>JANBVO010000067.1:0-125454 GCA_030052745.1 Pleurostoma richardsiae
GGGGGGCCAAGACGTACCGACGATGATGACCTTGGGGTCCGCCTCTTCGCTCAGCTTCTTGATCTGAATTTCGAGCCAAGGTCAGCAGGCAGGGCGCAAACGGGATATCACTCCGGGTAGGGGCACCCCGCAGAAGCACACCGTACCTCTTCGAAGTTCCAGATCTTGCTCCCCGCAGCCTGAGAATACGCTCTCCTGCCCACTGGCATGAACTGTTTGGCATGCGACCGCAGAGGAGCTCGCTGGACGGCGGGGGTATGGAGGAGGCGCGCGGGAGCCGGAGCTAGGCTCTGCGGAAGCTTCCGCAGGAGGGAAGACGTGAGAGCTCGTCTCGTCGCCATGCTGGCAGATCTGTCGGGAGGCTTGGTGGTATTTACTTCGTTTCAACCGTCCTTCGCCGAAGTTACAGGCTTGATGTTCGAATTTCAATGGTTGCTGGACGGAAAGGGCATATGGATTATGCGAGCCATCGTCTATTTTCGGGCCTCGGCGAGGCCCCCCACTGATGTCACGGCCGAGCCGCCGAGCCGCACCGGCTCCGCTAAAGGTCCGGCGGCATCTCCTCTCACAGCACAACTGTATATACGTACACAAAATCTATAGGTATCTTTTGTATGCAACCCATGCCTTGATATGACCTAGCTGGGTATCCCAAAGCTAGAAGCAGCTAAGCTCACAACCCTGTAAGCCTCCAATTTACGCCTTTTTTTTGCAAGCGGTCAGTCGCGACCAGATGTGACCTCTATCAAAACTGATAATGCGTGTCATTCCAACCCTGTTCGCCACTATGACACCGGAAACTACGGCTCCACGTATGACCCTGCCGATGGAGATATTATCCCATTCTCATAGTATCCGCAATCTCAACACAGCCTGTCTCCTCTGCTAGTCCTCTCTAAACAGGGACATGGTTGAACAAGTAACTAAGTAACATTAGCACAACGCTCCGCAAGAAGCGGCATAACCCAGTAAAGCTTACCTGACACTCTCACCGTTGTGAGTACGTCTGATACTCTCAGCGATGGTAGGGCTGACGTCAATAACTCTCAACTTCGGGCAGCGATCGACCTTGTCCCCAAGCGGGACAGTGTTGGTCACGACAACCCGGTCAAGGCATGACTGGTTCAGGTTGCTTATTGCATTGCCGGACAGGACTAGGAGTGAAGTTGTCAGTCTGGTGTGTTGCCTTCGCGAACGGAAACAGAACCTACTGCCGTGTGTGCAAATAGCAAGGACCTCGCGTGAGCCGTGGTCCTTGACCGTCTGGGCTGCCTTGCAGAGTGTTCCGGCGGTGTCCACCATATCATCCACCAGGATGGCGATCTTGTCACTGACGTTGCCGACCAGAATCATTCGGCCGACTTCATTGGGCCGCGGTCTGTAGGAGCATTTTGTCAGCAAGTATGTCCGTCATTGCAATGGGATGGCACGCGGACCTCTCTTTGTGAATAAGAGCAAACGGGAGGTCAAGTTTGTCCGCTAGTGAGGTCGCCTAGGAAAGTCAGCTGCCGGCCATCACAATAGCCCTGTGGAGATTGTGAAAGACATACCCTCTTCGCACCGCCGGCATCGGGACTGACGATGACACAGTCCTCAACCTTCAGATTCTCCCGAATCCAGCGGAGGACTGAGGGTTCCGCATATAGGTTATCAACTGCAAAAACCATGTTAGCGGGACAGCGGCCGCGTGTATGTGACAGCTCGCGAAGAATGTCTAGGTGATCGACGCTTGTCGCAATATATGTTCCGGCTGTCATGAACCAGTGCACGAGCTGGGAGAGTCGAAAATATATATACCTGGAATGTTGAAAAAACCCTGAATCTGAGAAGCGTGCAGATCCATGGTTATGACCTGAATGCTGAGGTTAGCTGTGGGTTCGCATCACACCCATCGATATCTGCTCTTGACTGCTGAAACTTACATGTTGACAGCCAGAAACCTGGAGCATATTTGCGATCTTGCCAAAAAGTTAGCACAATGGATCTCTGGCTCAGGAGGGAAGCAAGAGAAGTTTGCGAGAGGAAACATTTCCCCTCCGACTTCGCAGCTAAGAAAATGCCCATTCCAAGATCTGGGAATGCATACCAGTCTCGCACTGATAGGTGCTCGTGACTTGTCCTTCTTACTGTTTAGGTCTTTATGTCAGAAAGTCGCTATTTTTGGAGCAACAGGATTCGCTTCATTCAGGGAGGTGATAGTACGTACTCCTGCCTCGCATATGGGAAGTTGGGAATGACAGCTGTAATTCTGCGGGCGGAAGCAGTTTTGCAGGCATGGATCATGATGAGAAGCTCCATCAGACCGTCGTTGATGTCGCCCGGTGCCGTCGACTGCAGGATGAAGACTGCAGAAAATCGCTGCTTTAGTTCCCGGCCAACAAGGAAGCTCGGGATACCCCGGGTGGACGCAACCATACCATCTTCATCTCGGATACTCTCGCCTATCGTGACACTCGTCTCTTGATTTGAATAGTTTAGGCTTATCGTCTTGGCGATCTCTATGCCGAGCCTGGTACCGTGTTAGACACCACATTTCGACCTCTAACCGTCTCGGCAGCCGCTGCCGATGCTGGGTCGCTTCGTGAGGCTGAGACGTACCGGTCGGCTACTAGCTGTGCGAGTATCGGGTGGGAATTTCCTGGAAGATGCGTCAGAGGCTCGCCGTTCTTGCCATCCTGTATTTCCATGCGCTGGCGCATGGGAGAGGACTTCCGTACCCGTCAAGAGCTTGATTTCGTTCGCCATGTCACCCATTGTGAAGGACGCGGGGAGGAAAGCGCGCGTAGAGGAAATTTAAACTGTCGCTTGGAGGGGTTCTGGTGGTCGTTGAGTGGCTCTTCGACGCCTCGAGCTTGAAGGGGATCGGGGATTGGCTGGGAGCCTCGAGCGTGCGTGGAGAAGAGCTTGGATCCCTCAGCACGCCTGCGGTGCAGAGAGAGATGAAATTGGAAGAGTAAGAAGTCGTGAAGTCTTCCCAGTGCTTGCCGCTAGGAGCGTTGAATCCTCTGGCACAGTCGTCGTCGCTGGAGTGAAAGATGGGATGTTTCCAACGAGCCGGTTCTTTGACCGGCCTTCAATAAAGCAGCCAGTTAGAATCGTCGGCAGGTCCCTTGTTAGCCTTGACGAATTTTTTGCAGGCGGCACGGCCTGGGCTGTGGGGCCCGATCTGTGGCGCAAATCCCCGGGTACGTCAACCCACATGATGTCCCCCGCAGTTCAGATTTCGATAACTTGATCTACTGCGCTCATGTGTTTTCGAGGTCGCTCTAGGGGTGAAACCCAAGAAACAGTAAGTGAGACATATCTGCAGGAACGGTATTCGCATATCTACATAAGACCGTCATCTGCATACGCTCCAAGTACCTGAGCAGGCGTTGCCTACCAAGGTAGAGCCGCCGCCTTACCTGAGCCGATGCCGAGAGTCTGATGCTGCGTAATACCCAGTGCCTTATAGGTGATTGCTTCCTCGTCGTTCAGCGTCGTGACATTGTGCTTCTTTTCTAAGAATATGTATGTACAGTCTAAGGATTACAATTATGTAGGGACAGACGGACAGATCGGACGTCACGTCCTGCCGTTGTGGCTTCACCATCCATCTATCATTTGGCCCCCTCGGCTCTGCTGACTAGTAGCCAGCTCTGTCTGGGAGGATCATCCAAGGCTCAGAACCCCTAGGTGACCTTTCACGATGAGGTGATTGGTCGTGCTGCTAGAGCCCCGTGATTTCCAACGGGCTTACTTGGACTAGCACCCAGCGTCATCAACCACACACCGATTCCAACAACTTACCACTTCCTCTCCTCGAACGACAAGGGGCAGTCGTCCTGATTTCCCGTTAGTACTCGAGCATAACCGCCCTTGGGGTCGTTCTGCTGGACCACACTTACCATGGGGAAGATGGTGGCGAACACCTTGATTTCCTCCGACTTGGGCGTGGCGTGGTGCTTCCAGTCGAGCAGGATAGACGCCTTGCCGATAAGAAGGGCGAGATTCAACTGAGCATAGTGCTGTCCGAGGCAGTAATGCGGTCCAGTTCCGAACACCAGGAAGTTCTTGGCGCCCTTCTCCTCAGCGTCCCCAGTGTAGTACCGCTCGGGATCGAACTCGTCAGGATTCTCATAGACATCGGGATCCCGCAGCGCCGGGTACACTGATGGAATGATCATGGCGCCTATCGATCCAATTAGCATTGTCCCCTCCGTCAGATTCTGTCATGATATGATGTGCCGGCGCTTACCCTTGGGAACAGTGTAGGTGTCAGTTATCGGGAAGGGCTTCTTAGCCAAGTAAGGCACCATGATGACAGGAGGGCGGTAGCGCAGCAGCTCACGGACGACCGCGCGCGTATATGTCATCGACTCAAGCTGGTCAAGCGTGACAGCGGCATTGATATCACCATTCCGGGTCTTAAGGTTTTCCTCCCGGACGCGATCGAGCACATCGGGACGCTGAGCCATGATCTGGAAGAGCCAGGTGGAAGCGCTGCTGGTAGCGTCCTGCGACGCGAACAGGAAGGTGAAGACCGTCTGGGAGATCTCGTAGTCGGTGAACTCGCGCAGAAGCGGCGAAGGCTTCTCGATGTTGTCCAAGGGGAGACCCTTCTCCTGCGCCTCGCGCCACTTGTTCGAATCCAGCATTGACTTGACCCAGCCGTCCATAATGCAGGTCACCTCACCGCCGGCAGCCATGCGGACCTTGCTCTTGGCGGCGCACTTGGCAAACTCGGCGAGGACCATGTCTGCCGCCTTCTTTCCGTACCACGTGCGGGTGAAAGGGATGATGATGGGGAAGTTGACCAGCTCAAGTGCCTCCGTGATGAGGTAGTAGTCGTCGGCGATCTTCTTGACGGCCTCATCGGAGATGTAATGGCCGACGAAAGTACGGCATGAGACGGCGCACATGAGCTCGCGGAACTCGGCCATGAAGGGAACAGGCTTGCCGCCAGCATCCTTAGTAATCTGCAGGAACCTCTTAAAGTACCGGTTGTACACCTCCTCCTGACCGGGCAGGTAGCATTCCAGCGCCTTCCGCGTAAAAAGGCCATTGAGGCCCTTGCGGAAGTCGACGTGAGACTTGCCGTCGAGGAAAACCCAGTTGTCGGCGCCAAGGAGTTTGTGAGCGACATCGACAACGCATGGCTTGACAAAGGTCGGCGAGTTGAAGACCTTCCTGGCCATATCACGGGTCGAAGCAATGACGACGAACCTGCGGCGCAAAGGTGAGTCCTTGACCTAGCATGTAGCCATCGTTTCGAGGCAAACTGGGGGCGCTTACTTGTGGAAGACAGAGACGCAGCTGAGCGGGCCGCTCATCCATTTTCCGTAGTATTCCTCCCACTTGGGGTTCATGGACTGAAGGAAGGGTCCAATAAAGGGGGCTTTCCAGGAGGGGCCGGCAATGGAACCCTTCATGAGGATGTAGCTAACTGCAAAAAAGGTCACTTGCGTCAGCGCTGCGACGGAGGGCGTGAAACGAGGCGCAACATACTCTGATCATAGGCTACGAGGACCGCCAGGATCGTCGCGAGGATGGTCCAGATGCTCGCCTGCGCTACGGCATCGACGACATACTCGAGTTGGGGAGGCACCGCGACACTGCCAAATCTGGCATTGGCTGCCGGCGACGGGAAGCTGGTGCTGTTCATGTCCATCTTGAAGCGCCTGTCGCTTGTCGGGAGGCTCTTGGATGACTTGAATGGAAGGCCTGGTCGGGCACTTCCTCTTTTAGCGGCAGCGGAGCTACGCGGACGTTAAGCGCGAGCTTGCGAACCGATGAGCTTCGATCCTGCGGCAACGCGAGGGAGGTTGGCGTCGGAGGGCGGGCGGGGATATAAAGGAAGGAAGGGTTAGGCGTGCGAAAGAAGACGGAGGTGGAATCGGGAAAGGAAAGAAAAAAGGAAGGCAGAAGGCGTGTTTATCGCAGATGGGTACCCTCGTACGGTCCGGGGTACCTCGCCTGGCTTGGTGCAGGAATTTAGGTTAGCCTGCCCGTCAAGGGTCTTCTGGTATTAGCGGTCTGTCTGCCAACGGATTTTGATAATGCAACCCCGGCGGCGAAAGGTAGGTGAATTCAATCACCATAAAACTTTATTCTCTCTCTTTGAATATCCCCTTTGGCTTATTTACGGGAGCACACAAGACGGGAAACGAGCGCTCGTCTTGTGATGTTTCAGCATGTACTCCTACTACACTCATGCAGTTCCTTTGGGATACCGCAGCGATACTGATAGTGAATCAGGAAATTCTACGATAAACCGATAAGGGACCACTAAGAAACTCGATGATCTAAAATGGCCTTACGCTTCGCCTTCGGGTTCCCAAAACTCCGGGCCCACCACCATTCAAGTTGTGTGTAGGTACTGTACGAAGTACGTGTAATAAAGGGGAGACGGTGGCCAGCCATGACGATGGCTTCAGATCTAGCAAATAGCATCTCGAACCGTACTCGTACATAGTCGAGTACATACCATCCGGCCCGGCCGGGCTCAGCGATTCGCAGCCGTCCCTTGCCCGGTACGACGCCGATCCCCTCTGTCTGCAACCTGCATCTCGAAGGCGCTTATAACAAGCAGTCAGGCCACAAGCCCAGTTATCTGCACTGGCTCCAGCAGAGATGAGATGATGCAGAGTGTCTCTCGTACCATCTCGGGCGCAAGAAAGTGCTGTTGAACGAAGGCATTCAAGGGACTCTCGAATCTCGAGGCGCACATATCCAGAAGTTCCGAGATGCCCTTGATATGATTGGCCAATTCCACTTAATATGTTGGGCGGCAGAAAACGGCTTCTCGAGTCGCGGCAGCTTTTTGACCGCCATTTTTGCGAATACGAATACGTTACGTCCCCCGGCCCCTGAAATCTCAGATTCGTCCGCTGTTACCCCGCACTCGCCGCGGACTTGGTTTGTGCAGTTAGTGGGATGTATATCAGAGGTACAGTTTACGCGAGTTCCCTGACTTCCTACCACCTAGAGGTGTCCTCTGCTCGGAACCCCTGCTGTGTCCGAAACTCCAATGCAATGTGAGACAGGTTCTAGAGCGTTTTATTAGCTGTTTCTTACTCCTTGTGTTCTTGGGTCAAGCCCAGAGATCGCGTCAGATAACGTGTTGGACTTGCCCAGTGTTTAAAATGTTCCTAGCGGCTGTCAGTTGCAAGAGCCACGACTCTGCTCTATAGATCTATCTGTAGTTAGTTGACGTCGAGATACAGCAATGCTCGTCACCAAAGCTCTCGATTGATCAGAAACACGCCTCAATCGCAGAAGAATCAGGCGACCTGGTTGATCAATGCTGCAGAGGTCTTCCCGGGCTCTGTTGTTGAATCTGCAGACGCCAAGTCGGAGACGGCTCGCACCCAGGCAACTGTGTTAAAGATGCTTCAGTCTATCTGTAATCCGGGCCAAGCAATGTAAGAACGCCGTTGGGACGTGGCCCATCGCATCTGTCTGTTTGGATAACCGATCTCTCGGTTCTCGAGCATGCAAGGCGTCTTAGCATTTATCCCGCGTTCCTGTCTTTAGCAGGTTGTAGCCACACTCTAATTATGCCACCGGCAGGAGTCGGGCTCGACGACAGGGCCATAAAAGACGCAAACCACGAATTGACGCACTCCCGATGTTCCTTTTTTGGACGACCGTCGAGCAGCCCGGACATAATCGGGGCCGGTTACTGTCAGGTGCCCACTCTGACCGGCGGGTCGGCAGGGAATTCCGGAGCTGTAAACCGGCGCAGTCCGAAATCTTCGGAACCATAGAACCACTGTCGCAGGAAAGTCCCGCAAGGAATAGCACGGAGGTGATTTTCGAGCGAGACGGTAAAAGTCTGTCACCTGCCACGAGATCAGCTGGGCCGTCGCAATCGACCTTCCTGTTCAGCCATGAATTCTTCGTGGTTGCAATCATGAGGCCGATAACTCCAATAGACTCACGCGGGTGACAAGCAGGTTCATGAGACCGCGCTGGAGCTTCAAAGGCCACATTGAGGTAATTTCAGATCGTGTAGACTGTCCTCTTCATTCCTGCCCGGCAGATCTACAAGCACAGTACGGTCTATGATACCTGTCATGATGCAATGCAGCTATTCGTGGCCGGACTCGTCACACTCTTGGCAAAGACTAACCCTATAGTTCAGGCAGCACCGCCGAGCCACGCAATGGGAGGTGCAGGTCGGCCAGGCTACCAGGCTATCCAAGGCACCAAGCTGGGCATTACTTTCGTCTATTCCGATGTGTCTGGGCAGTCCGAGCCCTGGAAACGCGCTGACGGGCCCACGCCGGGGCATTGCCGTGAAGGATTCCGCGTTGGAGGTTGCGTAGCCCGACTGACAAGTCCGGCTTGGCCGGCTAAACAACCGTCCTGTCTTACGGTGTCCACCCACCGCCCTGCTTACGGAGTATTACCCTTCTGGGAACTCCTACGCCCAAGATGTCGAGCTGGTGGCTTGTAGAAGTCTTGGATGACGACCTGCTAGACGCGAGTTTCTTTCGTTATCCACCACCACTACGCACTCCTTCAAAAGCCTCGCTTTCTGACTCACCCGGTAGCCAAGTACCAATGAGAGTTAACGCGGGTTCAAGGTTTAGAGGCTGGCACTGGAAATCCGAGGCAGCGTGATGTGTATAAGTAGAAGCTCGAGCCTGCCTGCCTAGATGTCTCCTGAGGCATCGCCATCGTCATCACCATTGTCAATAGTTCGCGACTGAGAGCCAGCTGTAACTCGGGAAACCGCTAAGACTTTCTTGCTTCCTCGATACACAACCTAGAATATTACCTAGAACGGACCAAGACTCCCAAGTCAACCACATAACCTCAACAGGCAATAGGAACAACCTGACTTGCACGACTACAACCCACAAGGATCATGTCTCAGCAGTACTTCTCCCAGCCTACCGACAGGCGCCACACCCAGCCCGTCATCGATGCCCTCCAATACACACCCCCGGCCTCCACAGCCGACAAGCCCCAGGACAAGAAGGACGCGGCCGACACCGCGTCCGTCATGACGACCTCGACCTTCGCCAGCACCAAGGCCCTCCTGAAGGACAGATTCTTCAAGTCTGGCAGCGGCAGCAGCGGCAGCGCCGGCAGCAGCAGCAGCAACAAGGACAAGAAGCCGACTGACGCGGACAGGAAGCGCGCCGAAGAAGAGGCGAGGCTCATGAGGGCGCAGGTGCGGTTCAGCTCTTAAGTCCCATCTGCGGCGACCGTCAACGTTGAACAGCTGCCCCTGACACTCTGAAGACTGGTCAGGAATAAAAGAGAGGAATGCCGAGAACAGGGGCTCTGACGGCAGCGATGCATTGTGTTGTAATGCGCTGAACGAAGACGAGTCCCTATCGCCGCGGCGCCACGGAAGAATGCCATCTGGTCAGGAGTATCGAGACGAGTGTGATGGTGTGGCGCCGCGGTATCTGAGCTACATGGAGAGACACCCACAGAAATAGGGATAGTAGAGCTATTCGCAGCTGCTTTGCAATATCAATAGTTTTCTTCGTTCACATGGTTCTCAGGGGAAGACAAGCTTGGAGTAACCGGGCACAGAAACACGCTCAAGCTAAAGATTGACAGGGTATCTTGTTTGGTCGTTTCTCTTCTTCAGCTTTCACTTCACAGTGTATAGCTCGAATATATTTAGCAGCCGGTGCAAAAATATCTAAAACGTGTCGTCCAGGATATCTTTGTTCATCTTGACCATCGTCGGACTGTACTCGGAGTCATCCATTGGGGCCCCAGCCGTGAAGAGTATATCCTCGACGATCCGCTTGCTAGCTTCGCGGGCTGTGTTGCACTGGTTGTTAGCAGAGTATAATATGAGATTCGTTTGCGGATGTTAGAAGTACCTGGTGTCTGCAGCAGCTTCGAAGGCGGCAACGCAAACTGAATGGTCTTCGGAGGGCTCTTCCCTCCATATAGAAGATCCTCGTCATCCTCGTCGCTGTCCCAGCTGATCTCATATTTGTCCCGGCCCCTTTTCTCTCCTGTACCCTCCGACGCAAACACATCCTTGACCTTCTTCCCCGTGGCCGGCGTCTGGACGCTCACCCCGGGGGTCCTCGGTGCCGTGACCGCGGCGGTGAGCTTGCTCCGATACGCCGCCCGCACGGGGGACATGAAGGCCTCGGCGCGGAGAGTCGGGACGGCCATCTCGGGTGAGGACATGGGCGAGTCCTGCCAGAGCGGGACCTCCCTGTCCTTGCCCTTGCCGACGTCCTTCTCCGGCGGCTTCTCCGTGACCCGCCACTTGATCGGCGACACCCCGACGTTCCGATGCGGCGTCGCCTGGATCCGGTAGTTCTTGTCCAGCACCCGGTGCAGCAGCGGGTCCTTGCTCTTCTTCGCCGTCGACAAGTCAAATATGTCGTCGTCGCCGGCTCCTCCGGGAGTCGGCTCGAGAGAGGAACGCGGCGTCATGGACATGTCTGGTAGGCGCGCCGTGTGCTGCATCAGAGGCGTCTCAGTCTCGGACTCGTCTCCCGGTACCGCCTGCGCGCCTCCCGGCCCCCCTTTAAGCTCCCGCTTCAGCGCCTCGTAGGGCGAGTCGAGGTCGGCAAACAGCGGTTTCAGCGACTTGGTGGCCGGCGGGCGCGGCGTGCTCCCACTAAGGTCGCCGTCGCCGTCATCCAGCAGCGAGTCCTCAGCGTGCGCGTGCGACGTGCCGGTTTGGTCGGTCGTGATGGTGGTGTCATCGCCATGGGGGCGGGGCGTGTAGTCGGCCGTGGTCTCGTCGTGCACAGTAGTCTCCTCCGCGACTGTCGTGTCCTCGTCCGCGGCCAGCTCTTCATAGCCAGACAGAGAGACGTTGGCAGACGCCTCGAAGAATTGTTTCCAGAACTAGCACACATCTTTAGCAAGCGACCTCATCTATGCACGATTGCTGGAGACAGGTGGTACCTTCGACGCTTCCCAGACGGCTCGAGAGTGCTCGCCATACTGCTCGACGAGTGGCAAAATACTGGTCGTCACGATGCGGTGTGCCCGACTGAAGTTCCGGTCGATCTCTACAAATTCATTAGCTGCTTGATGTCTCGCGCGTTTGCCCTGGGCAATGGATCTGTAACTCACCTTGGAGAGTTAAAGTGATGGATTGCTCCAATCTCTCTAACTCCTCGGTTAGAGAGAGGTTCCGTGTTGCGGAAGGTCCAGGTCGGGACATCGTGGGCCAAAGCGAGACCGGCTACGCATGCGATACACCTTTCTGATCTCAATGTTTTCTTGTCGTCGCGAGTCCGTAGTGAAGCGCGTCAATCCACGCCCAGTTATTGAGTGTGTAGTGCGGGGCAGCCGCTACCTATTGGTGGGGTAGTACACCACAGTCCAACACCACTACGGAATAAGTACAGCCATCTGGGTGCAACGTCCTTCCAGTGCCGTCTTCACTGTAACCTTATGATGCGATTGAAAAGCAGCTTATGCATTAGACAGTCGTTCGAGTAAGGCCTCAAGCGTGAGGCCCTCCATAATGCAGCCTATTCTTGGTACGACAGCCTCGAGGAGCCATAATCTGTACCGATGCTCTCGCAGCATATCCGTATAATCGTACAGGGTATCGGAAATACAATGCAGAGGTTCTCCTTCTTGGGACTCATACAGGAAGATGGCATCCGTGTGTTTAGTACATCAGCCGCCACCACGACCTCTTCCCCTTCCCCTGCCGCGTCCTCTCCCTCGGCCTCTACCCCTACCACTGCCCCCTCGGGTGGTTTTACTCGCCGGAGTCCCGGTCTCCTCTTCCTCGTTCTCTTCGTCAGCATCTCCGGAATCGCCTGATTCCTCTTCCTCAGCTGCGGTCTCCACCTCCGTCGATTCGCCCTTGGCCTTGGACGCCGCCCTCATCGCACTCCTCGTCCCCCTTGCAGTCTTCGGAGGCGGGGAGGCACCGGGCGTCTCGCCTTCGGTGTCGTCGACGGTGCTTGCCCTCGTCTTGGGAACAACCTCGCCACGCTTGCGCTTCTTCCCCTCCGGCGGTGGCGGGGACACTTCCAGGTGAGGAGGCGAAGACGGGGCCTCGCTAGGGTCCGCGATTGCGCGCTTCAGGATGAGCTCGCCGTAGTCACCCCACGGTAGGTCGAAGTCCTTATACCGCCGGTCGAAGTTTTCGTCCTCGACGTAGTCCATGTTGTTCTCCCGCTCGTCAATCACGTCCAAGTTGTAGTAGGTACGCAGCTTCTTCCAGATCCCTGGTATCCTGGTATGTGGATAGGTCTCGGGGTCGAAGCCGTGATTTCGAAGATGCTCGGAGATAGCGATCATCCTGAAGTGCTTGTGCATACCTGCCGCGCGCTGTCAGTCTGCATGTCGGCGTGGAAAGAGAGGCCAGAGGAGTGCACGCACCTGCTGGCTTCCAGCGCATAACTGCCTTGAACAGTGAAGATTCCTGGTCGTCAGTCCATGGATCGTTCAGATCTATCGAAGATGGGTTGGGTGCGGTAGCTGCTGTGGGCGTTTCTGTTGCCCGTGGGGTATCGATATCCATGGCATCGTCTTCGCGAGCTGGCGTCGCCGTGGACGGCGTCGCGACGCTGCTGCGGCCCTTCTTCTTGGGAGGCATCTTGCCAAACGGTACAGCAGCCGAAGAAGATAGCTAGGATAGGTAGGTATGATACTGATTGGTAGTGTCGGGTGCGTGTGGCTGCGCGGGAATGCCAGTTGTGCTGATTGTGAGCTCTCGTGAAGTTTGAGTCGCTGAGCCAGAGCTTTGCCAGAGCTCTTGCTGCTTGTGGGCTCTGTGTTGCTGCAGGTCCCGCCGAGGTCTTAGTGCGCCAATTAAGGGTTGGGGTTATTAGCGCACCCAAGACGCGAGCGCAGTCGCGTTGCCGTTTGCATCACCACGTAGGTAGTTGACGCCGACTGCTCCTGGGGCACACCAGCGATACGGTACATTATCGTCAATGCAGGGCATTCACTGACGCTGGAGAATGGACACAAAACTATCTTTTACACAAGAGTTCTGCCTCATATGCTTTTTGAACATATGAAACCGCGTCGAAATGCAGGCCGCGCCTGACAACGAGGATGTGTCCCACGTCTTCGCTATACCCGACTTTTGGAAGTCTCCAAGACTGTTAGATGAGGCTGGAGCGCCTGAAGATGGACTTCCTGTTAATTTGTTCCAGTGCATGGTTGAAGGTATGTCACTTCTACGTTTACAGATGCTGCTGGACGGCACATTAACTTGGGCAGGAGATGCGCCAAACGCCAAGGCCACCACTCTAGGTCTGGATGGCGACAGTTTCTTCAGGCTGCCTCCCTTGCTGGCTTCGTTACCTGAGGACGAAACTCTCGAGAGTCAAGTATCGGATGTCGAGAACGCTGATGTTGCATTGTCTGAGGAAACGGACAACTTCGATGACCTGTGGCTTCTCGACTCCTTGGATTCTATAGAACGGCCTAAGCTCCTGACTTGGGACTCGTTTACCTTACCAGACGCCAAGGAGGAAACGCCGTTGTTCATAACGGAGGCTGGACCTGCGGCATTCGATGCTCTCTTGGCCTCTGAAGACAGTCCATTCACGAGTGAGCCTCATGAAGGGAACAAGACATTGCAGCCGAGCGGATTCTGTTCGTGTCTTTTGGCCCTGGCTCTTGGTCGCGCATCTATACTATTCTCCTGGAGTGACGAGAAGAAGACCTTCGTTCCAACCTTGTCGTCCACCAAAGTTACGGGTTACTCCGGTGTCGTGCTACGAGGGATCACCAAGCTGTGCCTAGATTGTGGCAGCGCCAATCGTCTTCTCCGCTACTATGTTGAGGCAGTATATTTGCGGCACGCGTCACAATCTGAGGTTGCCCTAGCGAATGCGGTGGACAAGCTGCTTCTTGTTGTCCAGAGTGAACTTGGCGGTCGAGGGCGGTCTGTCAGATCACTTCTGCAGCTACAGGATATCGTCCAACCTGTTCATGCTCTCACGGCCTATCTAAAGTCTCTTGTTGGAAAACTACCCCGCGGCGCAAGTGACGAGGAAGCTCTAGCAGTCATCTTCGAAGAGGCACAGTCAGTAGAATACGGAGAGGGTTTTCTGAGAGACACGTTGCGTGAAATTCTGGTGATGGTCTCAAAACCCTGGACAAACTTTGTCGAAGAATGGATCGGCCTAAGGGAGGAGCAGGGCCTGCAGCTCACGAAGGATGGGCTTGGTAAAGGCTTCGTCAAAGTTCATAGCCAAACCTGGGCTGATGAACTCGGGCTCGACCTGGAGGAGCGCGATTACTTCTTCGACGAAGAGAAGATGCCAAACTTTATGCCTGCCGATGTCGCTCGGGCGATCTTCGAGACTGGCCGGAACATACGCTTCCTCCGAGAAAACCATTCAGGCCACCCACTTGCTCATGTCGTTCTTGGGTCTGTTCAGGAGTCGCCTACGCTCGAATGGCAGTTTGACTGGGAGGCCATCACGAAGATAGAGGAGAAAGCTCTCGCCTATGAAGAGGCGCTGTCTGAGGCTATCCGCCGACACCACTCTGATGAAGGCGGGCATTTGGCTCGCCAAAGAGGTGATTCATCGGATCAAGGCGCCTCCGAACTTCAGTTCTTAGGCAGGAGCGAGGAAGACATCGAGACGAGACTGCTAGCTTCTATGGCCGAGATTGAACAGCCGATCAAGCACTCCCATCACACAAGCCGCCTCTCGGCTATTCTCAAAGCCTGTCTCTTCAATCGTGGTGGGGATAGACAAAGTATGGCGCGCGATATTACACCTCACTGGTCACTTCTGCCCCTCCTGTCTTTTGGCCCTATCGTTTCCGCTCAGTCTCGCCTGGTGAATAGGGAATGCCTCAGATTACTCTTCAGCACGCATGAGTTGCGAGAACATCTGAATCTTCTGAGAGAGTTCTCTCTGTTTGGCAACGGGGTCTTCTCCAGCCGGCTCTCGCATGCTCTCTTCGACCCAGACTTGGATGCCACAGAGCGTAAGGCTGGTGCGTTCCGCTCCGGAGGGACGATGGGCTTGCGGTTAGGCAGGCGGGACAATTGGCCTCCCGCAAGTTCAGAGCTACGGCTAGCCCTCATGGGAGTACTCGCGGAGAGCTACATTCCCAAGTCAAACATTGGGAAACGCTCAGAGGACATACACTACTCAAAGGGACAGCTACCCGGAGATATGAGCTTCGCTGTACGGGACCTGTCCGCAGAAGATATGGAGAGATGCATGGACCCAGACTCCTTGGAGGCCCTGGACTTCCTTCAACTCACCTACAAGCCGCCGTCAGCTCTACGGCCCATCATGACGCCTGGATTGCTGGTTAAATATGATCGGATATTCAAGCACCTGCTCCGGGTACTCCGCATGGTCTACATAATGAACCAGATGTTCTCGGAGACGGGCTTGAAAACGAGCCAAAAGCAAAGCATTGGCAACGCTGTGCGGCGCTTTCAGATCGAATCTCACCACTTTATATCCAGTGTTGCCACCTATTTCCTCGACACCGGCGTTAGCATGCCGTGGCGGGATTTCGAGGCATGGATAGACGGCGTCGAGGCATCACTGCAACCAGCTGCCGCGGGTGCCTCACAGCATAACTGCAGCCCTGTCAAGCTGCGGGATTACCATGACCAGACTCTGGACGATATCATGCGCGCTCTACTCTTGAGGAAGCGACAGCAGCCGGTCCTCGGTCTTCTCGACGACATATTCGCTAGCATTCTACAGTTCACGAAGACTCTGAGGGAGAGCCGCCAGGACGATAACCTTGACGACGCAGAGGGGAAGATAAAAGGGCTGTACTCGACATTCCGAAAGAAGGTCGAGGTCTTCATCACGGTGTGTCGCGGTCTCGGCGAGAAGGCCAGCTACGAGACGAGGCATGACAAGCGTAGCGATGCCACCAGGAACGAGAGGATGACAGAGGAGAACCCGATTATGAAACTTGTTCTGATGCTGGATATGTCCAACTACTACACCCGGAGGGAGTCTTAAGCAGTAGTAGAAAAGAAATGTGAGGCTAGATCTACCAGACGACTCGAAGTCCCTTGCGAGCCATGGAAATGCAAAGCGTAACTTGGTCTCTCCAGTATGGCTCTCTTAAGAGCGAGCAGGCACTGCCGCCGTCCAGAACCGTAGTCGGGAAGAGGCAGGCACTCAGCGTCACGGAACACTGGCTCGGATTCGTCAAGACTTGATTTCGGATGCTCTAAACATCTATCTATCTGCCTGCCTTGCCTCCCGGGACGTCTCCCCGGCAGTCAGGATCAGATAACCTGACATGGACCCTGAAGTCCCTTCGAATTCCGAGCACACCCTTTATCTGTGACACCGGCCCTCACTGCATCTTGTGTGCCTCCAATTCCTGCTTCCGGCAGCTACAGTTGTCATGGCATGCAGGCTACAGATCCGTACACACCATCTGCAGGGCGATACGCCGGGTTCGTTTGTTTACATGCCGCCATGCACGCTTGCACCTTTAGTTAGGGATCAGGTGGGAATTACGCTACGCGCCCGTTTAGTGAGAAGTGATAGTTACTGTCCAAGGCAGGCGAAGGAACAGAGCCAAGAGGGACGGAGACATCCCGCGGAGAACGGGCAAGCGACCAGCGACGTGCGTCGCCGGCTATGCGGAATGAAGGTGGCAGGGCGCAGGACGAGGGCACGATGGCTGGCAGCGACGCGTTGCTAGTCCTGCTAGTCCCGAAGCACGCACGCACCTACATAAACATACCAGACGCGATGCGCCTATCGAACGATATGATGTCGACTTTGGGTGAGGGAGGGGAAGGGGGGAGGTTTCGGCAGACCTTCGCTGTGCCCACCGACTGTGCCCACTGTGCCCACTGTGCCCACCCTGCACAGCCCCCACTTGCCGTCAAGTCGCTTGCAATCTCCTGCATGAACCAGATCCAGTTCCCACTCTTGACACCACAGAACGGGGCGCCGAGCCGGCCGCGTCTCTTTCAGGCAGTTTTCCACGACTCCACCCCTCCTCCCTGACCCTGACGAGACGAAAATCTCCCGAGGGGGTCCTCTCCAACGGCTGTCACCAGCTAGACACACACGTAAGAAGAGACAGGGACGCGTGACCGTGACGACGTGTTCGGCGGCCCCTGGCAGAGGGAGGCAAGGGGTCACCATGACTCGAGACAGGCGGGAGGGGGAGAGTGCTGCGAGGGCTGTGAGGACGCCCCCTTTCTTCCCATCCCCTCCTCGGGGGCACAAGCACTGGGCAACGCCGCGACGACTTGTTTCGCCCTAAAAATGGAGCTTCCAGGGCGTGTCTCTCTTGGTGTGTTACAGTATTCTAGAATGCGATGCACGGAGCGCCCTGTTGCCATGTCTTGCCGAGGAGCAACTTTGCTCCGCAGCAGCTCCCTGCAGCTCCCCAGCGAATCCGCCGGGATAGCGCCCTGCTGCTTGATGAAACGGGCAATGCTGTCTGCGAGGCTTTTCTTGTTTCGACTCTTGCTGCTCCCTTAGCTCGCAATAGAGTGACGTAAAGGTGAAAAGCTCATTCGGGCAGACGTGCAGGCTCGGGGGCCAATACCGATCAGTGGTTGCGCCATGATTAGC
This sequence comes from Pleurostoma richardsiae, assembly GCA_030052745.1. NCBI lineage: Eukaryota > Fungi > Ascomycota > Sordariomycetes > Calosphaeriales > Pleurostomataceae > Pleurostoma > Pleurostoma richardsiae. The sequence goes on from JANBVO010000067.1 coordinate 17,493, forward strand.
CAAAGGCACTCGGTCGTATCAGTAATAGCGACGTATGTACTGTACAACGGGGTTTGCTTGTGTACGTTGTCGTGATGGTTGATCTGAGTCCATGACTCGTACAGCGAGGCCGTCGTCGGAAAGCAACACGTCGCCGCGCGCTGCTTCATTAGCTACGGGTTCGTCCAAATTCCTCACTGTGCCTCGGTCCGGGGATTCCTGAATCGCCAAACAGCAGAAGGGCCGACCCTACTGACTCCTTTCTCCTGCCTTGGATGTTATTCACTTGTTGCGGGTGGTTACTGACAGCAGCCCAGCCAACCAGCCTTGGAAGATGCCTTCGGCTATGCCTCGGTATGTTTAGTCGCTTTTTTGCCCGGTTTGATGATTCAACCGCCGTAAGAGTTTTCATCCTTTGTCGAGCCTGCAATGGCCGAAGTGGCGGTCAGCCAGGAAACGCGTTGTAATTTCCTGCCGTAATGCTTGAAAGCGTGTGCGTCCCTTGACGGACGGTGGTGCGGTTGTCAAAACAGATCTAGACACCTGCAAAACAGGCGCGGGGAGAGACGCGCTTTTGAAACGTTCTCTAATATGGAGTCCCAGATCTGATGTGGAGGCCGCGTGAGGAGAAAGGATGGATCCCGCCCGCATCGCGAGTCTGTTCTCCTCAAGCTCGCCTCCGGGCTCCAGAGGCGCGATGGGGACCGCGCCGACCGTATCCAGAAAGCCTCTCTTGTCACCTATCTGCCGGTGAGGCCTGTTGGTGATGCCCACTTCCTCGACTCGCCGTCACAGTCCCGGGTCAGTGCTTCCGGTCCAATAGCAGGCGCAGACCGACCGCACCCTCTCGAGATGCGACGGTGTCATCGCCGAGGCCACTTGGTCTTCCCGTGACCGGCGTCAAATTTGAAGGGACCAACAAGCCCTTGGTGGGATCGTCAAGCCACGGGCGAGGGCCGGATTACCCTTTTGGGGCCAACCGCCCGTCTTGACAGGGATCTGCCACGAGGCATTGATGATGGGCTCCATTTGCCAGGGGCCCAACCTCCCATCTTTCTGGGAGGGATCTTGGCTCCGCAAATGGGTCCTTGTGCAAGCCACTGCCGCTCGCTCCAAACCTCTGGGATTCGACCAATATTTTAGTGAACAGAGGGCGGTATAGTTAGTGTGCGGGCTGTACTCTTGAGGGTAATAGTAGACCAGGTTCATCCTATCGTGTCCTGATGAGAAGGAAAAGCGCAGAGGGGATTTCGGGTCTGTCTAGTCAGTGACTCTCCTCGTAACGGCTAGTCTCGTACGGTGAGAGACTGTCCTGACTTCGCGCGAGCAAATGCTGCTTGTACAGTGCCAGTCTCGCGATATTTCACGGAGTACCGCAGCCCACGCAAAGTACTTACCCAAGGATATTATGACGCGACGGTTAATACCGGTCTACCTATGTCGTATCTGTCACAAGGTCGCAGCATCATGCGCTGTCGCGCCGCTTGGATTCTTGATTCTGTACGAAAGCTAGACCGTATTGGGGATGTTCCTCGAGCCAAATCACCGCCGGTTTTGGGATAACCCTGGAATAACCAAACTCTGCATCTCGGATCGCTTTGACAAGTCTCCTTGCTTGGAATGCTCAGAGCGTTTCCAGTCCCGGAGACGAGGCGGTGCACAAGTTCACGGTGTCTCGGGCAAGGTCGGGGCGAGCAGGCGAGCGACTCGGCCACCCCCCAAGGGAGCAATGACCTGCGTGCCCTTTGATGCAGAGGTGGCTCGAGTCTGGGACCCTTGAATGCACTCGGACGCAAGGATGACATGTCGGCCAACGACAGCCGAAGCAGTCGGAGAGGACACCGACGGCGAGTCGGAACCTGGCCGAGATAGGACCCTGATAAGGGAGATGAACCGAAAGATTTCACCCCCTCTCTCGGTGCTCAAGTACTCTGTAACCAGGAGGGCTTGCGTTATCGGCGCCAACAGCCAATCACGGTTTCGTGTTGGGAGGCGGTCTGTTCGGGGATAGATCCGGGTATGCGTCTCCCCCTCCCTCCCACTGCAAACGGAGGTTACCGTCACACGCCCAGTTCGAACTGATGGGATTACGAGTCGGCAGAAGTCCGGTCCTTTGCGCAGTGCGCGAGAGAGAGAGAGGGAGAGAGTGTGTCGGCGGCAGACTCGACCATCCATCTTGCCCACCACTTCGTTCGGAAATTGCAGTCTGTCCTCTCGATGGTCGATCGTCTCAAAGCGACGTTCCTTGGATTTATATAGCTGCATCGCAAGAGGTTCTCACGTTCCACAAAGGCTACCGTGGGAGTGGAATCAAGATGGACCCTCCCAGAGCCTCCAAGAGATCGTTCCCGGGCTGATGGAGCTCACTAGACCCTTTTTTGACCTCTGCGGAGCCACGCTGTGCCCGTTTCATGCCCCCAACAGCCGAAACTGGTGAGGGGCACACACACCTTCTGTTGTTTCAGTGCTGGTGTATATAATCGTGGGGGCTGGTTTTCAACATCTCTGATAACGCTTGCTAGCGATGAATTCTGCCGTCTCTGGGAGGGTTTGTTACTCCAAAAAAAAAGCCGTCAATGCTAGACGAAGAGTCATGGGACCGATAGTAGCAGAGTTCTGACAAAGAACAAACCTCCCAAACACCTAACAGGATCTGGAAGTTCCCTTCTCGGTGATGCTCCTTGGCTTCCGTCTGTCGGGCTCATAGCCGGCACACAGATGCCTTTGGCCTAAAACAGGATAAGCTCGATCGTCTTTGACTCGTGTGGCGGCGCTGTACTCCGTACGTCAAGGCGCGTGTACCTATTGCCGCAGCGCAGGGACTTGATAGCAACTGGTACGGACCGAGCACCATAATCTGCGAGTCATCTCGATGAACCGTGCTAATGCTCTGATTGCCATCGTAAGAATACTCGATGTCAGGAACTGAATCTTGCATCGAGGCACCATGCTTCTAGTTAGAGTTTCGAAGGAGTTGGCGACCCTCGAGGGGATGCCATGCGCGGCGACGTAAAACCTACTGACGCAATGACTGCGTCGTTGATTCAGTTTGTGCCCCAACGACTTCGCCGGAGAAATGTCCGTAGGCACGCGTTAGACAACAAGATGCCCCAAGGCCCCGAGAGTCCGAACACCCAACTCGTGTTGTTCCAGACACGAAAATACGGACGAAGCAATGATTGAGCCTATGAAATCGAACAGCGCCAGGACGTGAGATTGCTAGTCTGATAGCTCCTGGTAAGTTCGTACAGTAGGCCGGATGCGACCTGATACAAGCTGGCTGCCTCACCTACAAGCGTAACTTCTTTCTTGTCGAGCCGAGACACCCTGACTCGATCAAGCTTCTGTTTCCTCCCTCAGGAATTTCCTGCTTCGGATGTCACGGTTAGGTAGAGTAGAGTACGAGGACAGCAAAGGGTGTGCCGGATGGTGAGTGTATTCCCGCGAGGTATTGCCGACGGTTCTGCCGAGTTTGGCGCTGTGTATTCCCCTGCTCTGCTGGTCCAAGGATGTCGGGCTTAGCAATGTAGACTGTACTTTTCTTTACCCTTGATTTGCCGGAGGGACTCTTCCACGCGTTCACATCGAGCGTGGGCGTTTCGGCCGGCAATTCGTGGCAATCAGCACCAGCTAACACTGTGCGATGATGGCCAGTCTCTGCATCGGCCTCCTTGCGGCATACCGTAACTGCATGGATACTTGTAGCATTGCCGCGTCTTGTGCCACGAGTTGGCCAGAGAGAGCAAGCCAGCTCACACTACATGACAGAGCCCCCCCGCCGAGGCACGTCTGCCACTGTAGCAGTACGGAGTACGGTGTAAGGTAATAACATCTGCAAATGGGAACGTCGATAGAGTAACAGGTAAGGTATGTCCGGTGGCATGTAGGTGAGGAGTATGAGCAGGGGTCTCGCCATCGTCACATGCGTTGTTCAACTAGAGTTCCCAACCTCTTCCGTACCGTACCGCAACATCGACGGCTCTCAGGTTGACTGCCACCGTTCGGATGTACTCGGTCAGGTAACTCCGTACTCGGTATAATCTTGGCAGGACGAGGGTGCGGGCTTTGTCAGAAGACTGTCAGTCAGCCAGTCCGCCCGTCGTTCGGTCACAAAGGAAATCCTGCACTGTTGCCCCTTGTCGCCAGCACTGTGTCTTATGGAAGCACCGCACTGGCCGCATGTAGCCCTGGTACTCGCTGCAACCAACATCCGCACCGTACCTACATGAACTCTGAGGCCACGAAAACTGATGGAATTAGTGCTTAGAGCACTGAGGCAGGGCATATAATCCAACTTGAGGAAATGTCCCGTCTGGCTGCATGATTTCGCAGACGGCAGTCGAAGAATGTACGGAGGAGACTGGTACGGTGGCAGAGCAGACAAGGTTACGTGGGCATTTCGCCGGTCATTGCCGTGACATAACTCGACTGGGTTAGATCGACCGGCATCGGAAATCGTGTCCCTGATGCTCAAGTACGTACCCTGCTTGGTGCAAGTGCAGCAAGGTACCTGTACGTTTACGGAAAAGTCGAGTACAGTACCTCAACTGGGTACTTGCACAAGGTACTCTACATACAGTACTGTACCTAGGTACTCTGCGTACCTACCTCAGGATTCGCGCTTCCGACATAAGGTAAGGGTCGCTCACAAACAGAGAGGCAGGCAGGGCCCCGATTTTCTTTTTCTGTGCGGATTCCCGTCAAAACGACCGCTTCCATTTTCCTTCCTGATCCTTTCCCCCGTAAACTCTCCTCTCTTCCTTCATCGCTCGTCGCGCCTCTTTCATCCCTATCTCGCCCTCCTTTATTCTCACATCCGCGTCATCCACCGTCATCTAACTCACCCATCTGAGTTCCTAGTGACGCCTCCGGCCGTCAGGCGCAGACAGACTGAGAGAAGTGGAGTGGCGTTCGCCGGCTTGGATCTAGCTTTTTTTTTTTTTTTGCGGCAAGGAAAATTTCCTGGACCGCGGGCGGAACCAATCTGATATAAGAAATACTTTTGGCCCTTTTCAGATTTAAGAGGGTCCCGCCCACGATATATTTTTCCCACCTCCCGGTCTCCATCCAGAGAGTCTCCACCCGCCCACCACCCAACTGCACCTCGACCCAACGGTTGATCGCGCAGCCTGCGAGGACAGGAGCAAAGAGCCCACCCAGCCCACATAAGACGTATCGCCGTACCTGACAGCTCTCGGGAGGATTAAAAAAAAGAAAGAGCGAAGCACAACATTTGAGAGCATCAGTCCCCACTTCGAACATCATCCATCTTCCCCCAAGGGAAAAAAAAACAGCCAAACCCATCTTTCCTTTTCCTCTCCACCTACACAAACGGCCTTGAGCCTCATCTATCCACCCTTTCCGCCTGCATCTCCACCTTTGATTGCCGCTTTCAGGCACATCGACAGATCGAATCCTCCCAAGACACGCGGGTGCCTTGTCTAGCATTGTCGCCGTGTTTTGACTACCGAGCCCGCAATATCGCAAGCCTCATCCATCAGTCAAGTCTCGAACTCAGAAGCTTGCGGAGTTCACACGGCGGGGTCGAGTCCCAGTGCAATCGCGGTTTGTGGTTGCCTGTCATCGCGTCGCCTCATCGCCTCGTTCGGCAGCTCCGTCTTCAGCATCGTGCCCAAGGCTCTCTCGGCGTCACGTTCGCCTCACTTTGCGACCGCCCTTCGACCAGCAGGCTTCGAATGGTGCCGTCGCGTCTCCCTTCTCTAGGTTTTCGTGTGAAGGATTATGGACGCTCATCAGTACTCGTCTAACGTGGTCAACACATCGACGAGCTCATACCCCTCCTACCCCTCGCCCTCTGGCCTCTCTCCCCAGCATCTTCAGCAGCAAGGCGCGTCGTCTCTCCAGTCCCAGACACTGCCCCCGCTTCAACCTCAAAATCCCAACATGCAATCTCTTTACAATCATACGCCTCGCACGCCAGCTACTCCAAACACTCCGGGATCTACGACCATGGGAAGCTACCCTCCACCTCCTAACCAGAATCCTGGACGGGGATCTTACCAGATGATGCCTAACAATCCCTACCCGCAACCTCACCAGTCCTACGCGACATCGTCCGCGATGCTCCCGCAGACTTCGGTGGCGGCGTCTCACCCCCAGCCCATTGCCCCGGCGCCGTCTCCTGGCGGGCGCGTCCCGCCAGTTCTTCGTCCTATGCCTGCCGGCGGTGTGATGCAACAGACCGGACTTGCATCGCCGTACGGCCAGAGCCCTTTGCTGCCGCAGCCCATCCTTCAGGACAACGACCAGCCCACTCACGTTGTGGGGTCCCAGGGTCGGCGGGGCATCCTCCCCAGCGCGCCGGGTCGACCAGCGGCCCCAGCACCCGGAACCGCTGCTAAGAATCAGATTCCGCAAAAGGATGCGGATGGCAAGTTCCCGTGCCCGCACTGCACGAAGACTTACCTCCATGCCAAGCATCTCAAGCGTCACCTGCTGCGCCGTAAGTATCGGCTCTCTGCCTCCTTTACGGACCTACTGACTCTGTCCCAGACACGGGAGACCGCCCGTACATGTGTGTTCTCTGTCGTGACACGTTTTCGAGGAGTGATATCCTCAAGCGCCATTTCCAGAAGTGCTCAATTCGGCGCGGAAACCCTACCGGTGCCAGTCACTTGTCTCACCCTCATGCTCACGTCAAGAAGAATGCTCAGGCTCAGAAGAATGCTGGACTCGGGAACGAAGGTGACATGAACCATATGAACGGGATGAATGGCATGCCCACCGAGGGCATGGTCCATCCCTTCGGCCTCATCCCTGCCCCTGACGGAATGAACAACATGGCCAACGACCAGAACCAGCTGTCCCGCTCCAGCAGCATGAACCGGATGGAAGACGCCAACGGCCAAGATCGGAGAAACGTGGCCGGCTCGGTCATGGGCGCTTCCCAGCCGTACAACGGAAATGTTCCTAACTCTATGGCAGCCAACATCAACCCGCAGCTCGCAAACTATAATATGCCTGCCAACCAGAATGGCATGCAGATGTTCAGTGGATCAAACTCGAACCAGCAGTCAGGCCTTGACTGGTCTCAGATGTTTTCCCAAGGTGGTGCGCAAGATACCTACGTCAATTCCTTCCCACCTCCTAATATTGGACAGACGCAGACCGCAATCAAACCCGAGCCTAATGGCGAACCCGCGAGATCAAATGCCGTTCCTGCCGGGACCTCGAACAGTGACCGCTCCCTTTTCTTCGGCAGCTGGGACTCGCCCCACGTGCAAGATCCCTACCAACGACTCTCCGACCGGATTCTCAGCTTCTTCTACCCTCGCGACGTCGCATTCAATCTGCAGAGTGCCGGCTTGAACCTCTACTTTTCTCCCGAAAATATTAAAGACTTCCTTGAGAAATACACGCATTTTCACCAACACTTTCCATTCCTTCATATCCCCACGTTCCGTATCATGGACGCGTACACCGGTCTCCTTGCCGGTATGTGTTGCGTTGGGGCCTGCTATTCTGATCGAGTTTCAGCTTCTCATGTTCGCGAGATGATGAATTTCCTAAAGGCGGCGCTTGAGCGGGACTCCCGCATGCTCGCGTCTCTATCTGGAAGCCAACAGCCGCAAATCAAGACCGACCCAGCAAACAGCGGAAATGACCTCGAAGAGTTGCAGGCTCTCATGCTCATGCACGCGCTGTTCACATGGAACGGAACTCCGTTGCAACGGGAGTCTGCTCGCCAGATTTTCCCCGTCATAGCTAATCTTGCCCGGAGGGCGGGTTTCTTGCGCGTTTCGAACGACTCGTCACTTTTCAGCCCACTTCACCAGCCAACCTTCAATCCCTCCGCTCCAGTCGACGCGTCTGCGTTTGATTGGAGAGCCTGGGTTGAGCAGGAGAAACGTATTAGGGTGATGCACACCATTGTCTTTTGTGATTCTGCTATTGGTCTCTATTTCAACTCGCCGCCCCAATTTGATCCCTTCGAAGTCCAGATTCCTCTACCCTGCGACGAGGCAGCTTGGGATGCCCCCGACGCCGAGGCCTGTGCAGAGGCTCTTGGACTTCGTGGCCCGCAAGCTGCTAAGGAGCGAAATCCAGATGGGACGCAACGCCCAAAACAGCCAGAACTGGATCGCGCGTTGAACGCACTGTTACATCCCTCGTACCAGATACAGACGGGGACGACCAACCTTGTGGGCAAGTTCATCTTAATTCATGCCCTGATCGCCATCATTCGGCGCGCACAGATAGATGGCGGTGCTGTCGTTGTATCCGGTCCCAACACGCCGCTTTCTCAGAATGACTGGGTCGTCGGCGTAGGACAGGATGCAGCTAGCGGCAATGCTAGTGCGAACAACAGCGGTCGGGGTACGCCTGTCGAAGGGAGCATCCCACCTCAGACTCTCAAGAAGATTTGCACGGCCCTCGAGAAGTTCAAGCACAATTGGGACACGGACATGGTTAACCAGTTTCCCCCGGCGTCAGACAACCCCCGCCGCTATGGTTTCTCAAAGGATGCCATCCCCTTCTACTGGCTTGCGAACTACCTGTTGAAGAACACCCGCCCGGGCGATCTGCAGATGGCTCCGGATCAGCGGTTCATGCGTGTCATTCATCTGTTGAAGTCGGTGAAGTCGTGGGTTATCTCCGACGGTGTCTCCAGGGGAGAAGGATTAGGATCTGTCGGCGAGATCGACCAGGATTTCGGCGCGGCGAATCTCACGCTGGACATGGCCAGGCTGTTCACGCCTTTGCCTCGGGTTGTCGAATCCCCAGATATAGCATCAGTCAAAACGGAAATGCCTTGAGAGGCACGGTTCAGGGTGGCAACGGTCATTTGGTCTGCGGTTTCCACGGTTCTGGCCAGGCATCTGTGGCGTTTTCCTTGTCTTTCCTCTTACCGGGGTTTCTCATCACGTCGAAAAGTTCTATTCCCCCGATGCATCAGATTGGGCACCACGGCGGCACGATTGCTTTGCATTTTCAGATGGCTCGTTACGATAGACTTGTTCATGGCTTTGCATTAGACTTGTTTTCGTCACATTCATAGAGAAAGGAGGCTGGCTCGGGGCAAGGATGGCGGAGTCCCTTCGTTCTCGATTAGATTGGGTCGTCACTGATAGCTATATGCATCGCAATGGCAGAGTAATTGACCCGTCTTCGATACCTTCTGAGTTGCTCGGCTCGTGACATCGCCATGTGTATGTAACGCCTTCACTTGTGACAAGTCCGTTCCAGCATAATGAACGCAGCAAGTCGTCGAGGAATCAACTGTGCGGCTTGCCAACCGAGCTCCTCTACGCTGTAACATGGTAACGACGAGGTACAACCGCATTCAATCAGTGCGGTTACAAGACTCGGCATGCTGGCACGGCCGGCATAACTCCACATGCCCTCTCAAACGGCAGGACCAGCGCGGGCTAATCGGCTACTTGAGACATCATGGCCGCTCATCCTTGTCGACGACGTGGATCTTGGGGGCCATCTTGTCCAGAGCGGCCTTCTCCTCCTCAGTGGGGGTGAAGCCGAACCTCGCTTCGGCACGGTCAGACAGATACGGTCCGATGGCACCCCAGGCTAGCAGCCCAACTCCCACGCCCAATTTGGACCTGAAGGAGAGGTTGCGGTAGGCACTTTCGCGGATGGTCAGTGCTGTCTGTTCCTTCTGGCCGGCGACGAGATGGGCCTATGGGACAAACCTCCACAGAGACATTGAGCGGTCTGGATGTGATGCAACGGTCTTTGCAGCAAGTTGACAGACGTTATGCAAGAGCAGTCATTTTCCGTCAGGGGGTGCCGTCTGCCTCCTTCGCTTTCTGATCAGTCCCTTGCAGAATGCCAGTTCTATCGACTTGTTAGCCGGCTACATTTGCAGAGAGGTACTCCAAACTTACCGCGTACATGCATGCGCGACTAGGCCCGGAGTCGAACTGCCACGTCACTTCAAGAAAAGTCGCACAATTCTTGTTGACTATGCTCGATGACCGATTTCATCCAAAGCATCGTTTTCAGTCGATCTTTTGTCCAAGGGCCTGTGGGTCGGCCGTCTGCACGAAGATATCCGGGGAAGGATACCGATTGGCCGGGCAGCTGCAGCAACTGTAGGCCGGAAGGATCAAGGTTTTTCCAGCAGCCAAAATTTCCAGTGTTGATCGCGGCAGCCAGACGGCTAGCAGAGCTCCGGTGGAGGAAGCCATTCTCGTGCATACCGTAGCGACTGCGTTGGCTTGAGTTTTCTGCAGAGCCGAGGAGCGCCCGTCTGGACTCGTCGACGCCCCTCTCACAATGGCCAGCTCAGGTGTCGCGAGGCCATGCCTCCACACGGTGCTACAGCCATGCCGGACGTCAAGGCCAATACTCGCGACCGTCCGCCGGGGGCGCCTCACACCAGCGCTCTCCCCTTCGATGGCCTGCCCGATTGAGCAGCAGCAGATCTCCCTCTTCTCCACAACCTCTCAGCTCTCGAAACGGAAGACGAGAGACAACAACAGGAACCGGGGACTGACCAGCATCCGGCGGTCCGGCCCGCGCGAGGTCCTGTCTGTCATGAACGAGGAGCTGCCGCGGCCGGTCGACCCCGAGGCTCTGCCCCCGGTCGAGACGGACCCTGACCACGGCCTGTGGGACTTCTTCTACTCCAAGGACAAGCCGATCAACACGCCCGAGGAGGACGCCGCGCACGGTCGGGCGTGGACGGTGGAGGAGCTCCGCCAAAAGAGCTGGGAGGACCTGCACCGGCTGTGGTGGGTGTGCGTCAAGGAGCGGAACCGTATCGCCACGGCGAATTACGAGCGGGAGAAGAACAAGTACGGCTTCGGCTTCGCGGAGGGCCAGAAGCGGGATATTGAGGTCGGTTTCCCCTAGGAACATACCGGAATTTGAACGTTCTTTTCGTCTTGCTAACCGACTGTTTGCCCATCTCTACAGGTCCGCATGACTATGAGGGCCATTAAGCACACATTGACAGAGAGGTACTACGCCTGGGAAGATGCACTTGAGCTGGCCGAGAGCGACCCGGAGGTTGATCTGTCGGGCGAGGGAGCTGCATACACGCCGATGGAATACCTCGAGGAGGATAGCGTCTACGAAGACGAGAGCGCCGGCGAGGCGGAAGACAGGCAAACCAAATCTGCGTCAGCGCCCACGAACGTCGACCCGTCGACACTACCACCAAAAGACAAACCAGCGCAGGAGTCGCCAAGGCTGTGAGGGGCGGTTGGAGCAATGACCATAATGCCGGCATCTTGATATCCGAGTTGGATTCGACAAGTTGCGAGTCTCGCCGCAGAATCTCGACCGGCTTGTACCAAAATAGACAGACCAAATGTATCTTCACTGTAGTAAGAAATGTCCTATAAGCATCCCAGCTGAGTGGGATTATGATCCTGGAGCTGCCTCCTCGGCCAGAAGTACAATGCTGTGACTGATTAACTCCCTACCCTCTCTCACCAGGAAATAGGAGGACGCGGAGTTGTGAAGAGCCTCAGGGAGCATAATTGACTTGAGACGCTCTCTAGAGTCTAGCCGTGCGTAGTGATACGCCTGGCCTAGGCCGAGTGATGGCGCCGTCCAATCAGGTCCTTGGGCGGGGCCCAATAGCAGCTCCATTCCGCATTGAGCAGGGGACCTTCGCTACCTGACCTCTCTTTACCTTGCCAACCCCACCGTCTATCCTCCTTGGAGACAGCATAGAAACGTCACTTAGATCTTCCTCAACCACACCGACATTTCAGCAGCCAGCCTCTTCCTCGACCTCCTCTACTTCCGCCACCATCGCCCCGTAGCCAGCGCCTGAGACACCATGGATGAAATCGCAAAGGAGTACGATGTCGTCGTGCTGGGCACAGGTGTGTCTCTCCCGTGTCTCCCACGAGCCCCGCAATGTGGGGTTGGAAGCTCTCTCTAACCGTCACCTCCTTTCAGGCTTGACCGAGTGCATTCTCTCAGGGTAACTCCCGCGCCCAACCGCCCCGAGGACAGAGAGTATTGGTAGAACAAAAGTGTTGCTGACTGCGGCCGCGGCCATGAAGTGTTCTGAGCGTCAAGGGCAAGAAGGTCCTGCACATCGACCGCAACAGCCACTATGGCGGGTACGTGGTAGCTACACCCAACACAACCAACATCATCTAGCCCAGCTGGATCCCTTCCCTTGAGTTCTGCAGCACTGTGCTGATGGCAGGATAATAGTGAGGCCGCATCGGTGAACCTCGAGACGGTATGACAATTCCGCTTTCCTCCTACTGAACGCTGTCTGTGGGATTCCGCGACCTGACTGACATGTGCTCTGGCTTGCTTAGCTATTCAAGAAGTATGGCAACTACAACAAGGGCGAGGAGCCATGGAAGAAGTACGGCCGCCTGAACGACTGGAACATCGACCTTGTCCCCAAGTTCCTCATGTCTTCGGGCGAACTCACCAACATCCTCGTCTCCACCGACGTCACAAGATACCTCGAGTTCAAGCAGGTCGCCGGCAGCTATGTACAACAGGGCTCCGGCCCCAGGGCCACCGTTGCCAAGGTCCCCTCCGACGCTGGTGAGGCCTTGCGGTCACCCCTCATGGGCATCTTCGAGAAGCGGCGCATGAAGAGCTTCATTGAGTGGGTGGGTAGCTTTGATCCCAAGGACCCGTCCACGCACAAAGGTTGGTCTGGCTGTTCTTATACCCCTCTATGCTTGTAGACCCAAGGGACTGACGCTGACATACTTCCCCCACAGGCCTCAACATGAGCACTTGCACGATGAAGGAGGTCTATGACAAGTTCGGCCTTGAGACCGGGACAAAGGATTTCATCGGCCACGCCATGGCCCTGTACCTGACCGACAGCTATATTGATACCCCAGGAGAGGCGCCATCGGCCATCGAGAGGATCCGGTTGTACGGCAACTCGGTCGCTCGGTACGGCAAGTCTCCGTACATCTACCCTCTGTATGGTCTGGGCGAGCTCCCCCAGGCATTCGCTCGTCTGTCTGCCATCTACGGCGGCACCTATATGCTAAACACCCACGTCGAGGAGATTCTGTACGAGGACGGCAAAGCTGCCGGGATCAAGGCAACCATGACTGGGGTGGAGCCCGAGATGAAGTTTGAGACGAAGGCCAAGATGATCCTTGGTGACCCGTCCTACTTCTCAAGCAAGGTTAGGATTGTCGGCCATGTGCTCCGCGCTATCTGCATCTTGAAGCACCCTCTTGCCGGTACGAACGATTGCGACTCGTGCCAGCTTATCATCCCCCAGTCTCAAGTCGGCCGCAAGAATGGTGAGTAGCAAACCTCCCTACTGAAGCATGATAGCAAAAGGTTGCTAACAATGTATTGCTGGCAGACATCTACATTGCTTGCGTGTCCTCCGCGCACAACGTCTGCCCGAAAGGCTACTACATCGCCATTGTGTCTACCATTGCGGAGAGCTCGGCCAATCACCACCTGGAGCTTCAGCCCGGTCTGGAGCGCCTAGGCAAGATCGAGGAGCAGTTCATGGTATGTCGTCCATCAGCTGCGGGCTCCCAGTAACGTCACCGCAAGTCAAGGTATATTTTGCTAACAGCTCGGTCACAGGGCCCTCCTATTCCGCTCTACGAACCTCTCGACGACGGCACCAAGGACAACATCTTCGTCTCCAAAAGCTACGACGCAACCAGCCACTTCGAGACTACCACAGACGACGTCAAGGATATCTACCGCCGGTGCATGGGTCAGGAGCTTGTGGTCGAGGGCCTCAGGGAGGGCATCCAGGTCGCGGAGGAGTAGACATGTAGCTAGCTAAGTGCAGTGAGGAAATAAGTGCTTCAGGTTCGTGGAGGACGAGATGTAGTCTTTTCTATCTACTTGGAGGCTGCGACAAAGAAACGGGACGAGAGACGTTTTACATATAATCACTATCGCGAGCTTTTGTTGAGTTGAGTAAACTAGGCCTCTACATCCACCAATGGAGATCGTCGTCGTTTCGATCGGGTGAAAAAGAATAACTGAACGACGGTCACAGAATCGGCATATATCAACATGTCAAGGATGAAAATAGCTGCTAGTATCAGTCACCGAGGCCAACCAGCTACACGCCTGAGTTGATGGACGAGCGTCAAGCCGAAGTACTTTTTCTGAGGTTTCTACCGTTGAAATATCGGAGCCCAACAAACCCGTCAAATGTCATCAAATGCAGGAAACCAAAGCGATATCCCTGCCCTGTTGAACGCCATATTGATTCTCCCCTCCTGTGGAAACCCGAGAGGAAGGATCTATGAGGAGGAAGTGCCATAGAAGAAACATCATCATGTGCATTAGCGGCGCGACGTCTTGCCGATTCCACGCTTTCCAGCAAACTGTCACGTACGTTAGCAAGTAATAACACATGAAGGGGTGTGGCTCCGATGATGGACTCACCAGGTGCTTGGGCATCGAGGAGGTGGTGTGCCGGTCGGCCTCTCCCTGCCTGGCCATCCTGTTCATCTTGCGCTGGCCCAGCTTGGCCTGCCTCTCGGCCTTGGTCCGCGCCGCCTCGTCCTGCACGCCGTCCACGCGCCTGTCCGTGGCCGGCTGGCTGCGCGCCCTGCTCTTGGACCGCAGGCGCTCCCGCGGCGTCGAGTCGATGTCCATGCCGTCGTCGCCGCCATCCTCGGTGCCGAGGCGGCTCCGCGTGAGCGACCGGCCCCGGGCCCGCGACTGGGTCCTGCCGCGGGCGGCGATCTCGGTGGCGTCGAAGCCCATGGTGTCGAGGTGGTCCTCCAGCTCCGATAGCGACTTCTTCTGGGCCTTGCGGGGGATGATGGCGCGGTTCTTCAGGGACTTGCGCATCTTCGCCTCGTTGCGGATCAGTGCCTGCTTCTCACGGATCTGGCTCGCCTTCAGGAGGATGTCGGCCTCCTCCTCGTCGTCGAGCTCCTCGTCCGAGTCGTAGTAGCCTTCTGCCTCCAGGCGCTCCTCCTCCTCCTCCAGCGCCGACAGCTTGGCGTCGATGTCCGGGTCGATGTAGTCGTAGACGTTCTTCCCGTCGAAGACCTCCGGGATCTTGTCCATCTTCCACTCGGGGTCCTTGAGCATCCAGTCCTGGCGGAGGTTGACGTTGAAAACGCCGGCACCTCCGTTTTCGTCCTGGACGTCCCTGGCGAGGCGCCGCCTCTCCGGGTCGGCCGGGTCGTACTTCTTGAGCTGCTTGGCAGCCTCCGGGACAAACGTCTCCCGTACCACTCCGCCCATGGGCTGAGCAACATGAATCCTCGTCATGACATCGGCCAGTCTGCCGCCGACCACGGCTCCGCTGGCCGACGTGCCGGCCTTCAGCTTCCGCGCGACACGCTCTGCGATGAGGCGATCGCAGACAGCGTTCTTGACATTCTGGACACCCTCCTGCGTGTTGCAGGACAGCTGCAGCATCTCCACCTCGCCAGACTTCAGGAGCGCCTGGAGCTCAGCCTGGATATCCTCAGGCAGATCCTCCGGCCGGGTCACGTCGATCTTGTTGATGACAATGAACACAAGCTTGTTGGCAAACAGCGGCTTGATCTGCTTGAACAAGTTGATCTGAGCGGTCACTGAGTAGCCGCACTGTTCGCTGAGATCGAACATGTACAATATGGCGGCCTGCAGATGTGCAATGGCAACAACGGCCTGGGTCTCGATGGTGTTCATCTCGTCAAGGGGATGGTCGAGGATACCCGGCGTATCGATGATCTGGACACGCAGGTATTTGTGGTCCGTGTGACCGGCAAACAGACTCTTCGTTGTGAAAGCGAAAGGCTGGACGTCCACATTGGCCCTCGAGACACTGTTCAGGAAGCTGGACTTGCCGACATTGGGATATCCGCAGAGGATGATGGTGCGGGTGTTAGGATCAATGGACGGCAGACGGCCCAGATGCTGCCGCACAGAGTCAAGGTACTGGAGAGGATCCTTGAGCTTCTTCAGGATGGTAGCCATCCGACCAAGCGCGGCCCTCTTCAGCTGCTTGCACTGGAAGAGCGACTGTCCATATTTCAGGAGCCGAACATAGTCCCGCGATATCGTCTCAACAAGCTGCTTCGCCGTAGACAGCTGGCCGAGAGAAATGCGCCAATGGTCAGCATCGTAGAGGACGTTCAGCAGGTCCTTGTGGAATGGATGTAGGTCGTTCAGCCGGGGGAAGGCGTCCAGGATCGCCTGGATCTTCTCACTGATGACCTCCTGGGCGAATCGGACTTTTCGGGTGTAGAAGCCGCGGATACGGGAGATCTTGAAGCCAGAGCGGATGACGGTCGGCAGCTTCCTCTGCGTGTGAGAGAGGACGACGTCGATGAACTCCTGGGAGGTCGGCACCGGGGGGATGTCCTTCCTGTGGGATTATCAGCATTCTGCACCGCCATGAACAGTCGCCCAACGGCGCGTATGAATCATACCACTGATATTGAGTCTTCATGATGGGCAACTTTCTTTGTGGATCGCTTGAGAACCAGCAAGACGTGCCTGGGATTGTTGTGTACCGAGAAAGTACAAACTCGGTGTGGTTCTGGCGGTGATAGATTCCCGCTCTGGTCCCTTCAGCAGAGGCGATAAAAATTGTGGGCTCCACCCCCTGCACAGAAAAAGTTTCTTCTTATCGCTTCCTTATCGGCCGGATAGACTTATCGATAGTCGATACGGAGACTGCCCCACCATTCCATCGCGACAAAACTTTAAGGCCTCAGTTAAGGCCCTCGCGATGCTGCAGTTTTCTCTGTTAGAGCTCGATACGTGATTGGAGGGCAATTGGTTGAAGCATTAGACCAGGAATACCACCCACCGAATTACACCTTCAAATAAAGTCTCGCGACAATGCCCGGCGAAACCCTCTCCCCCTACAAGGCCGAGTTCCTCAAGGCCGCCGTCGATGGCGGGGTCCTCAAGTTCGGCAGCTTCGAGCTGAAGTCGAAGCGCATATCCCCCTATTTCTTCAACTCGGGCGATTTCTACCGGGCGGACCTGCTGCGCGCCCTCTCGACCGCCTACGCCAAGCGGATAATCGAGGCCCAGAAGGAGGCCGGCGTCGAGTTCGACGTGATCTTCGGCCCCGCGTACAAGGGCATCCCCCTGGCGACCTCCACCGTCGACAAGCTGGCGGAGCAGGACCCGGCGGCGTACTCCAGCGTGTGCTACTCCTTCGACCGCAAGGAGGCCAAGGACCACGGCGAGGGCGGCAACATCGTTGGGTGCCCACTCAAGGGCAAGAAGGTGCTCATCGTCGACGATGTCATCACGGCGGGGACGGCCAAGCGCGAGGCCATCGGCAAGATCCGTAAGGAGGGTGGCACGGTCGCCGGCATTGTGGTAGCGCTGGACCGCATGGAGAAGCTCCCCTCAGCGGACGGAGACGACACCAAGCCCGGGCCCAGCGCGATGGGTGAGCTCAAGAAGGAGTACAACATCCCCATCTTCGCTATCCTGACCCTGGACGACATCATCGATGGCATGCAGACGTTCGCAACTGCGGAGGACATCAAGCGCACGGAAGAATACCGAGCAAAGTACAAAGCAAGCGATTAGGCAGACCGATACCCTCTATAATCTAACGCCATCCATCCAGCCATGTCTATGCTGAGATTCAAAAGCCAGCGCATATATGCCGCTCCATCAGGATCTTCCCCTTCTCCGGCCCCGACCTCCGAGTACCACAGTACCTATGATCCGGAAATGCGATGTTCGAGCAACAGCTATCGTGATCTCTCCGTCCTCGTCGATCCTGCTCGAGTGCTTCTTTGCCTCTGATCTGATCTAGCTATGGATGGCCAGCCATGTCCCATACCGTAGATCGAGGAGGATCATGATTGTGGACTATCAGTTTCGTCATCCCCTTTTTTGTAGGTCACCTTCGGTAGGCCAGTGAAGTGGAACACCTAAGCAATCACATCGTGAGCAACAGATTGTCGAGAAGAGTTCACTTTCGG
The DNA here is from genome assembly GCA_030052745.1 of Pleurostoma richardsiae. Lineage (NCBI taxonomy): Eukaryota > Fungi > Ascomycota > Sordariomycetes > Calosphaeriales > Pleurostomataceae > Pleurostoma > Pleurostoma richardsiae. Next base: position 35,333 of record JANBVO010000067.1, read on the forward strand.
ATCCGCTTACCATATCGTGCCAACCGCCGCCTCCAAACGTCGCCTTACTCTCTCCAAGGTGCTTGAATCCGAGGCGCTGGTAGTACGATACCAGATACTGTTACAGTTAGCATCGTCTCAAGACTCGACGGTTTGAATCCCTTACAGCCTGGCAGATCAGGGCGACTCGGTCCGCTGTGTCCAAGTTTCGAACCTGCTGTAGGTAGGCCTTCATAATCAATTGTCCCAGTCCGCAGTTCTGTAGTTTCGGCACTACTGCGAGGGAATGCAGGCAAACTGTGCGGCCTCCCTCCTGGTGGCCGACCGGGGCTCGCTTCCCGCGCGTCGATCGCCAGTCTCGTGGGTAGTCCATGTCAGCATCAGTGACAGTCTCTGAGAACGAGGCAGTGGCGACAATATGGGCTAGAAGCACGCTCACGGCGCCGTCTGCGCGGTCCGTCTCAACCTTGTTGGCTGTGGCGAGAGTCTCGACGTAGAAACCCGTGGCAAGGCTGGGGACGACAGTGCAAAATACGCCTATACTCAGTTCCGGGCAGGTTGTCAAGCGGTATTCGAACTGTAGAATGTTTAGCCGTCTCGTCGAGCACCTTAGCGGGCTAAAGAGCTGGGGCAGGGAAGGGGCGTGCTAGGACAAGCCATGGCGTCAGGAGGAGGAGGGGTGCCGTGCAGTTCTAATTACCTTTTCGGGCGAGCAGCGATGCTCCGGGTGCGGGAACGCAGCGTTCTCCAGGGCAATGCACGACTGAAGGTCGGACACGCTTAGCGGCCGGATGTTTGGAGCGAAGGTGAAAGGCAGGCGTTTCGTGATGGAACACTCGGAGGCCTTCTCCCGGCGCTTTTGGCTGATGGTTCTCTGGATCATAATGAAGTCATCATCAAGGTCGCCGTCATCCACGGCGCCGTCGCTGTCTTCGACAGAGCCGTCGCGACTCTCCGCTTCTGCATCAGGTTTTCGTGGCATGGTGATACCGGCATGGGCGCAGCCAGTGGTTGCAATAAGTGTGCTAGAACACCAAGCCGTGCCAAAACCCGAGAATCGAGCCGCTGGGTGACGCGAAAGATAGAGGCGACAGAGGGTAGAGGGAGGGTATATGAGGGAGATAGTATAGGTAGGTGCAGGTAACTGGAAGGGGAAGTGGTTGACGTTGACAACCTTCGTGTCGCGTGACCCAAGGTTCGGCAGCACGGGGTTGTTGGAAGGTGAGGTCAGGACCTGGAGGTATTGTGACCTTGGGGTAAGGCAGTGTGGAGTGAGTGAGAGCCGGGGCAAATACACCGGGGGGAAGGCAAATCGAACGGCCCGTTGTGAGGCAAGTAGAAGTACCTCGGGGTGTGAGGGTAGCAGCTAAGCTACCACTGAACGGCGCGTCAACTTTTCTCTTGGGAACCAGGGTTTGTCCTCTCAGAGCGAATCAATCACCAGTCATTAGATGGCGAGAAAATTGGTGGTAAGGGCCCCAATTTGTAGTGTATGGGGTGAGGCAGCAGATCATTCATGATCAGATGAACGACAGATATCAAGCGAGTGGGGAACCAACTGCCGGTGCCTCTTTTTGCGGAGGCAGTGGAAGTTGTGGTCTCGGGTAAGAAAAAAAGGGGAGCCCTCACCACGACAACTAACTGCTCAAGTCGTCTAAGAAGCCTCGAGGAAATTCGAGTCACGATACCTCGTGGTCTTAAACAACAGAAGAGCCGGTTGAGGCTTTCCTAAGTGCAGTGCATGAAGGCGTACGAAGGTTTAATCGCGGTTTGGAAGAAGGTCCCCGTGGCCCTCTTTAACTTCGCGTTGCTCTCCACACACACGGGGATGTACGATCCAAGCATATATCTATGCAGCTGGACGTTGGCATGTCGGTTACCACTCACAATTCCCGATCGGAAAGCTAACAAGGAGCAACTCGAACTCCTGGACGCAGTTGGTCCCGTTGGTAAGAGAAAACCTGTCAGATTCGCGGCGATAGCAGTCGCACATTGCTTGGCATTTCGCTCGCCTCTCTTTTGCCTGCAAGAGTGGACGATCTGCAGCAAACAGAAGCATGATGTGCGAATAAGGTTGGAGCTGCTGGCGGATTTTGCGGGGGAGCCTACTGCCGGTGGTTTAAGGAGTGGAGACGCAAGCATGGCGGCATGGCGGCTCCAGGGTCCGGCTTGGAGAGCAGTGGAGGGATAATATACAGTGATGGTAGTACCTGAGGTACGTCGAAGAGAAGGCTCACTACTAGATGGCAAGACGCCAAATCTCCCACAAGCTGTGGTATCTATGGGCTATGGGACGCATTCCGAACTGCGTGAATTTCGCGTATCCCTGCGAATATGAATAGCCATCTGCTGGGCGAGGCGTAGTTGCTGACTTGGCATCTAAGGGTCCAGATAGCGGTTCGTTGTCCAACGAGAAGGTAATGAGAAGATGATGCGATCCTTCGAGAAGGGGCTCCGCTGCTGATTCCCCCCAAAGACCAACCGCAGCGATGCTGCCCTGTCTCACCAGCAGATGAAGTTGCGTTGCGCAAACAACGCAAGTTCGGGTGACGTCCAACTTGGATTGGTCCGTGACAGCTCCAGCATGCGGTGGACTGAACGGCAAAAGCATTGCAGTGCATGCGAGTGTGCAATTCCGAGTCGGTCTGTGTGAGACGTATATGTCTGGTCGAAGGCAATAGATATGCACTACAGGGTCGCAGAGCCTGATTTGCATATATTCCCAAACATGCCAGCTCACCTCGGTTGGGCCTGGGTCAGATTGATCACTGCAGCGGCTCTCTCTAGTGTGCAGTTTAGCATGCAATGCAGGCCCGTTATACATTGACACCCGAACTGGATACTCTTCTCGGTATCTTTCAGGATTTGGACCGCAAGAAGCCGACAGCAAGGCCCAACCTCATTTGTCGCAGGCCCGCGTTTCCCTGCAAGATGAAGCATCATGCGTCGCCAGGCCATTCAGAGCGTGTATCCGATTCGTTTGACAGGCCTATCGCAGGCATTTCTGCATCGAGATTCACAAGCCAGGCGGATTTTGACTACCCGGAGCTGTGTCTCGGGGTAAGGGATGCCATTCCATACACAGTCAGCTGTGGACCGGCTTTTGTCCGATGACGCCTCCGGCCGGGTGGAGGCAGTGGCAGGCATGATGGCGGAATATCTGTCTTGAAATAGGTCAACATTTTCTCTCTAATCCTCCGTCTATTGTATGTAGTAGAGGGGTTGCTGTGGGTTTGCCGGTGGGGGAAAATAACCCGGACAGCGGTACCTGGACTGTAAAAGTGTTTAGGTTGTTGGTGAAGTGAGAAGTCGGTGTTTCGTCATCGCCTTCTTGATCTCGGAGCCTGGAGTACGGAGACGTTTGGTGGGGTGAGGTACTAGCTGGTGCCCCACAAGATACATGCTCACCTAACGTCTTTCTGAATAAGGTACTCCATGCGTACCCGCTTGCTCCTACGTTGATACGCGTTCTTTGAAGTGCTTGTATGTACTGTCTCAGCACCGACATTCACCCGTAGGTTATTTCTTGAAGCTGAGATTGTACTCCGTCTTGGTTCAGTAAATGTGCTAAACTTTGTTATGTTTCGAGCTTGTTGCGTGCGCTTGACTGACGGACCTTCTCTTAGCTTCCATCTGCCTGCCAACTCTCACGCACCCGCACCTGGCAGTACCTCGAATCGTTCGGATCTCTGCAGGCAGAAAACCGCACCTCTCACGTCGCTCGAGAGGCAAGCAAGTGGTTTTCTCTCGATTTCTGGCGCTTGGCCACCTTGCCGCAGTGTCAGCCACCATCCTAGCAACGCCGCTGCCAAGTCCAGTTGCGTCTTGGTCATCCTCCTCCTCACTAACGTGGAACCAGAGAGAAGCGAGTTTCCTTCTCTCAGACGCGCGGTTTCCTTCTCTCGGGTGCAGCTCTTTCTCTCCAAATTCTACTCAATCCCGAGACCGACAGTCACAATACAACCGCGCACAGAGCAGGAACCGACCGTTGTCCCAAAATGTGCGTCTCCCTTCGGTGCTTCTCCTTCGACGAACATTCTAACACACACTAGGAGGATCACATTAAGCATTCAGAACCCCGAGGTCGAGGACCAAGACCTACTGTCTTTGGACATCTTCCCGGACATGACCGTTGAGACGCTGCGAAATTCTATCCAAGCAGAAACCAATATTCATCCGAACGCGCAGCACCTGTACCACAATGGCCGACTCATTTCCGACGACAGCAAGACTATGGAGCAGCTCCAGATAGGGGATGGCGAGATGTTGGCCCTGCATGTTAGAGACATGCGCGGCACCACCGGCATTCCCGCTGGAAGCCAAGGGCAGCAGGCTGGACAAAGAAGACAGGGAGGTGGAATGGACCAGGATCCCGAGCTTACCAGGCTCCAGATCCTCGGAGACCCCAGACTACAGGCCGAAGCTCGCAGACTGCAGCCCCAGCTTGCAGCCGCCTTGGACGATCCGCAGAGATTTGCGCAGCTATTCAATGAGACGTTCGACCGGGAGAGGAGGGAGCGTGCTGAACGTCAGAGACAGATTGCGGAGCTTAACGCGGATCCCTTTGACATTGAGGCACAGGCTAAGATCGAGGAGATAATTCGGCAGGAACGTGTGATGGAGAATTTGCAGAACGCGTGGGAGCACAACCCTGAAGGTCAGTCTCGGACTCCCACTGGCACTATGCCCGTACATCAAGCTGACGACTAGCAAGTGTTCGGCCGTGTACACATGCTCTATGTTGATGTCGAAGTCAACGGTTACAAGGTGAAGGCCCTCGTGGACTCTGGTGCTCAAGCTACGATAATGTCACCAGCGTGTGCGGAAGCATGTGGCATCATGAGACTCGTCGACAAGAGATTTGCTGGAATCGCACGGGGCGTTGGAACCGCAAACATTATTGGCCGCGTGCACTCTGCTCAGATCAAGATTGGGGCTCTATTCCTACCATGCAGCTTCACCGTCATGGAGGGAAAGTCTGTGGATCTTCTTCTCGGCCTGGACATGCTCAAACGTCACCAGGCCTGTATAGATCTGGCCAAAGATAAACTCATCATCCAGGGTGTCGAGATCCCGTTCCTGGGCGAAGCAGAGATACCGAAGGACTCGGAAGAAGCGCTGGAAGAGGAGCCAACTCTGACTGGACCTGGTGGCACCACAATCGGTCAAAGATCTGGTGCGGTCTCTGGTCCGGGGGCTGCATCCGCCGACCCCGGCCCTTCTTCGTCACAGAGACAAGCACCAGTCTCCTCAACACCGGCACCAGCTCCCAATCCCCACAATCCCCAGAGACCGACATTCTCGGAAGAAGCAATTGATCAGCTTGTGCAACTCGGCTTCTCTCGTGAAGCAGCAATCAATGCCCTGCAAGCGACAGGAGGCAATATTGAGTATGCCGCGGGACTGCTATTCCAAGGGTAGGAAATTAGGGCTTTATGGAAGGATCTGCATTGCAAATCAAGGGCTTATAGCGGCGTTGCTATACGGGCTGCATGAGGAACGGAAAGCCCAAGGTATTCAGATATTCAGATATATGCGATAGACGGCGTCAATATTGGGTAAACAGGGAGGTGCCCCAAGAGCCTAGCATGCCGGAATATAGGCAGTGATGTTGTCTCTCATCCTGTACATTACTTCCTCTAACCTCACTTGGCACCAATCTGGGGTTTATGACCAAGATCACTGCGTTTGACTTTGCGTACTGGGTAGTCATCTGTCTCCGTATGTATGGAATCGATCTCGGCTTATGGTGGGCCAAGGTGCCGGATCTTGCTGAGAGACGGGAGAAGCATACCACTTCAGCCTAGCTAGACACGCGAGATCTATACTGGAGTATCGCTATCGTAGTTTGTACACGCACGGTTTCAGGATCGATGACTCGTCCGCGCCGCCATCCTCGCTCTCGATGAACTTGGGCTTTTTCGGCATCATCCCCCGGGCGGTCTCTCCATCCTTGACAGCCATCTTCCCTTTGACCGCCGGCGCCGCCTTCAGAAAACGCATCTTGACGAACATCCTGTTACTCATGTCCACCGCCTCTGCCCCCTCCCCATGTAGCACAAACCCTCGCTTCTTCAAGGCCTCCACGAAGGCCGACACGTCCGTCTGCTGTCGAGTGTCCTCGACGCCATCCACCTCAACGGCCAGCTCAGCCTCGTCTACGGTGCCGTCCGTTTCCTTACTAGTGCCCTTGCCCTTCTTCCCCGCCGCCTGCACCTTCCTGCGGTTCCCAACGCTGTGCTCAACCGGTCCGGCGGCCCCTCCTCCCTTCTTGCCGCCCGCGCGGCCGACGTGCCCGAACCGGCTCTTAATCTCGGCGACCCACAGCTCGCCCTTCCAGTGCAGCACGCGGTACGCCTCCTCGACGAAGTCGAGCCAGTTGGTGCCCATGAGCGCCAGGCAGAACACGGCGACGTTGACGCTCCCGTCCTCGAGCGGCAGGTTCGCGATGTCGGCGCGCGTGACCAGCGGGCTCGGGTTGTGCAGGTCGAAGCTGCGCACCTCGACGCGCAGCTTGGACCCTTCGGCTTGCAGCTCCGAGGCGAGCCGCGCGTCGCCGCACCCCAGGTCGGCGATGACGCACGTGCCGTTCGTGCGCGGCAGCGGCGCAACCATGCCATCTCCGGCGCCGCCCTGTTGCTGCGGCTGCTGTTGCCCCCGGGACGGAGGGCCTCTCCTCCGGTCGCGGGAGGCGTCCCAACGCTGCCGACCCCGGAGCTTCACGTCCCGGACGTAGCCATCGACGGGGTTCTCGGGCCAGACATCCACCTGCCGCCGGAAGCCCTCGTGGTACTCCTGGAACATCTCGGGCGAGTCCTCGAACAGCCGGTAGGCCTCGGCCGAGGGCCGAGTGTAAAGCGTCTCGTTGAGATGCCTGAAGCGCGCGGAGACGAGCTTCTCGCGCATCGCCGCCTGGAGCGGCGTTAGCTTGGGCGGCGCGGGTAGCGGTGCTGGCTTGGCGATGTGGTCCTGGGCGGGTGACTTGGATGTCGCTCCTGGGGCGCCGGCGGCAAAGGACTCGTCCTTCTTCTGCTTGTCCTTCTTTTCTTTCTTGCCCTTCTTCTTCAATTTCTCCAGTTTAGACACATGCTTGCCGTCTGGAGTGGGTTGAGCCTCCGCTGCCTTCACATGACCTTTCTCGGTCTCATTCGTCTTGGCGCCTTCAGCATCTCCCGCCGCAGCTTCGGCCTTTGGTTTCCTGTCCCTCTTCCCGATAGTCTGGCCGTTGGCCCCCGTCATCCTCGGCCTCTTGCGTTCAATCACCTCCTCCCACAGGTTTGCGACATTGTCGTTTGTCACATCCTCCTCTCTATTGGCGGGTCTCCTGCGCTTCCTTGACTTCTTTTCCAGCGCCCCAGGCTTCGGCAGTGCGCCTTCTGTTTCGGGCTTCAACTTTTCCGCAGAGACGGACCAGCCCTTTACGGCGAACATGGCTGCTGACCTTTCGTTGCTGGAGCACGCTTGGGGGGAAGAGCGAACGGGCTTGTGAGAATAAGAGAATTTGATACGAGTGTGAAAGTTTATCATTCGTTGATTTTCATGGCCCCACACCCTTGTGCTGCACTTTAAAGGCACTGGGTGGTGTAATTAGACGCGATCTATAGCACGACTTGGTGATAGCAGATTGGCTTGATAGGGGTAGGGAGAAGGGAACTACCTATATCACCATTCCTCGAATGAATCTAAATCAACCCGACTGCTGGACTCAGCCCACTGACGAGAGGCACAGAGATTTCACACCTTGAAACAATGTCGGGTGTAATACTAGACCACAACTCGAGCGATTTGAGTCAAGTCTATCTTCTCCAGACGGAGCAGGACGCAACTTTACATATGCTACTATTCGCATACCTTCCAAATTCATGGCTCTTTGCTATGGAAGAAAATACGGGTAAGGGACTCTAGAGAGCGTGAACAGAGACTAATCAGAGCGACAGGAACAATCACGCATAAAAGTATGTGTGCGAAGAGTGGTTATCCTAGAGCGTCTTCAGAAATTATACTGTGAGAGAAGACGCCCATGAAGCAACCAGACATGCAGGTTGTTTTCGTATATTTGTAAGACACATCGAGGACGGTCAACGGTCTGTCCAGGCTTAAGGAAATGCCACAGTCGGTATGGGAAACGTCGAGACATACAGCAAGTCTGTGTGTACGGGCATGCGAACTCTCGACTGTCGACTGGCTTGGAAACGCAACAGAGAAATATCCTTAATACAATTGCCATGCTACCAATCCCTGAATAGATTTTTCAAAGCTCACCGTGAGACTGCCCTGCTCTCGGGAAGGGCCAAGAAAGCGGACGAGAATATCAATTAGTTTACCCAGCCAGGACAAGCCTTGTCAAGGGGGGGACTAGCCACTCAATAGAGTTTTAGCACGACGTTGCGCATGGCGTCCTCTAGGGAGCTCTGCAGACACGTCTGGGGCAAATCAGTTCCGAGTCGGTCAGAAAAGGAGGCCTAAGAATGGAACGATTACGCCTCTTAGAGGTGAGATCGTGGGCTATCGTTTATCGTGACCACGATTTCTTGCAACCACCTTCTTGCAGGTGGCTGCAGGCAGAGTACGCCCGCTCCGGCTTGCCCGAGTGCCTTGGGTAGCGCAAATTTGTCTACCCACTTCTGTAACGTAGGTACTTCTCTGCTGCAGTACAAGCAGATCCCTTAAAAGATCTGCGGCGGACTACTTGTAGACGAGTTTTGGCAAGTGATGTTATTCGCGCCATGCTCTCTTGCCCTGAGAACCACGTCCTGAAGGGGTGACATAGTCTACAGGCTGATTAAGTCATTGTTGACTACCTATCCTCTTCATGTCTAGAGGATATGTAGGTCTAGAGGCTGCAAGTTGGTGAAATAGAAGGGCAGGTAGATTAGGAAAAGAGGTAGGGTTCGAATAGTAAGTCGGTACAGCACATTGGACAACACGAGGTAGGTGAACCACCGGAATGCTTTCACCTTCACTCGTCAGTGTCCAAGTCGGGGCTCATGTGCCTGCCCACAAGAATAAAGCATAGGAAGGAAGCCTTCTTTCAGCTGTGGGAAAGATCCAGCGGCAGAAGTTCAATATCTTCTCTTGTGTCAGCCTACCTGTATGATGTATCCTTGCTCTACCATTGCCTTCTGCGGCAGCTTCAAGATGCAAGGAAAGAGTGTAGACAGAGTAGCATAGAGTCTATTACGACTCACATCTCTAGCAGACAGTGATAGACCGGAGTCTCATACCTGTAAGTAGGTAGCGGCTAGACGGCGCAGTCCAACGTGACCGTCTTGCGGCCCGTTGTTTAAGGTTCGCCTGATTAGTCCTGCGGAATTATCTCATCCAAGACTTTAAGAGGGTGCTCTGCTCTCAAGATGCTCCTCGTTGCCAAGCTATGCCAAATATGTCGAGATATATGCCCAGCGTCTTTCTGCACCCTGTCACGGGAGCGGAAGCTCTAGAAAGCTGCTGGGCGCGTGGGGCTCTCTGCAGGCCAACTTACCGTCTGGGATGCACCCTAGCTTTGTCTGTGCAACCTCGAACTGCCTCACCCGGGGAGGTAAAGTGACGCATCTTGCCTCAGGACGTTGTGGCGATAGGGCAGGTATACGAGGCAGGCAATCTAAGGCATGTATGTGCCTACCCCTGAGCCCCCTCTCTTTCGTGCGGAGCGGCAGCCGTCGTTGTGGATGAGGAGAGCGGAGATAAACCGAGGCATCAACGGTGGCGCTTCTGCTCGACATAGCCCCCGTCCGGCGACTCTGTGAGCGCATCTCGTCCCACGACGGGGGTGCATAGTTTGTGTTGCACGGCAGCATCGGTGGTGCGACCTGCGGATTTGGTCCATGGCGGGTGCTGATTGGGTATGCTGGCAGGCTCCCGGAGGCCCCTGGGGGGGGACAGAGTTGAGGTGGAGAAATGAAGGTCTTGGTGGGAGAGGAGATGACGACTGGAACCTCGCGGAGAGCGGGAACTTCCACGGGCAACAACGACCGACCGACTGACCGGTGACAAACTGGAAGTCCCGGTCGCTCCTTCCACCTCTCTCTCGCTTGGTGTTGCCGCCTCCTATTCAGAGGGAAGGGAAGGTGCCAACCACACCTACGCGATGGTACTGTAGGTACCTTCTCTGGGTACCTACGGACTAGGTAGGTACTTCAGGAAAGACAGGCACGTTCTTTCCCAACATGGAAGTCCATGCTGACCGTCTGCTGTCTCTGCTGTACATCCTCGAGTACATCATGAGGTACGTGGCAGCTATCTCGACCCCCAATGCACGGGAGGCCCTGGAGAGGCACGAGGTCGGGCCCATGCTGGCTGGATGGCGCCTTATCTCAGGCTGCTGCTGCTGCTGCTCCCTCTTGGTGGACGCATGCATGTTAGTGCTGCGCGTACTTTACTCTATTCGGAGCAGAAACCCCTAAACCGGGTTCTCCAGCGTGCGCCTCCCCCACCCTCTTCACCTACTGCGCCGTCCGCCTGTCCTCTCAGGGCTGCTCTCCGCCCTCCTTTACCACCATTTGCCGTCTGGCCCAACCCTACAACTGGTCCCGGGATCCCCTCCCTCCATTGGACCTGCAAGCAAGCTGGACATCGGGTCGGACCTGCAAATCAGGAACCCCTTGGTATTTATCTGATCGTCAAGCCTCGAGCCTACTTGCACCTTCTTCAGCCAGTGTACAACTCTAACTCTGTTTTGCTCCCGTGCGCTTCCGCCGCTCGCCTTCTTGTTTGCAACTCGCCTCCATTGCGACGTCCTCGTGTCTTGCGTTCCCCTCTTGCCGGCTTTCCCCCATCTTGACATCCTGTGTGGAGTAGCTCGCCCTAGTTTATCTCTCAACTGAGAACTTCTCGGTGGAAGTTGGTCAAAGGGGTCTTCTCACGTCACATTGAGCAGAAAACCTCCCAACACTAACCGACGGCTAACGTCCGTTCCGGCCCTGCTAGTCTTGGCTGATAGCGGTTCGGCCTGCGTCCAGTGCCTTCTCGGCGTCGGCGTCGGGCTCGCTGCGAACAACCCTCCGTGTCCAGCGGGGCCCCTAAGCCCGCCGAGGCTCTGGCGCCTTCTTCGGCGGGTCAGGATAGGTGTGCTCATATATTCCATTCCTCCCACGGCACTTGCGGAGGCTGTCAGGCATTAGCGCCGTGCCCAAGAACCGCACTCCTTGCTCTTCTCGACTCTCCGAGGGGATTCATCTGTGTGCATGCGGCGTCAACCTCGTGGTTGTGCGGAGATCCCTGACCGTGGGGCTTGGCTGCCAAGCGCCTCCTTGCTCTTCCCCCAGCCGCGTCCATCTCTGGCCCCCTCAAGTTATATAAGATACGTACGGCATCGGCGTGCGACCAAGGCACATCCCACACCTACCTGCGGAGTCATGGTCCAGAGAGTTACACCGGCTTGTTTCAGTCCATCCTACAGACCTGATCTATATCCTCTCTGGCCCTTCCTGCCTGCCCTTCTCCGTCGTCCGTTCCTTGCCTCTCGGCCAGTAACTGTGCACAGCGGCGGGAAATAATTGCACTGTCTCGTCTTTCCCCAGCTGACGGCTGATTGACTGTCTCGGTCGACCATTGCGCCTTTGTGACGGATACTCGGCCCTGTCGCGACCGTTCTCTTCTCACTGCTCTTCCGTCTGTGGCCCATGGCGGCTCTCGAAGTGGGGAGACAGAAGAAGCCTTGCACATCCGCAGAGCTCGGCAGCGCCATGTGAGGCTGCATTCTCATTGAAGGCTTGACGGAATAGCTGTCGCCTTAAATCAAACACCGAAATACTTCTTTCATTCGCTGTACTCTCGCCAAAGATACACTCCGCGCGAGAATGGAGGCCGCCGAGGACGCTCACGACAGCATGCCCGCTGAGAAGCGGGTGGAGCCGCCGTCCCCGTCCGGGGCGAGTAAGGAGAACCAACTTCCTAAGAAGGCCAACGTGAGGAAGAGGACGAAAACTGGTTGCTTAAGTACGTGTCTTCCAACCCTTTTGGTGTTTTCATCTCCCCTATTCATCTAAGTCCCGACGATCATCCCTAACTGCTAGGCAGCTTGCAGAAAGCGCCGTATCAAGTGCGATGAAGGCAAACCAACCTGCAACAATTGTATCAAGTCCAAGAGGCAGTGTGAAGGGTACAACACTCGCGTTGTCTTCAAGGAACCTCTGGGAACTTTCCAGGGTGGCCCCTTCGGTCCGATAATGTATCGTGCAGGTCCGACGGAGGCTCTAATAAACGCACAGCTTTCGTCAAGCCAGGCAAAGTCCTCGTCTTCCCAAGGACCTCTTCCTATCATCGCTCCAAAACCTCCTCCGGTGGACCTCGGCATCGCAAGTTCGTATCAATATGGCCAGCCATATCCAGCTCAGCCTCGGTCGGCTTCAGCTGCGCACATCAACTTAGCACAAGGATCCTACGGCTCGCAACGCGACGCCCAGGGTGATTCTTTCGCACCTCCTGAACCCAGTCAGGTCAACCATAGCCGAGATCACCTCTCTAACTTTCAGCCGGCGCCGTCCATTCACAACGTCAATGACCAATTCCAAGAGCACGCACACCCACTGGTCCGTCGGCAGTCCGCATTTGCCAGAATAGAGAGACCCCTTCAGTGGACACATCCCGACGACATATACATTCGTTCACAGAACACATTGCCGGTGGCGCAAGACGGGGAATATTGGTACTCAGATGATGATGCATCCATGGTAGACTCCGATGACGAGGCACTGTCAGACAGCCACGCGGCGCATCTGGAGTCAAATGATCTGGGAATCATCGTTGCCAGGAAGCTCCATGCCCCCCTTGACTTGTTTGGGACCCAGATGAGATCCTTCCACGCATTCGCCGAAGACAATGTCTTGGCATCATATATGCCATCGTCGACTAACTCACCTCTGAACGATTCGCAGACAGCGGCTATATTCTGGTATTTCGTCAATGTCACCGGACCAGCCATGTCCTTGTATGAGCGCCATCCTTTTGATCCTACGCCCATGTTTCAAGGGCAGCCCGTTCCGAAAGCGCGCCAACATATCTGGACATGTATGTGTGCTCTGCTAATTTCATAATTGACAGGTAGCTGACTGTCCCTAGATGTCTTCCCTATAATATCGCTGAATCATCCCGCTTTGTTGCAAGCAATGCTTGCTCTAGGGAGCTTACAGATGGCAAAACTGCAAGGTGTCCCCGCCACTGCATCTATGAAGCATTATCACCTTAGCATCAGGAGGATCGCCAAGAACTACCAGAGCACAAATAGGCGATGCCAGCCAGCAACATTAGCTGCCACACTACTCCTAGGTTTCTACGAGGTGTGGAACTCAGATCACGAGAAGTGGTGTAAACACATGTGGGGTGCAAGGGCTATTTTGAGAGAAATCCCTTTGAGGCAAATGACGGCGTCGATTTTGGCCATCAAGCGAAGCAGACACGGGAATCCCGACCCGTTAGGAGATCAAGAGCAACAACGCATATTTACGCCGGATCAGAGTGCAAGCGCCGAAAATGATATGGATTATGTCGACGTGAACCTCCTCTCCCAGCTCAGTGGCCGACCCGTGAGCTACGAGGAGGATTACGCGACACGGGCGTCAAGAAGACTCTACACCGAGCGAGACCTGGAAGATTATGCACACTTGAGCGATCTGTTCTGGTGGTATTGTAAGATGGACGTATACCAGAGCTTCCTTGGTGGAACTCCCCTATTGCAAGTCCGCCCGAACTTGGTCTCTTAGACGCTCGCTGACTTGTTGCAGTATGGAGTATGAAGCCTGGTCTCAGTGTATCCCTCGCGCCCCTATAGGGAGGATAGATGCTATGTATGTGCCGCTCCTTCATGGACCTGGACCTGGCTAAGAAGTCCTACAGCTACGGTACCTTTGACCATCTCATGGTCCTCCTGGGGCGCCTCGCTAGCTTTTCGTCGAAAGATTTGTCCAGAAAGCGAAAAGCGAGGACGCAGGAAGGCGGTCCTGGCGGGCCCGGTGGTCCCGGTCAGGGAAACTCTCCGCCAATGTTTGTGGGCATGTTCCCGGCTCGAGGTCACTTTACCGTCCCGACTGGCTTTAGCCCTCCGCGCGACACGTCTCCTCAGAGCGACGGGAATGAGGACATAGACCTCGAGGCGAGGACAGCTGCGGCCTTGCGTGAATGGGAAGGAATACGGCAGGCCTTTGAGATCTTCCAAGCCCGCTTGGGACCAGATTTCGATCCAATGGGCCCTGAATACGAGCCGCCACGACCATCGCCCTTCGGCCCGGCACAGACGTATCGGACATACAGCATTGCTGGTATTTGGATGAACTATTATATGGGCATGATTGCTCTATACCGGGCTCATCCGTCCATGCCGCCTTTTGCCATGGTCGCGGCTGGCATGGCAGCGAGAACAACTGCTCCATATGCAATTGCGCTCGGGCGAATTGCTGCTGGCCTCGCTGAGGATTGCTCGACGGTGCATGCAGTCAGTACCCTTGTCGGGGCTGCTTTTATCGAGAGCTGTTTCTGCATGTTTGTCGCCGCTGTCCAGGTAAGGGATCATCATCCTTTCCCTTTCTTCTACGGCGTGGCTGCCCTTACTAATTTGTCGTTGGCTCGTAGTACCAAGATGCCGCCCAACGACACTGGACCGTGCGGAGACTGCATGATATTGCTCGGTTGACTGGTTGGCAGTCTGCGAGACAGATAGCGAACGGTTGCGAGGCTGCCTGGTTGAAGGCAGCCGCTCTGGGCCGCGGGCCTCCCTATGAGAGAGACCCGACCTTGGAGATCCGCACTCGCGAATCTGTGTGGGCAAATCCTCGACGTATCGATGCACGCATCCAAGAGTTGAGCACCGATGATGGCAAGCGGGTTGTTCTAGCGCGGTCGGAACAAGCCCACTATGCATTGGGATTGTTGAGTGTAGAGCAGGATCTGGAGAGACTTGATTTGCGGGAGGCGGCGTAGGATCGCTATGCTGACTTGGTCTTCATTGCCAGTGAGGGCACACCATGCGGAGAAGACGCAAGGTTATCAGACCGTCATGAAGAGACGATTCCATGAAAGACACGGATTGACTTTCCCGGATACCACTCTGTCTTCGATGCGAAGATGTTGCTCCCGCATACAATAATAATGTTACAGTCGTAAATACCTAGCCATGCCTACATCTTTTTTGGTGCCTAGCTGTAGACGCAGACTTCATTTCCGCTCCTCGGGCTGTCACCTCTATTCTCAATGGTCCACGCCTCCAGACACCGCCCACCCCTTACGCCGAGCTCGCAGGAGTCTAGTTCGCCGGGAGCCTCTCTACAACAGCCGCCATCTCTTCGTCAGAGTATATCCTGAAGCCCTTTTCCTTGGTGACACTCGCCAGCTGCACGTTCTTCGCGTCTAGTTTCTCCTCCATCACTTGCTTCAACGTCTTCAGGACGAGAGTCTCGGCGTCCGTGATTGTCAGGGACTGGGATACATTAGACCTCGTTAGCTATCTTAAGGTCTCCGGGCTAGTCTCTCCGTCCCCCGAGCCCCGTAATTGGAGGTCTCATGCTGGGGACGGCCTCATCCCCACGATCCACTTACCTTGTGGTACTCATTCTGCAGCTCCGCCTGTGCGCCCTCGCTGCCACTCCCGATGGCCTTGGCGTCGTAGCGGTAGAAGGTGCCCGAGGGCTCGGCGTGGTACAGGGAGGGGCCGTCCTCGTCGTAACCGGCGATGAGCAGGGCGACGCCGAAGGGCCGGCTCATGACGGACTCCTCGCCGTCAGCGCTCTCGCCGAAGCGCAGGGCCAGGTCGCAGATGGCCTGGGTGCAGGACTCGACGCGGAGCGGCTCGTTGTAGTTGAAGGCGTGGCTCTGGCACTCGACGCGGGCGTGCTCGACCATGCTGCGGGCATCGGCCTGCAGGCCGGACATGGCGCAGCCGATGTGCCGGTCGATCTCGACGATCTTCTCGACGGAGGAGGTCTCGAGCAGGGTGGAGGTGACGCGCTTCTCGACGCCGAGCACCACGCCCTCCGACGTGGCGACGCCGATGGCCGTCGAGCCGAGCTTGATGGCCTCGAGGGAGTACTCGACCTGGAAGAGACGGCCCTCCGGGGAGAAGGTGTTGATTCCCCGGTCTGGTAGGTGGGCTCGAGGGTCAGCGACATCTGGGGTTAGGAGTATAATGGCGCTGCAGGGACTGACCGTATTCTGATCTTGACATAAACATCTTGGCGGTATTGTGATGGTCTTCCTACTACGAGTGACTCTTTTTTTTTGTGAGGTTATAGATCGGTCGAGGAGGAATTGGAGTTGGCGGGGAGAAGGTCGAGATGGTGGTTGTGGTGTGTGGTGCTGGAGCTTGAGGAAGAGACGAGGCGGGACTGGAGCTCCAGGCAAGCAAACGGTCTACGAAGCTCGCCGTAACGTACCTGGCGCACGGCTGAGAGAGAGCTGGCAGCCTCAATGCACTAGCCACACCGCTAGGCCAATCAGGACAGAGGGGGGTTCGGTACGTAACTTTTGGGGGGGCGTGCAGTTAAGGTTGTGAATTTACTGGACGGGAACAAGACGCGCCCACCAGCAATTTGACCGCGATTCTGGCGACCGAGTAAATAGCAACAGCCCAACCTCGAACTTACAGATTACAGCCCTGGGCGAACCCAAAACATATACATTCTCGACGGACCGTCTAGGCACCGTACCAGATGTAGACCGCGACAATGTCGTCAGCTTCCATCAGAACCTCCACTTACGCCGACCGGAGGACGACGAATGGCGCCGCGGCGGGGGACAAGGGCGGCGGTGCCAGACCCCGCATGAGCGCTCACGACAGCTTCAAGAGCCAGCAGTGGGACGCCAAGCAGCAGAAGGCGCCGTCGCCACAGCCGGGGTTTTCTGCCACTTCGCACAAGAGGACCGCGTCTGGGAACCCAAGACCTTCCAGCCGCGCGACAGAGGAGAGGAGGGTTGAGCGGCATGTCGTGACCACCCGCGAAACGCTCGTGTCGCGAACAAGGAGTCCCGACCGGCGGAATGGGCAGGCTGAAAGGCCACGACCAGGACCTGCAGAGAAGCAGAGGGCTCCTGCGGAAGCGAAGACCCGAGAACCCCGACAGGAAGCGCCCATACCAGGTAAATCTCACGGTTTATGGTACCATATGCCTAACAAGATTCGCTAACTTGGAAACATTTACAGCTCCATGGGAACCAGAGGCTACCTTGTTACCACACACGTCTGCTCCTTTAGCATCGCGAATATCTATCCCTCCCCTGGCATCACAAGCACCCCTCGCTGTCCAACCCAAGCCGCTGTCTGATCTGTCCCTGGAAGCACAAGAGGCAGTGATTCTCGAAGATCTGCTGTTTGTTTTCATGGGATTCGAGGGACAATACATACGGTTCGCCAAAGGCTACGATCCCCACGAGGAGAGGGATCGACTGACGGGCCCGACCTTCCGGATACTCCCCGGGCTGGATCCCAGCTTGCAGGATCTAACATCTTCCATGTTGCGAATGGCAACCCACTATTCGGCCCTAGAGACCTTTGTGGATGTGCAGAGCCGAGAAGAATTTGGCTCAGTCAACCATGCATTATGCGCGTCGATTCGAAAGTTCCTCCAGGAATATCTTGTCTTGATCGCACAGTTAGAGACGCAGTTCCTGACGAACGACTCCTTCACCTTGCATGTTCTCAACATCCACATTCTGCCTACCAGCCAGATGATTTCTCAATTATATGCTCTCGCCCACGAACTGCTGAAGAAAAACGCACTCCTGGATGACGAGACAGACGAGTCAAGTGACAGTGGCGACGATTTCGACCACATTCTGGAGCAGCTGAGAGAAGGAGGAGATCTTGTGCCGGGGAATATGACCGGCAAGAAAATATGCAAGGGCGGTGTTGTTCTGGGTCTCATAACTAAGCGTTTGGAAACAATGTCTGGAGACCCCGCCGCTCGGGCATTGCTCACATCGCTCTTGCGAGACGCTAGCCGGCCGTATATGGTGATGTTGAACGAATGGTTGCACCATGGCGGCATCAATGACCTTCACTCCGAGTTTCTCATCAAGGAACAGAAGAGCATACGGCGGGAGCGCCTGGAGCAAGACTACACCGATGAGTACTGGGAGAGGAGATATACCATACGGGACCATGACATTCCTCCTCAACTTGAAGGGGTGAAGGACAAGGTTTTGCTTGCGGGCAAGTACCTGAATGTTGTCCGAGAGTGCGGCGGTGTCGACGTCAGCAAGGTTGTCAAGGATGTCCCGACTACATTCGACGACACTCGCTTCCTGGATAATGTCAACGCTGCCTACGCTCACGCGAACGAATCACTGATGCATCTATTGCTGACCAGTCATGCGCTCCCTGCCAGATTGAGCTCGTTGAAGCACTACTTCTTCCTAGACCCGTCCGACTACTTCTCCTACTTCCTCGAGCTCGGGTCATCAGAACTGCGGAAACCGGTCAAGTCCGTTAATACCGGCAAGTTACAGTCGTTGCTTGACCTGGTGCTGCGACAACCGGGAAGCATTGTCGCACTCGATCCTTTCAAGGAGGACGTCAAGGTTGAGATGAATGAGATCACCTTGATCAAGTCCTTGCAGCGGGTTGTCAATATCACCGGCATCGAGCAAGGCGAGGCCCTACAGCCTCTGGCGAATCAGCCGATGGAGAATGACAAGAATGCTATAGGCTTCACATCTTTACAACTGGACTACGCCGTGCCCTTCCCCGTCTCCCTCGTCATAAGCAGAAAGACAATATGGCGGTACCAGGCGCTATTCCGCTATCTCTTGTCGCTACGCTACCTAGAATCCCAGCTGTCAACAACGTGGCAGACCCATAATCGCGGTGTTGTCTGGTCCCATAAAAGCACCTCCCGCAATCTGGAGATTTGGAAACGACGTGTCTGGACACTGAGAGCTCGTATGCTTGTCTTTGTGCAGCAACTACTATACTTCTGCACGGCTGAAGTAATCGAGCCCAACTGGCAGGCGTTGATGTCACGCCTCAAGGCAAAAGACGATCAGAAAGAGGGATGGACGGGGCCCACGCGGACAGTCGATGAGTTGATGCAAGATCATGTGGATTTTCTTGATACTTGCTTAAAGGAGTGCATGCTTACCAACAGCAAGCTCTTAAGGGTATGCAGAGCCCCGTTCGGATTTTAACGAATATCGACTGACAATATGTCTAGATACACTCCAAACTCATGCAAACCTGCACTATCTTCGCAGCGTACACAAATTGGCTGTCGAGAGAGCTAGAGAAGGCGGACCCCGACCTGAGCGGCGCGAGGAAGCCGCCTAATATGACTGAGGCAGAGTGGAAGCAGTTTCAGGAGATCAAGAGCCAGAGACCAGCCGGCGCCCACTCTGACTCCACTGCTTCCAGCAAGGATGGGCAGGATGGCGAGGCGAAGATGAACAATCTGTTTGAGATCATGAAGAAGTGGGAGACCAACTTCAGCAGGCATCTCCAGATCCTGCTGGATGCACTCAACCACTACGCTGCGACGGAGACCGTGGTGCTGCTCAGCTTGTGCGCGCGGCTTAGCACCGCGAACCAGGGTACGGAATACGCTGGCCTGAGGAACGAGGAAGACGTCGCCTCATGAAAATGTCGCCATGGTTAGACTGTAGAGGTGGCGATCATCTAGCAAGACATGACTGGATGACCGGCATTGGCTTTTCGTTGCTGTACGACGTTGGGCAGGCGTTCTGGCGGTTTCAAGAATCCATCTGCTGTGCGGAGGTACGGCTACGCGGTGCTACTGGCTGTTTGAAGGGTTCTCGGGCATCAAAGACGGTGGTGTATGTATGACCTAGATATCCATTGATACCTTACATGCAAAAGGCGGCTGTGAACCTTGACATACCCTCGTTGGCAAGCCCAGTTTGCTTTTGTACCTACCTAGTTTTTAGAGCAATTACTCCGCCGTAATATCATCTTCTATCTAAACTCTCAGGGGCAACGGAGTCCTTTACTGTCCGGTCGGTGCCGGGGGTGAGGAACCGGGATCGGCCGATCAAAATCCCGTGGTATCTGGATGATCGGCGCCTGCAACCACCGATGGTCTTCAAGCTGCCTCCTGTCGTCATGCAGCAGCCGGCAGCAGGTTACCAGCACATTACCGCGGCCACCCAAATTGACGCTCATTGAGGCTCGAGTTCGCACTCCCACCAAACTCAGTCTTGCTGTGCCCCAGACCTGTCCTTGTCGCTTTCCAGTCCCCAGCTGGCTGGCATGTGATAGCGGGCCCGACCGGTGCCTGTGTTAACTTTAATTGCCACAACGTGTTTCCCTGGTGTCTCTGGCTCCTAATCACGACTTGTCAAGCGAAAGCCTCACACCCGAGCAACTACGACACGGCTGCTGCCGGCTTTCCTCTGTTGCGGCCAAGCGATGATGGCGTAGGTGAGAGGAGACGCCATCTCACCTTTTACTTTGCCAGGAGAAGGACAGACCCACAGTCACGCGGACTACAGTCGACGCGATGCCTCGAGCCCGCCCGCCCACCACGGGCTACGAGCGCCTCGCCCAGGCCGACCAATTCAGCGATGACTCGGATGACGACCACATGGTCGGGAGCTATGCCTCGCTGCAGCCCGCCTCGGCGCCCCGGTTCGCGCCCATCACTCAGCCGCGGCCGTCGTCCGGCATGACGTCCCCGAAGGCCGCGGCGTCGTCGTACCGCGGCGGGCCGAACGGGCGGCATCACCACGGCCACCGCAGCCGGCGGGTCCGCAGCAACTCCGGCGTCGACCTCAAGGCCATCAACGCGCGGCTGGAGCGGTGGGCGGACGAGATCGCCGCCAAGTTCAAGCGGGGCAAGAAGAAGACGGGAGAGGAGGAGCGGCTCGAGATACACCATTCCGTCTTCCAGGCTCCCGAAGGCGTGCGGCCCGTCACCGCCGAGACCCTGGCGGCGCCGCCTCCCCCGGGCGTCATGACGTCTGACGAGTTCGAGGCGATCGTGGAGAGTGTCCGCATAGCCATTGAGCAGGGCGTTCATCCCCGGATGATCTCTCAGGGCAGTTCGGGGAGCTACTTCGCCCGGAATCTGGACGGGAAGGTGGTCGGTGTGTTCAAGCCCAAGGACGAGGAGCCGTATGCAGCGGGCAACCCGAAGTGGAACAAGTGGATTCACAGGAATCTATTTCCTTTCTGTTTCGGCCGAGCATGGTAAGGAATCCAGCCCTTCCCGTCCTTATGCCGCATTGTTGGGGTATAGCAAGCTGACATGGTGACCTATAGCCTTATTCCCAATCTCTCGTATGTGAGCGAAGCGGCGGCTTACGTGCTGGACTACCAGCTACGGACACACATCGTACCTTACACCGACGTCGTCTACCTCTCCTCTAAATCGTTCCACTATCCCTTCTGGGACCGCTACAACTACTCGCGAAATAGGAAACCTCTACCTGCAAAGCCAGGCAGCTTCCAGGTGTTCCTCAAGGGGTTTAAGGACGCTAATATCTTCCTTCGCGAACATCCCTGGCCAGACCAGTATCTGTCCGGCTTCCGGACGAACGGCACACACCGCAAGAAGAAGAGGAGGTGGGCGGATAATTGCAGGCCCTCGAGCTCCCGCTCCCAGGGCGATGGTGACGAAGACGGCTACGACAGCCCCGAATCGCTTGTCCCAACCCCCGAGAACTTCGTATGGACGGAGAAGCTGAAGCAGGCTTTCAGAGAGCAGCTAGAGAAGCTGGTCATCCTCGACTATATCATGCGGAACACGGACCGTGGGCTCGACAACTGGATGATCAAGGTAGACTGGGAGGCGGAGGAGGTCTCGGTCGTGTCCGAGCCAATGCATCTCAACATGGACAGGCCAGCAGAGGAAGAAGCCCCGCGGCCGGTAGATCTCACCCAGAGGCGGGCGCCGGAACGGGCAACGTATCCCTACAAAGCTCAGAAGCCCATGGACCCGTCTAGTCCCGGAGAGGGCCCGCCGGGTCCGAAGATAACGATCGGAGCAATCGACAATTCCCTGTCGTGGCCGTGGAAACATCCCGATGGCTGGAGGAGGTGAGTACTTATTTGCGAATCCGTGCAGCGGTGTGAATGAGCGAAGGCTGACCGGTTTCGCAGCTATCCCTTTGGTTGGCTCTTCCTCCCCGTCGACCTCATCGGCAGGCCATTTTCCCAGAGGACTAGAGACCACTTCCTGCCTCTGCTGACCTCTACGCAGTGGTGGAGCCAGACCCAGCTCGCCCTGCGGAAGGTGTTCCAGATAGATCCCGATTTCCAGGAGAAGATGTTCTCGCGGCAAATCGCCGTCATGAAGGGCCAGGCCTGGAACGTCGTGGAGACCCTGAAGACGCCCGACCACGGCCCGCTGGAGCTCACGCGGCGGGCCAAAGTCTGCGTGTGGGACGATCTCGTCGACGTCCCCGTGGCCGTGCCCATGAGGGCTACGTCCTCCGAGGTGCGCCGCCGGGCGGAGTCGGACTTCCAGAAGGCCATCGAGGAGGAGATGGACATTGGCGCGGCCAACTCGTCCCAGGCCACCGTAGACGACCTCCTAGGCCTGACCACCCCGCCCGCAGACCTGCCGCACCCCGGCCGCTTTGAGCTAGCCGAGGCGCAGGACACGGGGGCCGACGACGGGGTCTCGCCAGACGAGGTGGCGGGCGTGAAGAGCGCCGCCTCGTCACCGAGCAGGACCAGGGACGAGCGTCCCAGGGTGCCCCGCACCTCGCTGGGGGCCAGCTACTCGGGGCCCGCGCGGTCCCTCAACAACATGTACACGCCGCGGCACGAGCGGCGCTACTCGTTCGCGACCGCGGTGTCGCGGCGTAACAGCAACACGATCGCGCAGCAGCTGTACGGCGGTGGCGGCGGTGGCAGCGGCGGTGGTCACAGGGGCATCTACGATGACGACGACGTGGAGGGCGACCTGGGCTACGCGGCGGCGGAGGGGATGGAGGGCAACCAGCGCAAGGTCATCGTCGAGAGGCTCGAGCCGGTCAAGGCACGGAACCCGGTGTTCACATGGTGTTGAGATCTCACTTCTTTTTTTCCTTTTTGCATTTCCCTTTTGTTTCCGTGGCTGTATTATCGTCTTACCTTGCCTGTTCTCTCTCCGATCTTCTCGATCTGTCTCATTATCCTGCGTCGAAGAGAATACCGGGCGCGCCTGCATTGGTCCTCGTTAGAGAAACAGCATGCATTTTCGGGATCGGGGGTGGTCTAGACTCTTCCGGATGTCAAATAGCATACACGCGCAAAAAAGGTCCTTTGATTTCCGCTTTCTCGACCTTTGCTCCTCTCTCTCTCTCCTCTTTTCTTGTGCAACAGGCTCGGCAATGCGGGCGCGAGCCGCTTGCCTCTCTCCCGGACTATTTGCTCCCTCGCCTCTCGGGCGGAGAGGAGGAACGAGCGCAGAGGCGCGGCGCGTCGGTGAGGAAAGCAAATAAAGTGATATGTCAGGTAGCACACGGCAAAAGTGAGGCTTACCAGGCGCACATGTATCCGTACATTCCTGGGGTCTGGCTATGTGGTGCATGAAACGAGGGTGCTGTTTCTCCTCGGCCCGTTCGGTCACGGTGAGAAGTGACGAGCCGGTGTAGAAGAAAAAGAGGCACGATGTGATGAGCGCCGGCCGGGGGGTACGTGGCAGTGACAGGATCTTGATGTAATGGGCATTGGGCGGCGGCATGGCTTGTCCGCCGCAAATATGCATACAGAGGTCATAGGCTTTCATTCATGCAGGACACGGGCACGGACACGCAGCGCAGCAAGAATATGTCGTCTCGCGGGGGGGGTTAATTGGGAGCTCGTAAAGAAGGGGGAGCGACGCAAATCGCAAATCATCGCGCTGCCACTGGGAGATGAGGTTGGGGTCTTGGGATGCGGTTCCGCCTGGCGACCCGGCGGTCTGGGAGACGAGCAAGGAGGCCCTGTCAGCGTGGCCGAAAGTTAAAATGACGCGACGGGTCGAAACGTGTGTCGACTTCGGTTGCGCGCTGGGAAACCCCGGCCGTCCGAGCGAGGATGACGGGCATTGGTGCACCCACTTCAACCCGGGCGGCCACTTCGCCTGATTCGGTTCGTCTGACTCGGGAGGCGTACTTAGCCTGCGCGTACTGAACCGGAAATCAACTCGTCGGCCGCGGATCCGTGACGGTAATTTCCACCGCCAGTCCCAATCTGCTGGTTCCTGAGCAGTAGACACGGCATACTGTGTAGGGAAATAATGGATCCTGCGCATCTCCGAGGCATTTCGATGTTGTAGTGATGATTTGATGCCAATCAACGGCAGGGGGTGCCGCCGAGTTGCTTACATGGTCTCGAAGGGCTCTGAAAAATCGACGACCCTGTGAAAATCGCTCAGACCAGCGTAGGCCGGGGCCCACGATCGTACGTGTATCTTCTCCTTGCCAGAGCTGAGAAGGCACAAAAGCAAACCAGCCATGGGCCCCTAGGTAATTTTGGCCTCGGGAGCTAGAGACAAACAATGGCATTGTCGGGTCGACATGTGTTCTTTGGCGGCCTCGAAACCCGGCAGTCTGGAAAGCTTGACGCACGTAAATTCAGGGGTTGCCTGTCCGCATGCTATCTGTCGACGCATCAGTTCCACACTTCGCCTTTTCCTCCCGTTCCATGTGCCAGCTCACTCACCCTTGTACCCTACACTTCAACCACTCCAAAATGACAGAGCCACAATAATGAGGCCAGTTGCCTCAGCTTGGGTCCTAGCTGTTGCCGATCAGAAACGAGTAGTCTGGCAGCGGATGTGTACAGAGTACCCCGAGCAACACACTCTTCAGTGTCACCCGAGACCCCTTCTGTCTCTAGGCTGGCTCGAGTGGGTAGCGATGGCCGGCGAGCAATTGAGCCAGCGTTCCCGGCTAGCACCTCTCGCGAGACCGAGGGGGTGGCATGGTGCTGCTGTACTGCTGTGTACAAGATACCACGCCCCTCCTTCCACACTTGACGGGGGTACTTCTGTAGCGCGGATGTGTCTTCCGCCGAGATTGTAGTAATGGCTCTCGTAAATTTTGCTGGTCCTCCTATTGCAAGTCAAGTACAAAGGTAAGAGCAGCGCAAACGTAAAGCCGTTGTCCGCCCGTAAACGCCCCAAGAACGGGAGGGCATGGGAAGGTGTCCAGCAGACGACAGGCCTCCGTCTCTCCCATGTCAAGCAGGCTTTCGCGGCCCACCATGCCTTAGCCCCGGGCTAGTAGCGCGCATTGCGGAACGGAGGGTCCTAGAAGGAGGGTCAAGGAGATGAGGTGAGCCATGCTGTTGGGAGGGTGGGCGTCATTTGCTGACTTGAAACTAGTCGAGTGCCTCGCTGGCGGAAATTTTCCCTTCTATCGTTCTTCCCTAGCCCTTCTATTAACGGTTAAACTTGTTTCAGGGCGGCAATACCCTGGCGGGACCGGCTCGCTCGTTGTGAAGTCCTGTCCCGAGTCCATGTCACCGGATTCTTCCTCTCGCTGCCGTCTTTCGGCGCAAAGGGAAAGTCTGAGTACTTTTAGCGGACGCGCAACTCTGTGCGACCAGAAAGGTGAAGGAGATAGGCTTGGCAACGCCCTCGTATGGCCACTGTCTGCGCCGAATCCCCCAGGTCGCTTCCAAAGGCCCCCCATGGGCCTCGTCGTGTCCTAGCTGTCGTCCCTATTACCCTTGCCCGGCCGATAAAGGTCTGCATCGTATGTGGATTCCGTTTACAGTACCGTCTGTATTCCGTATACCGCCACTACCGTCCAAGCCGTGGCTCCGCTACTCGCGGCTTCGGTTGCGTTATGTGAAGGAACAGGAGGCCGAAAGCCCCATGAGCGAAAATGGAGACCCGCAGCGTAGTCATGGAAGGAGGGTGGCTAATATGGCCGATATACCAGGCTAACCGCATCCTGGGCCTGCAGTCATGGTCAAGAGACACGTTGGACTGTCCCTCCTGGCCTTGACTGACCCAATCAGAAAAGCATTGCCTTTCCGGGGCGTAGCTAGAAGGGGTTAAACCACGGCGAACCATGAAATAACTGATTGATCTCCTCCACCATTGGATGCTGCCCTCCTTCGCGAGTATGCCCCGAAGTCAGAGGCTACCGTACCGGACTTGGGCATCAATAGGTTCAGAGGCTAGCAAGCACGCTGTGGAGGAACCTGACACCTCCTTGTCGAGGAGACACAGTACTGCTCGCGCCGTGATGCTCATGTACCATGACCTCAGCAGTGGTCTCCCGTCAAACATGTTACAGCATCTCCATAACAGCGACAGGGGTCCCGGCCACTTGTCCGCACGGTTGGGTTTCTTGCAGGCTTAGGGTAACGGGACATGCCTGGCTTGCCCGGCTGGGTACCACCCGCGAGTAACATGTACCTCATACCCATGATCGACAACAGCATCGTGGAGTGCAAATCCGCCAGCGGGCCAATCTGAGCCGTCTGGTACGGACATGGATCCACTACTGCTATAGCCGGCCTTTTCCACTTGGAAGAGATGCGCCGTTTACACGAGAAACGGCACAAGGGCCGATAGATGTCTCTAAGGAGAGCACCGGAAAGCAGCAAGGAAATAGTGGTGTTAGGCACTGCGGTTCGGCCCTCTTGCCGCCATGACAGCCATCGTGAATTATATCCAGGCCGAAACCTAGGAGGCCGCCGAGCCGGGAACCGTAACCATCTCCACGCCCTTCATTGTTTCTCTTTCCAGATTCATCAACACTTCCTCAGTAACTCACGCACGGATTAACGCCAGTAATGGAAGGGTAAGCCAAACAGGCGGTGACAAGTCTTGATGCGTTGAATCAGAGGGCATCATCACTAAGCAAGCCGCCTTCACAGCGACCCCCAGACGGTTCCTCTCGACGAGACGTACTACGAAACCGTCACCCATCATGGGAGGGAGTATCAGCGATATGCCATAGAGAACAACGCATATTTCGCTCCCATAGACGAGGTATGTGCGTGCGCCTTCTGTTTTCCCTGTCCCTGTACGGTCGCCGGTAGCTTAGGTCTGCCCCTTCCCCTGAATCTAGGACGAAGCGGAGCGACTTCGCATACAGCACGCAGTCTTTCAAAGGCTCTTCGACTCCCGACTTGTTTTCCCGCCTATTCGATCACTCAGGCGAGTCCTAGAATGCGGTTTCGGTTCGGCGTCGTGGGCGATCGAGGTGGCCGATCAGTATCCAAATTGCGAGGCAAGTAGAGCATGTCCCACCCGCACAAAAAATCCGACTTTTAGGCACTGTCACCGTTCCTCCCGACATACTGCTTTATTCGCCGACATCTTCACAATGCCTGTGATATTTCTGCTTCCGACTTTGATGGTTGTTGCCCTTCTCACGGATGGGGAGCGTCGCGGGTTCGCATTCAGGGGCAACCCGGTGCCCGATACCCCGGTCGGAGCAGCCCTACCCAACTTGCGGCCAAAACTGGCCGCCCTTTGGTTGAAATCGACCGCGTATGACATGGAACACCATTCGCAATCATGCTAATCCGTGCGATCAAGGTCGTCGGGATTGACATCAGCCCGCACATGGTCCCTCCCGAGAGACCGCCCAACTTAGACCTCCAAGTCGACGACTTGAACCAGCGGTAAGCGCGGGATGGCGTTAACCGTCGGTGTTGCTAATACTCATGATCAGGCTGACCTTCTCCGCAAACTACTTCGACCTCGTCCACAGTCAACTCATGCTCGGAGGAATCCATCGCAACCGATGGAGGGGCTACCTGAGGGATATCCACCGAGTCCTCAGGCCAGGTGGATGGTGCCAGATGGCCGAGATATACTTCAACGCCCAGTCGGATAACGGGACATTAACCCATAGTAAGTTGTTTGGTGCAGTCCGAAGGAGTACATCCACTGGCTAACGGACATTGTTTGCAGATCATGCCCTCCGCCGATGGTCCCAGGCGTTTTTGCAGAGTCTCGAACCTTCCAAAGACCCCAGAGTGCCGTTGCAGCTGGAAGCGTTGATGCGACACGCAGGATTCGTCGATGTCGAATCTCGACTATTGCCGTTGCCCTTGTGCGGCTGGTCCACCGGTGCGGTCCCGATTCCAGATCTCGACAAGAACGGTGGAGCTAACACGGCCGGCGACAGATCCTCGGGAACGCGACATCGGAATGGCAAACCAAGCAAACGTGCACCGAATGCTGTCAGCTCTCGCTGTATACCCTTTCACGCAGTTTCTCCGGTTAGGCTGCTCAATGCCACCAGTACATCAGCGATGACTGACGTATGTCGTCTAGCATGTCGATGACCGATGTCCAGCTTTTAGTGGCCCAAGCTCGGGCTGAGGCTGATAATCCTGCGTTCAAGGTAAGCGACCCAGTTGGGCCGGAGATGCCCTCTCTTGCTGTTGATTCGTAGGTGCTTGGCGACCGGGCATTGGCTGACAGACTTGGATGTCTCCGCAGGCTTACTTCCCGGTGTATGTTGTGTTTTGTCTCTCTGCCATCGAGGCCACCACGTTCCTTTGATGTGCTGCCCTGTATCACCAGGAGCCAGGGGGTTAACCAAGACTCGCAGTTATGTTTGCATTGGCCGGAAGCGCCGATGAGAGCGAACAATTGGCCAGCGAGGTGGACACGTCGCTGGTGTGGGTGCCATGACGATGCCTTGGATTTGCTGGGGGGGATCGGAAGGAGGTGGGGTGCATAAGGGGCGTTTTCCTAGCATGAGAGGGTGTTTTTGGCGTTGACGTGAGGTCTTTCTAGAGACGGTGACCGATGCCCATTAAGCAGAAGAGCATGGAGCAAGAGCATGGGGGTAGCATGGGCCGAAGGAGCATAGGACTTGGAGAATTTGCATCGAGGGTTGGAGGGACAGGGCATCTCCGGTAGAGCAGCATAGCATCGACTCGGTCACCGACATCCTCTGCTCATCTGGCTGTTCAAGTTCGTGTTGGGCCTCTGTCATGTTTAACGCCGGGCCCTCAAGCAAGGGCGCCGGTCTGTGCATGATCCCTCGGCACAAAAAGCAATCTCACCATCCGCAGACGTCCAGTCTATGGGCTCGAAGAATCCAGAAGTAGGCGGGAAGACCTATAATATAGGCAGGTGGGCTTTGTCTCCTCCAGGGTCGTATAGACTGTGATGTTCTGTCCAGGGCTGACAGCTTGCAAGGAGATCCAGAGATGGTAGTTGATACAACAGAAGACGTTGCCTTCGTCGAGAGAGGAGTTGTCCGGGGTGATTGATACCTGAATAGGTGGTTCCCGGGCCACAATGGAAAGAAGGTACGGTACTAAGTGTGCAGGTACCTTATCTGGGATCGGCCACGGAAGGCGCGATGCACTTTTTTTTAGAGCTTCTGCTAACTTGAGAAGTCAAGATACCTTGGGCAGGTACCCTAAGGTAGCCGGCCTCAGCCTCTAGAGCTGCGGGAGGAGCCGCTCTAGCATGGAACCGATCGATGTACGGACCTGGAAATGCATCCCAAGGTACAAGGTGCGGCTCCCAAATCGGAACATATCTGCGTCGGCCGTGGCTGGAAACCTGCATCACGGAACTCATTCTCACCAGGAGCGAGAACCTCGAGCCCAAGTCACTCGCGATTATAGGGGCACAGGTCATATTACTTATATACGCGTCATAACAGCTGGGTGAGCGCTTCTTTTCTTAGGCCGGGATAAGTGTCAAATTGGCCCTGGACTTGGGGGCTCGGTTCCAGTATGTCGGGTCCAGAGATTAAAGCGCCCCTAGAACACGATGGACAAATGCAACTCTCATCCGTCCTATCACACCAACAACCCATGTCCCCCCGTGTCCACATTCGTGCCCAACCTCTGCTCCTCCTCCGCTGCGGCGTACCGGAGGCGTACCCTATCCTGCGCAGCACAACAAAGGGCCCCTCTGGCTGCTAACCTCACTACTTCGCTCTACCTTAAACGACCTGATCCTCGACCCTCTGGATCTGCTCCACCCCATCGAGACAAGCACGCATGCCCAACAGTCTATGCAGGAGCTAAGGCCTGCCGCTCATCGGTTTCAACACAGCTGCATTAGCCAGGCTGCCTCTCCATGCTGCAGGTGCGGGAAGAGGCAGCTCGAATGATTCATCCTCCCGCCAACGCGCAACGCATGTTCACGCCCACGAGCCCGTCGAAAGGAGTGTACGTTTCTCGACGCCACCGTCCCCGGGCTCCTCCCTCGTGAGCACACGAAAATGGCTCTGCCAACTTGTCCCGGATGGATCAATCATCCCTATCTCTCCCTTGTTGCTCTCCAGGGAAGCATCGCTAGTGCACCGCGGCACGCTCCGGATGCTCCGACCCCTGCCAGGCCCACGCCAATTTCAGACCCATTTGATGTCAGGTGACTCTGACAGAGCTTCTTGACACCACGACCATCTGGGATTTGACATCGCTCGATTGAACTTGGTGGTCACAATGAGCCGCTGCATTGCTATATGACTTTGTCCTGTGTGGCCCAGAGATGCAGGTTATTTTCGGACTGGATTTGTAAGCAGTCTGTTGTCTTGTGAAGGAAAGACGGAAGCAGGAATCTTCAAATCTGGACGAGTGAGTGGCTTCTCTGGGTGTGCAACGCACTGAAAGTCCTTTGAAGTTTAGCGCTTCTGGCGACTCCTCTCGCGGATATGGATCTTCCCCACGGGACTAACGCTGCCGGGCTGGCCTACCGCCGCATGCCAGGGGGTCATCGTGTCCAATTGGAAGCTCTAGCAGAGCTTCACCCACGCTTGAATCTGAGATTTTCCGTTCGTCGCAAAGCTTCCCACCTGCGGTGATCGAGACGTCTGCAAGCCATCGTGCACCGCTGGACTTGCATAGCTGCTGCATACACGCATACAGCACTTACATGTCAACTGCCTCCGCTGCAGTGTGGCAGCCAATGTAATCCTGCGTTCCAGCTAATCTTGTCTCCGCCATCGACGATCTTTCTTCTCTCTTCCTCTCCGCCAACCGAGGACCGGACGATCCGAACGCCGAGTATTGAGCACACACACCATGGCAGCAAATCGGCTTTGTCCTACAATGCTACGAAGGTTTTCCAGCCTCACTCCTCGGTCGCCATCGGTTACGACGGCTCCTCTATCGAGATGTCTCCGTCAATGCCGCGCTTACTCTGCTGAAGCGCAACAAGCGCCACCTCTGCTAGCAAAGCTCAAGGGCGACCTGAAGGCGGCTATGAAGGCCAAGGACGTCGCTCGCCTGTCCGCCCTCCGCGCTATCCTCTCCGCCACAACCAACGCCGCGAAGACTGCCACGCCGATCCGCACCGACACACAACTAGTGGCTCTGCTGCGCAAGACAGCCAAGGCGAACCAGGAAGCTGTCGAGGAGGCCCGCGCCGCCGGACGGCAGGACATTGTAGACAAGGAGGAAGCCCAGATACGAATCCTTGAGGAGTATGCCGCGCAAAGCGGTGTGCAGACTGTCGCGGGAGACGAGCTCAGGAGCTTGGTGCAAGCTGTCGTCTCGGAAGTCGCCGCGACCGGAGTGGACAAGGCGAAGCAGACTGGGGAGGCCATGAAGAAGCTCAATGCTAAGGGAGGGCCGCTGGACGGGAAGGATGTGGACAGGGCCGAGGTCGCGAAACTGGTGAAGGAGTTGACTGCATGAACAGGACTTCTCGGCTTCATCTCCACGTTCTGGAGTAGTCGACTAGAATAGCCACCATACTAGGACATGGCTGAAGTGATGGATGGCAGGCCAACAATAGTTGCGAGTATTTGAGCTGGCGGTAGACTCTATCGAGAAGACGATAGAAGCATCCTCGTGGCAGGCCATGCAGCCGGACGATGTAATTCAGACAATGAGACACAATCGCACCTCAATTTTCTTCGCCCCTGCGTACATGACCTGTTGCAAGTTCGGGTTGGGCAGTGTAAGAGGAGATGCTTGCTTATTTTGCAGCTTCGTCGTACATGTCTTACTTATCTTCTCAGCGACGCAAAATGACGTATATTTCGCGATGGGTTGGCTGGCTGGCTGGCTGTAGGAGCGGTACACGTGTAGAAAGGGAAACGGAGGAGGGGAAAGCATAGCTAACAGCTCGGAGATCTGGTCAGTTATCAGCTTGTGACACGTACGACACAATGCCGGCAATGTGAATGAGAGGTGCCCACGCCGGTGAGCAGCGAGACCGGCTGGTGTTACACCACAGGCAGACTTGCCCCTTACTAATAATAAATAGGTAGGCAGTCAAGGCAGCTCAAGAATCGTGCATCATGTGCCACATCTTGCAGTCACTACCGCAGACTAGCGCGGTCTTATCATGCGGGAGGCAACATCATGTACCAGCGCCACCAAGCTGCGGTATCGCGATACTTCCTTATCGGCGCATCGATAAAAATTTAGACTTGGCCGGCTTGCGCCTGCCGCCGCATCACCGGAGCCGGCAAGGTACCTACTCAGGATCGCTACCCTTTGCCTCACCTCACCTCACCTGCACACATACAGTCAACTTCACCTTGCATTCTTTTTCATCTTCGCCGCTTCCCTATCCGGCGCATACTCCTGCCCGCCTTCCTAGGGCCGCAACATCTGTCTCGCTCACTTGCGCCTTTTCCCCCTCCTTCTTTCGTTCAGCAAAGCGACGCACCTCTACGCCAAGTACTCTCTAAGGTTGATGACAACCCCACCTCCTCCTAGTCAACGCCTCGCGCCTCGGGCTTTGTGATGAAGGCTTCACCTCACAAACCGTGATATTGTGAGCTGCACCTTGCCGAAGGGACTCGGCACACCTCGGAGGAAGGTCGACACCCGCAGAATGGCCTCGACAAATCAGCCAAATGGTATTTCACCATCATCTCCTTCATCAACCTCCCACCAGCCCCCGTCTCGTTCTAGCAATATGAAGCGAGCGAGAAGCCACAGCCCAGTCGGCTGTACCCTCCTGATTTCTCTGACAGTGCACCACAATATGACCTACGACGATACTTACATTCTTGACTCTTTCCAAGGCCTACTCTCCTCCACTCATCCCGCCTATCAGCCCAAGAACTGGACCCCCGCTGAACTTCTGAACCCGAAGGCTCCAGCCTCTTCTTCCGCTTCCTCGGCGGCGAGGTCCCGGCAGTCGCGGCCCATGCAGAATGGGGCAGGAACTGCGGACTCGCTCACATTTCAATTCTCCAGCACCAGCGATGCGCCGAGCCCTCAGGATCCTGCTCCCCGACACTCCGCAGACCTGCTGGGCCATGGCAGGCAGCATTCGTCGACGTTGCCGCAAGGTATGGGCAGCATGATCGAGCGCATGAACAATGTTGAGGATCGAGCGTTCGCGCCTGCGCCAAAGCGACGCAGAATCGAGGAGGATGTCGAGAGATCGCAGGCGATACAGCTGCCTCGCAGTGGTGGCAGTGGCATTCTGGGGCAATACATGCGTGATAAGCGCCAGGAGGGCAGAGCGACCCCTTCTGTGGCAGAAGGGGAGTCCGTCCCAACCGTGACAAGAGTGGAGTCCGTGGACCTGACGGGAGGTGAGTCTTCCTCTCCGTGAAGCAGGCGCGCAGCCTGGCGTGGCGAGGCTGATGAGATACAGGAGACGACGACGAAGTCGTCATTGTCGACATGCAAAATGAAGAAGTATGCTACGGCATGGTCGAGGGAGCTTCAGTTAATTGCCACAAAGTGCCCGCGCCAAAGCCTGGTATGAGGGCCATAGGAGGGCCCGGCTACTGGCCGCAAGTCAAGGTTATTCTCAAGCGGACAGTCGGTGATAAGACCAACACTATCCAGGTGTATGACCACACTCGCGAAATATTTGGCAATGTGGATCCGAAAACGTCTGCAGGACTTGCCCAACTCCTCGACTCGCGTACCCTCGAATTGCGGACCGACTGTCTCATCCCCACGCGGCGGCGACAGCCCGATGAAGAAATTGGCAAGCCAATCTCTCGCGGCTACAAGGTCAACCTCATGCTCTACGGCAAGTTCAAGTTTGCAAAGACTGTTGGGCGATATTTGGCGATTGCCAGTCTCAACCTTTTGAGTCCCCCGAGAGTCGAAGCGGGCATCAGAGTCTTCAACCCCTTGGCCAAGGAGAACAGGCCGTCGCTAGCTTCGAGGGCCGGGTTGTCGAATGGGCCTAGTTACGAACAATATGCTCCACCCCCCATAGCGAGGACAGTAGAGGAGATTCGCTCAGACGTCATGACGGTATTCGACTCTCTAACGCAGTCGGAGAATCTACCCGAGATCGAACCTAATGAGCGCATTCTCACACCTCTTTTGAGACATCAGAAACAGGCGTTATATTTCATGACAACCCGTGAAGATTTGCACACAACTTCTTCTCCCGGAGGGCCAGCCGACTCTATATGGCAAGAGAAACGGGGAAACAGTGGCCAGACCTACTATCGCAATATCGTCACTGGCCAACAAGTCCGCCAGCCGCCGCTAAAGACCTTGGGTGGCATCTTGGCAGATATGATGGGTCTTGGAAAGACACTCAGTGTGTTGTCCTTGGTAACGTATACCTTGGAGGAGGCCAGCCAGTGGGCGCGATCCGAGCCTTCACAACCAAGGGCTCCCGAGAAGCGGCAATCCCATTCTTCGAATCGCTTCCATCCGCCGACGCCGGAACCTCTTGGACTTACCCCTGTGCGGAGGAATGCGAAAAGCACGCTTCTCATTTGCCCTCTGAGCACTGTGACCAACTGGGAGGAGCAGCTGAAGCAGCACATCCAGCCTGGTGGTCTGACATACCATATCTATCACGGCCAGCACCGGATCAAAGACCCGGCGGCGCTGTGTAAGTTCGACTTGGTAATCACAACCTATGGTTCCGTGTCTAGCGAACTGAATGCGCGTTCCAAAGGCAAGAAAGGTCCCCATCCACTGGAGGAAGTTGGATGGTTTCGCATTGTCCTTGACGAGGCACACATGATCCGTGAGCAGAGTACGCTGCAGTTCAAGTCAATATGTCGCCTCCAAGCGAGCCGTCGCTGGGCGGTCACCGGCACACCCGTCCAGAACAAGCTTGATGATCTGGCGGCGCTTCTCGCATTCTTGCGCCTCAAGCCGTTCGATGACCGGAGCAACTTCATGCAGTACATTGTG
The DNA here is from genome assembly GCA_030052745.1 of Pleurostoma richardsiae. Lineage (NCBI taxonomy): Eukaryota > Fungi > Ascomycota > Sordariomycetes > Calosphaeriales > Pleurostomataceae > Pleurostoma > Pleurostoma richardsiae. The sequence continues at coordinate 70,242 of JANBVO010000067.1, forward strand.
GCTCCGTTCAAGTTGTGCGATCCAGAGATTGTCCCCAAGCTTCGTATATTGGTGGACACCATCACTTTGAGGCGACTGAAAGACAAGATCGATCTGCCCAAGAGGACGGATCAAATTGTCAAACTTAAATTTTCCGCCGATGAGCAACGCCTCTACGACATGTTCGCGAAGCACGCACAGGACCGTGTCCATGTCCTCACAGACCAGAGACAGCGGATACTCGGGGGCAAGACGTACATTCACATCCTGCAGGCTATCTTGCGATTGCGCTTAATCTGTGCTCACGGCAAGGATCTGCTTAACGAGGAAGATCTTGAGGTCCTACAGGGCATGACCAAAGACTCTGCGATCGACCTAGACAGCGACTCCGACGACGACAAGGCAGCTCTACCCGAGAAGAAGGCGTACGATCTCTTTGACCTCATGAAGGAAACCAATGCTGATGTGTGCATAACGTGCAACCGGAAGCTAGGTTCCAATGACGCAGCTGACATTGAGTCGGAACGTCAGGAGGACGTCCTTGGTTATATGACCCCTTGCTTCCACCTCCTTTGCCCATCTTGCATTAGCGAGTTCCGAGATGACCTGAACGGTGCATCTCACAACAGCAAGGCGTACGGGAACTGCCCGTTCTGCCAATCGCACGTCAGGTTCGCTTGCGTGGAGCTTAGAGAGACCCGCGCAGCGACGGAGCATGAGTCGCACACCAAGACGAGGGCGAAGGGTCACAAATCCATCGAAGGCTACAGTCAACCGCACACCAAGACGAAAGCGCTGATCGAGGAGCTGCTCAAGGCAAAGGCTGAGAGCGAGGCACACCTGGATGAGCCGCCGCTAAAATCCGTCGTCTTCTCTGGATGGACCTCCCATCTCGACCTCATCCAGATTGCACTCGACCGAGCGGGCATCGTTTATACTCGCCTGGATGGCAAGATGTCCCGCCCAGCACGCACGCAGGCGATGGATAGATTCAGGGAGGACCCCTTCGTTCAGGTGATACTAGTCTCCATCACCGCCGGCGGCCTGGGCCTGAACCTCACGGCGGCGAATACCGTCTACGTGATGGAGCCGCAGTACAACCCGGCCGCGGAGGCACAGGCGATCGACCGCGTTCATCGCCTGGGCCAAAAGCGGGAGGTTCGCACCGTGCGGTACATCATGCAGGACAGCTTCGAGGAGAAGATGCTGGAGCTGCAGGATAAGAAAATCAAGCTGGCGTCCCTGAGCATGGATGGCAGTCGCGAGGGCCGCGACGCCGTCATCTCCAAGGCCGAGGCGGCGAGGCAGAGACTGATGGACTTGCGCAGCCTTTTCAGATGATGCCTAGGCATCAACGCCCCCCCTTTCTCCTTGCTTTTTATAGTATTCTCCATTTCCCGCATCTTCCCGCCCATCACTTGCGTCTCTGTCTCTTGGAAGCGGCAAGACGGTTACGGAAGGGATTTCCTCAACATAGTCTAAGGTGGCAGGAATGGATTGATTGGCATTACATTGGAGTTTGTAGATATCGACAAGTTTGAGAGGTCAGGCAGGTTCCTAGCTACTCGGGCGGTCCCTTGTAGAAGGAGACGTCGCTCGGCGGGCTCCTCGTCGAATCGAGAGCGCGCTGTCTGAGGGACGGCCGTCCCTGCCTGCTGCTCTTCTCCCTCGGGATGTATTGCTTTGATTTGGGACTGGAGGTATGGCGATCTGAGCATTTACGACACATGAATTTACGCCAAGGGAAGAGAATGGCGAGGAAGAGCGGTGTCCGCCGGCGAAGGGCTCCGTGGCGAAAGGACTTGGAAGATAGAGGTGGCATCCAGCATTGCTTTGCGGCGGGCGGTCGGTAGATGGCTTTTTGTCGTGTTGCCTTCCCTACCCCGTACATGAGTCGGGCTCCCCTAGTGCTCGTGGTAGAAGAATCATGCGATTAAACACTATCTGCTCCCTATCAATACATGCCTGTGCCTTGTGTAGATGCTCGTCGATCTTATGTGGCGGAAGTATCTCCGAAGCAAGCGAATCCGAGGATTGGTCTGAGGAGCCGAGCTGGCAAGCAGTCATGTGGCTGTGGAAGCACGGCGAGCCATATTCAGAGACATCCCGAGGGATAATCTCTTTCAACACATTCACTATATGGTCTGATCACTTGGGAAGTAGGGAGCAGCTTGGTTTTGGCCAATCCGGCTTTGTGTTCATTCTTTTCTGCTAAACCACCGGGAGAAGCTCTCCCAGCAGTTTCAAGATAGTGTACCTAAGTAGTAGTATCGCGTGGTATTGGCGCCCTCAGCGAAGAAAAAAAAAAGAAAGGTACAAATTGTTTCCCCTAATCAGAGCCGCCCCATTTCCCCCAGTCTCATAACGCCATCTAGAAATGAGTGAAGCAACAACATATCATGGCATTATCTTTTTTTTTTGGTCATCTCAAGGAGCTCCCAGAGCTGGCTCGAGCCGTCCTTGTGTAGCAGCCCGAATCCCCACATGAGTCAGCTGACAGGGAGTTTTGCAGTCGTGGCCAATGGGAGCGGCATCCCATGCTGGGCATCTCATTCCGTCGCGCACATATCTAACGACAGAATTGACGCCTGGGCGGTTCTGTTCGAGTCCTCCGCGACTCCGAATCTTCCATTATGTCCCACCAGGTAGACCAGATCAAGCGGCATCGGCGCTGGCAACAGGCGGCGCTACGCGGGTCAGCTGCGAGCCGGCGCGGACGATGCGGTGGCCTTCCGAGTCGTGGATGTACGACACATCCTTGTTCTCGTACTGTGCGCGCTTCCAGATCTCAACCTCGCTGCCGCCGCGGAGAACGCCGACGCGCATGGTGCTGAGCAGGTTGTGGGCGGCGTTGGAGTGGTTGTAGACGCCACCGTTGAAGACGGCAGTGGCGTCCTTGCCGATGGCGAAGGAGATGAGATTCTTGCCGCCGGGGTGCTCCTTGATGAAGTCGGTCACATCGTGGATGACACCGGCGATGGCAATAAGACCCTTGCCGCCCTTGGCCTGCGCGACGAAGTCGTCCCAGTCAACCACCGGCAGCTGCTCCAGCGGGACACCCCAGTCGAGTGTCGCCCGCTTCTGATCCAGCTTCTTCTGGAGCTGCTGCAGACGACCCTTCTCGATTTCGTTCGCGCGGAAGGTCTTGAGGTCATACGCCAGACCGAGCTGCTTCCACACCCAGATGCACCACTTGGTAGGGTCGTACTGGTACCACTCGATGGCGTTGCGGTAGTCGGACGGGAACTCGTGGTGGAAGTTGTGGTATCCCTCACCGAGGGTGACGAGGGCGGTGATGACGTGGTCACGAGGAGAGTTGCGGTCGTCAAAAGGCTGCTCTCCGAGCCAGTGGGCGAGCGAATTGACGCAGAACGTGGCCTGCTGGATGAAGAAGATGCGGAGGATGCCGGCATAAACAAAGCCGCCGATCCAGTCGTTCCAGCCCAGGCCGCAGACGAGAGTCGGGAAGATCAGCGACATGAAGAGGACGCACTTGATGTAGTTACGGTGCTGCCAAACGACAACAGGGTCGTCGTTCAGGTCGCTGATGTCGGTGCGGCCAATCCGCTTCGGGTTCTGCTTCATGACCATCCATCCGATGTGGGAGTACAGGAGACCCTTGCGCACTGAATACGGGTCCTTCTCGGTGTCGGTATATCTGTGATGGGCGCGGTGGTCTCGGGACCACCACCGGGCAGAGCCCTCGACGGCGCCAGCGGCAACAGCAGCAAGGTAGATCTTCAGAGGGAGAGTCGCCTTATAGCACGAGTGTGCCCAGAGACGATGGTAACCTGCAAGCCGAGTCAGTCTCCAGGTCCTTCACAGAGCCGGCACGGTGTGAAGCTAAAGGCGAGTGTTTGTGCCATACCTGCTGTTATGCCCAGGCCGCAGTGGAAATAATAGAAGACGGAGAAGAGCAGGGTCTTAAGAGTCAGGGGGACCCAGTACGCAGAAATCATGCCGCAGAACGGGATGAAGAGGATGAATGTGGTGTTGAGCCAGTTGACGTGCTTGTACCAGTTCTTCATCGTCATGGGCTGCTCGGTGATGTGCGGCTTCTTCGGGTCGTACTTCTTCCTTGCCGGCACATAGTCGGTGGTCCCGTCAGGGAAGGCCTCGGCCTGTACGAAGGTGGACGAGGAGGCCATGGTCGTTCCGGGAGCTTGACCGAGAGGGTTGAACAGTCCCGAATCAAAAGAGAACGAACGCTCGGTAGTGATGGACCTCTCTGTCGAAGAGAAGAGCCCAAGGGTGGTGAAAGAGAGGGCAGTGGGGGTTGAAGGAGAAAGAAAGGGACTCGGGTCAAACCGTTGGGGGGAGCAAAAAAGGATTTATATCAATGGAGACGATGGCAACTTGGTGAGTGTGGGCAAACAAGCGGGGAATAGCTGAGGCCGTCGTTTGGCTCCACGAGAAAGGAGGACCAGCTTGGGCTGGCGCAGTTCCAGACAGTCCCCAGTGGCCAAAAGCCCAGCAGGAAGGCGGGGAATTGTGGTGCTTGGTCTGCTGGGATGTAAGTTTGTCCCTTGCAAGGTATTTGCTCCGTGTTTACGGTACGCAGTTTCGTACTGCAGGTTTGCGGCAAGGCCGGGTACCCAACGTATCTTGCATACAAGGCGTACGTACGTGCGGATGCACAGCCGGACAGCTCTTGTCCCGGATTCACTTCGCAAAGTGGCCAGATGGAGGAGCGTCAGGGCTGTCAATGATGCCGCCTGTTGGCCTGTTGGGGACGGTACAAGGTACTCGCGGTCCCCCTACGAATGCGGCTGGCTGAGGATACAGAGGGGTTCCGTGGATGCCGGATGCTGGCCGCGAGCCTGTGACTGTCGACGCGATAACCTCAACTACCGCAGACTACCGCGAAGTGGTGCTTCACAAGCCAGACATCAGCTCACAATCGCGGACGCAGCCGAGGATGGGATGGATCCGTGGATGCTACACCTGCCGGCCGGTCAATCGTGTCATGGATCGACCGGGGCGGGGGAGTTCATCAAAAGCGGCGACTGCCCTCGCTGGGCCTCTTTTTCCCAGAATTGCAGCTCCTCCGTTTCGCCGTGGCCTTTTGTTGAGCCAAAATGTTGGGAAGGGGCGGCCTCTGATTGGCGGCTGAGGCGCCATTCCTCGGGTCGATAACACCGACGAAAGAGGGATACGGCGAAAACGGGTAACTTATCTACCTATTACAGAGGTACTTAGGCAAGGTACCCGCCTACACTGCCAGATCTGTGCTACTCCGCAAAATTATCTTGAAATCTGGCCGTGGCACTTTCTCCATATTTGGCGGGCAATGCATTGCCCAAACAGGCGAGTCCTTCTCTAATGAGTTGCCATCTGGTGGACTGCAAATGACGTGATGTCAGCAGTCCCCAAAGGTTGGACTAAACGTATTACCGTACCAGGTGGAATATGCAGGGGCCGGCTGATAGGGCTACGAGGGGCCAGGGCCACAGGCGGCGTCCTAGGACCCGCCCAGGACCCTGGCCGCCGTTCCAGCGATTCCCCCAACATTCTGCCTCCAGGGCCCCTCGATGGAGAAAAAGATTGTCGCAGCTACAGAGGGGCTTTGGATTTCCAAGACAAGCTTGACAAGCTCATACCTTCTTTCTACCTCGGCATCATTGTTTGCCACATGCAAAAGAGACAGTCAACCTCATTAGTTACGCGTAAGGAGGCACCCTTCATTTCAACGACGTATCTCGTCCTTACCTGCTACGTAATACGGAGTAGATTCCCCATTGGCGGCTCTCAACCTCTGGAGCCTCCCTTGGACCGTGCGCAAGGCAATGGCGGAAAAGCGATCTTTTGTTTCATCATCTGACATAGTCACGTGACAAGGAGCTCCCACCTATCCTTCTGGAAGCTTTGGAAGCCCTTAACGATGCGGCTACACTATTCCTGATGTGGCAAAGCGTTTCTCGGCTATTGCGCCACTTCCGCTCCCGACGAGGAGCGACGCTAAAGGTCTTGGAGAATGCCGGACTCCGCGAGTTGGGGGTCCACGAGTTCAGCAAGATTGAGAGCCGCCGCCAGTGCTGCTCCGGATGAGGGCTCATGTGAAAGCGCGATTCTTCTCCCTTGAAAAGAAAAGGTTTTTTTACTATCACACAGGTATCCACCAGCTAGGCTTTCTTGCTGCGCCTAGCTGAACGGCATTGCTCCCTAATCACGAAACAGTCCTCCCCCGTCGTCCTGTCCCAACCACAAGGCCCTTAACTGTGCTATATCCCATTAAGCAACAATATGCAGCCATATCCTAACTGGCATATACCCTTCGCTTGCTTGCGCCACGGGTCTTGTGTTTTTAAAAAGAAGGGAATGATCATGACAAATGGTAGTATAGACAACAGTCCGAGATGAAAGAGAGAAACGTGACGAAACAGCCAGAAAAACATGCGAACCATTTTACCTTGTCATTAAACATTCACTGTCGTACCCGTCGAGACACCCATGTCATCCTCGTCAATGACGCCGTTCTTGCGAATCGCCTCCTCGTTCGACGCATCGTACGCCGATCCACAGCCCCTGAGGTCGTCAGGCACCTCGTGCAGGACGAAGGATGTGGAGGAGTGGTTCGACGGCGGACGAGGAGACGCCGTTGGTTCTACCTGTGCTCTTTCTGTCGTTATTCCTGCTGCTGATTCCGAGGAAACGTGCTGGTCTCCTGAATCTTGCTTTGCTTCTTCGTCTTCCGAAACAATCTCTCCGCTTGCGCTTTCATTCTCTTGATTTTGTGCCCCAGCGCCCGCCAGAGATGATGCCATGTTTTCTCCCAGCCTGTTATTCTGGACCGCGGGTTCTGTGGTCCCCGCTTCATGAAAAAGAGGCTTCTCTGGTGCCGCTTGCTCCTCCTCTATGTGCTCGCCGTCCTTGACGGCGTGGGGCTCCCTGTCTTCGACTGCCACTTCTTGCAAGTCTGTGACGATGTCGGCATCCCGCCCTAAGGGGATTGGCTCTTGCTGTGGGTGCTGTGCCTGTCCTTCAGCGGGCTCGGCAGCTGACCCTTCCACCTCTGCTATCTTGACTACGTCGGCATCCTGAGTAGCGTCGGCTGACTGGAGAGGACCCCCTTCTGGCGGCTTCACCGCCGTTGGTGTCGATTCCCCAGGTGTTTCCGCTGGTGGCCCTTGACCCTCAGCCTCAGTTGCAACAGCCTTGCTCTGATTGACTCTCTCTCGTGACGGTCCACGGAGCGACTGTTCGGCTGTGGGATTTGGCGGGACAGACTCCCTGCTCATCTTCGGCGTCTCGCTCGTCTCTGGCTCCGATCTCTCCGTTTGAGTAGGCGGTATATCGCTAATAGACTGTGCATCGGCGCTATTATACCGGTAGTCTTTCCACGCCGGCACGGCACGAGGGTTGTAGCGAGGACCCTCGCGGCTGTCGCGATTGCTCGGCCCCGGGCTCGGTGGGGATCTACCCCTTGTAGGGAAGTAGTACGGCTCATTCGACATGCCGGATGGCGGGTCCACGTACGTGTGCCCGAAGCTCACATATGACCAGTCATTCGGGCGCTGCACAGTGCGAATCTTCGGGCCACCATTCGTGCGGTAGCCATCCACGAAGTACTCCTGTATGGATGTGCCGTCGTCGACCGAAATGGAAGGTGGATCGAGCTGGTCGAGGTCGCCGTTGCTATCCTCCGGATCAGGAAACAAGCCTAAGAGGTTGACTGCCTGCGCCCGCAGCCGCGGATCCTCTGCTAAACATGTCTCCACCACTGTCCGATACCAGTGCGGAACGTCTACTTCAGGGCCGAGCACCAGAGGTCTTCCGTGAGATTCCGGTTCATCCTCCTGCAGCGCCAAGGCCCAGAGCACCATCCCTAGCTGATACAGGTCAGACTTGACGCCGATGTACATGGAGATCCGCTGGTTGCTGTCGATGAGAGGAGTTGCTTCTGGCGGTTCCCACCCAACGGGACAACCCCGCCTGTTGATGTCTATGATTTTAGCATTATCATCATGGTCGATGACAATGTTCGAGAGGGTGAAGTCTCCCTGGACAAATCCGGCCTCATGGATGTCTGAGAGACCCTCGACAATCTGTCGAGCCCACTTCTCTCGCGTGGTCCAGGGCAGAGTGTGATCGTTGTCGAAGATGACATCGATCAGGGCGCCCTGCTCTGCGTAGCTGATGAGCAGACCTTTAACATATTCGTCCTTGTCATCCACGATGACGCCGTAGAACTGAATCACATTGTGTGAATAACGTAGTCGGCTGAGAGCGTTGATCTCATAGAGGAACTCGTCCACGGTATCCGGACCGGGTATCTCCTTTTTTATGAGCGTCTCGCCGTTGACTCTCACTTTGTACACGAAGCCGGACATGTGAGAGTCGAAATCGATGTCTCTCTCCTTGACACGCCTACATCTCAGATGCTCAATCATGCGGACTGTGGGGTAATGAATGACTTCCTACAGATAGCATGGGTCAGTACATCAACCCGTCGGTTTTTCAACTGCGTGAGACAAACATTAACATCTTCTACAACATGCACATGGAGCCGGCCGTCCGTAGTCTGTAGCTTAAGGTTCGTCACTGAGTCATAGAATTGTATGTCGACGAGGCTCTCCCGGATGGCTTCGTAAATCTTGGCACTCTTGTCGCGTTGGAACTTTGTATGAAGGAGGTCAATCTCAAGAGAATTGTCTGGGGCATTTCGATAGTCGAGTGATATGGTGACCCGCCTCCACAGCGTGGCACGCTCGCGATAAGTGACGAAGAACTTCTCCCTCTTGGATTTGTCTCGGAAGTGCATTGACAGATTGAGGATCCACTTCGTCTCGAGCTCCTCGTGTATCATGGTATCATACTGTGATGTGGTCATGGAGGCGGCGTCAGCGATGGACGCAGTATCGTGCATATGATGGTCATCATTGACAACACCAACTGCAGCCTGCACATCGTCGAGGCTACGTCGAAAGTCCCCCCTGTTAGGACTTGTTGGCAATGACGGAACGAAAGGATGCCCAGTAAGAGTGTCGTCGTGAGCGAAGTCCGGGGCGCTAGCCCGGGGCTCCGACTGGCATTGTGAGCCCAGTTGGGAGCTGTGCAACCTCCTGTCGACCGAGACGGCCCTCCGTTCAGCGGGGGTTGGCTGCACGGGCTCGAGTTTGGTGCGCAGCTCTGACTGCTGTCTCTTGAAAGTTTGCGCACGGGGCAGGCCGGGTACTACCTTTCTCGAGACTCGACGTATAAGCCCGGGCCGTTGGTCATCCTCGAGCTCTTGGGGCTCCATAACGGTGTCCGTCCGGGACAAGTCACAGTCACCGCCGGCTCCGTTCTGGCCAAACATCCGTCGCCATAAGCTCTGTCTGGTATTGTTATCGGCTGCTGTGAGGGGCTCCTGCGGGGGCAGGTCGCTTTGAGCCATGGGAGGAGCTGCCGGGGGGATGTGACAGGACTTGGGCACTGCCGTGGCTCAACAGGAGCGCAGCGTCGAGAAGAGCAGCAACCCCGGGGATGTATGCGCAGGAAAGAGGAGACTGTGCGGGCGCTGCTGCTGTTATGGAGCTAGGTATGGGGCCTCGGGCGTCGGTGAGGACCGGGGCTGCTCGAGGCACGCGTTGGCGGCAGCAGCAAGGAACAGGGCGGGCTGGCTTGACGCACGACGCATAAGAGGCGGTGCTATTCCTGCGCAGGTATCCTGAGGAGAGTTCTGGAGGGCCGAGTCAGAGAGGAGAGGCTGCGCTCGGAGGGGAGGGGGGGTTGGGTGAGGCGAGCAAAGCAAGATGGAGCAGGTAGCTAGGCTCACATTAAGCGCGGGCGGCCATGCAGGTATCCGATGCGAAGGACATCAGACGTATGTGAGCGGCGGAGGGTCATTGCAGGACGTAACCATGTGTGTTCGGACGAGCAAGCGAGAATGACAGACAAGCGAACGAAGGCGACGGAGCAACTGCGGTCAGGCAGGCAATATGAGGGAGAGCGATGGCTGAGGTGACGAGCTGCCAGCCAGCACAAGCACGAGCAGGGGGGACTCCGCTTTTGAGGCGATCGACAAGCAATTGGGCCCCGAGTGCTGGCCCCGGTCGCTCGGCTGCACCAGGTCGTGTGTTCCGGCGCCTCCTCAAGCCACCTTAGCGCATCCGCAGAGAGCGAAGAACGGGCGGAAGTGCGCAAAGGGTGGGTAGACAGACTGACTGACTGCACGGGGCTGGTGCGGCCACCACCAACTGACGTCGATACTCTCTCTACTGTGTATACGGTACTGGTACGAGGGTGGAGGTATGATGTACCCCTGGGTGCGTGTTACACGGATTGACTCTGTCAACATTCCCTGCACTCGGCTCGCAGCGGTTTGGGGCGAGATAGGTAGGTACTGTACTGCGTAGGGAGTACTATTCAAGGCATCGACATCTATCCTCCTCCCCCCGTGTCTGAATTCTCGAGGTGGGAGGCTGGAAGTTGCCGGGCTAGTACGTTTAGAGGGGCTGGGGTGGGCTGGTGGGTGGGTCGCACACACGTGTAACAGCCGCACTGGGGTCGTTCGCAGCTTCCAGGAATGCCCAAACACACACGATGGCTGTACAGCCGTAGTTACACCAGGATGCCTCGTGCACCTACGCACATCAAGCTCGCACTGCATCTCCACGTAATACCTGTAACTCAGGTATCTCGTCCCGCGAGGAACTTCCAATTCCTAGGTGCGCGGGGGAGACCCTCACAGGTATCGGAGGCAGCCCACACGACCTTGAGCCACCATCTTTCTGTACACAGGTACCGGAGTACATCACAGAAACCCCCCCCGGAAATCACGTTGGACAGCGAACATGTTACATTGGCGGCGGGAAGTGAGGTATTTGAGGTCGACATGACATGTGTGATACGGTCCGCCCGCCGTGGCCATGCCCATTCAAAGATCGCGCAATCAACCAACATGCGGAATATACGTCCTCCGTGTCTTGTCCTCTTTCCTATCTCTCAATGCAATATCACCCCCCTCCAGAGAGGATTTGAGGTATTCTTTACGGCTCGACATCTAATTTGACAATGAAGCCGATAAGCCGAAGTCTTCGGTCTCTCTTGGGTGACTCTCCACGGTAGTCCTCACCCCTTTACCGCCTTTGTCCCGACAATCCAAGATGTGCAATTCCAGAGCCCCTTCTTCCCCCCCTTTTCTGCCTTTTGGTCCTCGGTCAGGGGCACAAGTCCCCTGCGCACAGCAAGGTACGGGCTGTTAGCTCCGGTCTAAAAGGTTGCTGTCCTGTGTGTCGGTGTGCGCCTTCTGGTCGTTTCCAGGGCATCGGCGTCTCTTACCGCTACTTCGGAAACCGTTGTCGTTGTCTCAGCTTCGGAGCCAATGCGCGCCACGTGCATCGCGATCTTTGCTTCTGTTGCCTCGTTTTTCGCCCGTTTTGGCAGCGGTCACGACGAGCCAGGAATTGGGCCGGTTCCGGCTCTGCAGAACCTCTCTTCCGGTGCCTCAGCATCGCAGTCTGGGGGGCAGATCATCCCACGGCTACCGTCATCCCTCGCAAGCATTCCAAGAACAACCCCCATGAGCCAATTGCCAACGCATCGACGCCATGCTGCCAATGAGGACCTGCAGCTCTCCGCCCACCACGACCGCTCCTCGGCCGATGTACTCGCAACGCACGCTTGCGGTCACGGCGCTGGTCGTCACGGGATTCGTGCGGCCAGCGAAAGGGAGGGCAGCATTGGACCAGATTATTCCTGGCGGAGTTGAACTGATCCCACGGGGTGCGAGGCAGACTCGCTCATGTTTGGTCAATTCGCACCGCGTGCCAGGCCGACTGAGTCGATTTCTGCCGCTTAGGGTCGGGGTGGCACCGCATGAGCGGACGAGGTATCTAGCATGTAGGGAGACGTGAAGCTTCGCTCTTGTGACAACTGACATCAGCGCAACACCAATTGATTTACAGACAGACAGGACGAACCGCTGCCGGTCGCCCTCCGCTAATACTTGTCACTTGTCATCGTCAGCCCGAGTATTGCGCACAAGAAACGGCACCAACCAAAGAGGGCCATTAAATGCTCGTTTTATTGTTCCGCCGTTGACATGCAGCAACACCCCCCGGCGCGTCAAATCATCAGCCCTGTCTGGCGAGGCCAACGTCATGCCTTGGGAGGGGCTCCGAGTTCTGGTTACTGCTGCTGAAGTGCCCCTCTCCAGCCCGTTTTCCCTCGGGCTTGGGCATCAACGGAAGGCCCGGTACGGCGCGGCCAGCTAACTAAAAGCGTCTGCGGCCTCACAGTTGTGAGGCTGACGGCAGCGAGAGACTGGCCGCCAGTGAAGCCCGCGCCAGCGCAGGAGGCGCACACTTCAGGCTGCTACGGCCTAGCATCCAACTTTGCAGCTCTCGGCTAGCCTGGAATGTCTTGAAGCCAGAGAGCATAGCGCTCTCCCACAGATACTTCTGCTCACGCGGGCATCGGAAATCCCGAATCACGCTCGCTGCCTCTGCATGCCAACGTCGTACTGCTGCCATTGTCAACTGGCATGATGACCCCTTGGGCGGGTGAAACCAAGAGAGAAGAGCCCTGACGTTAGATGGACTCCACACGCGTTACATGTCTTTCTTTTCGTGCGGTGCCAGCGCAACGCCGGTGCAGACTAGGAGCTCTCCTAAGGGACCAGCCCAAGAAGGCTCCTCCCGCGATCGGATCGACCGTTTTTCAGGGATGGCCTGTTTTACTTTAAACTGTGTCCTGCGCGAGCAACCAACAGCAACCGCCATACACTTGCCATTCCTAAAGCCACGTCCGCGGTGGTTGGCTTACATGCTGTACTCCGTACATAATCCGTACTCACACCTACCTTAGCTGCTGTAGTCCCCTCCATCGAGGAAACAAGGATGGCTCGCCCAGCATGCGACCCTGTCGTTACCAATGTGGGGTTATGCACTGGCCGCATCAGCATCGTCACCCGCGCGCTCTTACCAATGAACAAACTGGCGTCGTTGGGCATCAAGACCCCCAGGACACCGACTGGGAGCAGGGGGAGAGTGATGATGAATTGGCTTGCAGGGACTAAGACCATTGACAAGTTTTCAGATTGCTGAGCAAGCGGATCTGGAGACTACTGCAGCAGTAGGCACACTCGGAGCTCGCAAAGCGAGGCGCAGCGCTTGCCCCCCCCTTACCCACAGATCCGTTTGCCAGCGCGCGAGCGCTGATGCAGCCGGAGGCATTCTCTGTCAAGCACATGGCCCGGGGAAGCACCCACTAGACAACGTCGCCGAGCTCCGGACGCCACGAAGCACCAAGCTCGGATGCAGCGTCATTTTAAGGGTGCGTGTCCTCGACACGTCGTGCTGCAACGGTATGGTTGAGAGGCAGACATGTCGACAGGTAGATTGGAAGAAAATAGGCGGGAAACTCGGGTTCTCTGTTGCTCCATCGGTGCCCTCGACCACCGGAGTAGTGCACGGCAGCGTCTCTTCTGGCACGACCGCTCTTCGATCCCTTTATTCCCTCCCCCGTTATTGATACAATGGGATGGCAGTTATACGTGTAATATACATCTAAGACGCCCTATGACATGAGAGTAGAGGTGGTATGTGTCGGCGAGCGACGGGCAGCCGTTGTCAAAATCATCACCCCTTTCGCCCATGATGAACGCCCAGGATTCCCCCCTCCGCGCGCAATGCTCTTATGTAGCAGTAGAATAGTGTCGAAAATCAACCCCTCGTCTATCAAGATATGCAAAACGAACAGCGGGAGCCGCATCGGGCACAGTACATGTCTAAGCGGCACTCGTTGGTGCCGCTTAGCAGTGAATGCTCTCACTCGTCCTTGTCGCTGCTCTCTTCCGACTTGGCCTTGTTGTTCTTCTTCCACTCGCATGCCAGGCAGACGTTGGCCTTCTCCCTGTCCAGGTTCGGGAAGACGAGCTCGAAGATATCCGAGTACCAGGTCGCGGGGTGCCCCTCGAGACCTTCCTTGATATTCTGCTCACAAGTTAGCTTCGGGCTCATCCATATACGGAATACTACGAGCAGCTTACCTCTGGTAGCTCCAGCCAGTCCGACATGTTGTCCGCGGGGAAGATAATCATCTTAGACCCGGCTCTCCGCGCCGCCACCGTCTTTTCTCGCAGTCCTCCGATGCGGAGAACTTTGCCAGTGAGTGTCAACTCGCCAGTCATGGCGATCGTAGGGTCCACCGGCGTGTCAAGCGCGAGCGAAAGGAGAGACGTCGCCATGGTTATGCCAGCTGAAGGGCCGTCCTTCTGCACGGCGCCCTCCGGCACATGCACATGAATCTTCGCCTTGTCAAAGAAGTGGTTATCGGGGAACTCCTTCGCCATCATCGCCTTTGCGAAGGAATAAGCGATCTGCGACGACTCCTTCATCACCGTCTTCAGGTTGCCCGTGATGTCTAGAGATGGCCTGCCGCTCGGCCGCAGCGCCGTCTGCAGGATAGACTCAACGTACATAGCGGCACCGCCCATCTGCGTCCAGGCCAGTCCCATTGCGACGCCTGGCGGCGTAACATCATATAACCGGTCGGACGTGAAGATGGGGGGACCGACATAGTCCTTGAGGTTGTCCTTGGAGATGGTGACGTGGACACTCTCCGGTACCTTGAGCGCGAGACGGGGCTTTTCCGTGGTCTCCTTCTCCGAGGCGGTGGATGTGGTAGAAGTCTCGCTCTCCTTGTCGCTATCTTCCTTTTCAGACTCCTCTAGCGCAGCCTTGCCCTCGTCGGTAAGAGCCTTCTCCTCTGGCAAGACTTCTTCTCCTAAATCCTGCACGATCTTCAGAGCTGACTTGCGATAGACCTTCTCGATCTGCTTCTTCAGGTTGCGGACTCCCGACTCGCGGCAGTACGACTTGATAAGCTCCTCGATAGCTTCCTTGTCCATCTCGACGTCAGCGTCCTTGAGACCAGCGAGTTCCTTGGCAGCCGGTGCCAGATACTTTTCGGCAATGGCCATCTTCTCATCCGAAACGTATCCCGAGAGCCTGATAACTTCCATTCTGTCCAGGAGAGGGCGAGGGATCGTGTCGGTCATGTTTGCTGTACATACGAAGAGGACCTTCGACAGGTCAACGGGAACATCCATGTAATGATCCAGGAAAGAGCTGTTTTGTTCGGGGTCGAGCAACTCGAGAAGGGCCGAAGACGGATCTCCCTGATACCCGCGGCCAATCTTGTCGATCTCGTCAATCAGAATTAAAGGGTTCTCGGTCTGGCACTTCTTCAGGGCTTGAATGACGCGGCCGGGCAGTGCGCCCACGTAGGTCCGTCGGTGCCCCTTGATTTCCGCAACGTCTGTGAGACCACCGACGCTGAATCGGTAATACTGGCGGTTGAGAGCGCGAGCAATGGACTTGCCGATACTAGTCTTGCCAACACCAGGCGGGCCGACGAAGCAGAGGATTTTGCCTTCGACGGTTCCCCGTAGCTTTCCAACAGCAATAAACTCCAAAATGCGATCTTTGACGTCCTTCAGGCCGTAATGATCCTCATCTAGGACCTTCATTGCGTTCTGAATGCCGAAGTTTTCGGCACTTCGCTGTCCCCAAGGAATCTGCGTGAGCCAATCTAGGTAATTTCGCGTGACGTTGAACTCTGATGCGGCGGGCTCCAAGTGTGCAAGCTTGTTGATCTCATCGTCGAAGACCTTACGGACAGCTTCTGGCATAGCCAGCTTGTCTGCCTTCTCCTTGAACTTCTCGACAAGCTTGTCCTTCCCGTCAGACTCAATTCCAAGCTCTCGCCGGATACCTTTCATCTGTTCCATGAGCCAATATTCCCTTTGGCGTTTTGTGATTTTGTTCTCGACGTCCTTGCTAATCTTGGACTGGAGTTGGGCGTTCATCAGTTCCTTCTTGAGGACAACGAGCGATTTCTGCATACGATCCTCGACGTTCAGGCTCGACAGCACTTCCTGGAGCTCTGCAGGCTCACCGCTAGAGACAGCAGCGGCAAAGTCGGCAAGCTTAGCTGGTTCAGCAGTGACATTTCCAGTCGACTGACTCATAGAGAACGTGGATATCTGGTCCCTGAACAAGCTGTTCATCTGTGCGACTTCCTTGAAGACGTTGACAATTTCATTCGTTACCGCACGTACGACAGGGCTCTTGGGGTCGTGAGGCTCTTCAGTGAGGTTCTCGACGTTCACAAGGCTGACGGGGTATTTCCGAAGGAACGACGTCGGCTCATACTTCTCCTGCGCAGAGTCGGACTTCGGTGTGACAGCGCTCTCTTCAAAGCTTGCTACCACATCGCCCTTCTTCTCCTGTTGAGCCTCCTCCTCAACAGGCTTCGCAGGTATCGCCTCGGGTTCTGCTGGCTCGGCGTCGGACTTCTTGGTCTCACTGGCAGATGGCGGGATGAGCGTGGACAGGCGGATGCGTCGGTGTGGGTACAGGATGGCCGTCAAAGCACCCGGTTCCCCGTGGACAGGAAAAGCACTGGTGATCTGGGCGAAGACACCAACGTCGTAAACATCCTCCGGTTTATGGATGACGTCGTCGTCGGCATTCTCATCCTTGAAGAGGAAGGCACCAACGTACGGCTGGCCGCGTTTGATCATCTCGGTTATGGCAGCAGAGACGTTCGGATCCCTAATCGTAATCGCCTTGTAGAACCCTGGGAACAAAGGACGCTTCGCAATAGGAATAGCCATGACTTGGGGGTATACCTCGGGCACGAGGGGCTTCTGAAGCGCTCGATCCGATTTTCGGCCTTTCCGTCCTCCATCCCCTGAACCACTTTCGTTGCCTGAACCGGATGCGCCGGCCGGTGCGCTGCTACCTCTACCATCTGGCGACTCGGGCTTGCCCTGGCCATCTCCATTGGATGGTGACTCGGAGCTTGAGGTTTTGACATCGTTGGTCTCGTGCTCTTCAGCTTCCTTTTCCCTTTCGAGATTTGCCTTTGCTTCCTCTTCCGACAAGGGCTCGATAGCATTGTCGAAGAAGCCCTGCCCCTTTTGCTTCCAGTGCGTGGCTGTCGTCGAAAAGTCCGATGTTCTTATGGAGTCGGCCGACCCTATCGGAGGTAAGGATATAGACGCTGGTCGAGGCCTGCCAGGCGCGTTTGTGATGTAGAGTCTCGCGGAACGCCCGGTGAGTGTCCTACTCGCATAACGGGTCAAGTTCCCGAGCGCTGGGCGCCGAGGTAGGCGTTGCCGGAGAAGCATTGTTGAGGCTTGAAGCTGTGTCGTATAGCTGTCGCGTGCAAGCGGGCTTCACTCCTGTTAGCGGCCCGGGGATCGTTCGAGGCACTGCAGTCCGCACTGGTTGAGCCGGCGATATGGTTCTCTCCTGAAAGCCGTAAAGCATTCAGAAGGAGGTGGATGTCCAAAGGGACAGAAAAAAGAAGGCGTGGCGAAGATCCTATCCCAAGATCTATCAAGTGGCTAGAAGCGCTGTCTTAATAATTGAAGACCTCCAAGCTCGGCCTTAGGCCAGATTCAACGCCGGTGAAAAATTGCCTATCCGTCATCATTCGGCAAAGCTTCGGCCACCCGACTTCAGGTACCAACAGTTATACGTACTACCAGTGCACCAGCCACACTGCTAGATCTTATCAGGGGCCCCGATAGCGATAAGAGACTCCCAAGGGCGATAAGATCACCTCGGCACTGAGGTGGGCTTGAGAAGACTGCGGGGCATTGGCAGGCCTCGTCCAGACTCCCGACACTTGTACCCCACATTCGATCATCTGTTACTGCCCCAGACTCGTCACCTACGGAGTACCTGGTTACGCACGCACCTTAACAGCTCTCGTATTTCCATTGTTCTCTCATCCCTTCTTAACTGTCCGGCCTCCCGAGCGTGAGGCTGACCTGTTTCTTCCTCTCCTTCATCGCTGTCTCTTCTTATCCGCAACTTTGCAAGGACTTGTGCTTTGATTTGAGCTTGTAAAATTGACCTATATACGAAGGCTTCTTTCATCTTTCATCCCTGGACGTCTTCTGAAAGTCACTCGTCTTATTGATCCTTTCCACGTCAGGCGAGACGTCTGTCCCGACTCAGAGACACCACATATCTAAGGGGAGGTTCTTGGTGCTACTATTGCAATGCCTAAGACGGATGAAGCAACCGACGTAGCCTCTGAGGTGTCTCGCCTATCACTACAGTCCTCTACGAAGAAAACCCCGCCACAGCCAGCAAAATTGAAGACGAAAGAGATTGCAGACTCGTGGGAAGATGAGGATGTCTCATCCAGCTCAGACGAAGAGGCCGGCACGGAGAGTCGCGCATCAACATCGGCTCAAGAGGGCACGACAGCTCCTCCACCGACCCCCCTCTCACCAAACTACAGTCCATCCCGGTCATTCTCGCCAATCTCATCGCCAGTCTCTCAGAATGTCGGTCAGAATACAGATGTATCAGGTGAACGTCGTCGGCCAGAGAAGACGGACGCGGTTGCTCGGAGGATGATCGCTAGTGCTCTGGGTGTGAAGGTGCCAAAACTGACGGAGGAGCAGAGGGCTTACGACAAGGCCATCAAAGAGAAGGAACGGAAGAGGAGAGAGGAAGAGAAGGCGGCGGAGAAGAGGAAGGAAGTCGAAGCTGAGAAGGCCAAGGCAGCGATCTGGGATGACTAGAAGACCTGGATCGACAAGCCAAGAGTCTCCGGCTTGGTATTCTGCGAGAACACTCAGCACCTGCACAAGTATTGTGAAACCTGATATGTCAAGCTTACTATTCCGAAAGGATGCCAGGTCAAAGTTCGTGCCTCCTGTTTCACACGCGGCTTGGGATCATACG
Organism: Pleurostoma richardsiae; assembly: GCA_030052745.1. Taxonomy (NCBI): domain Eukaryota; kingdom Fungi; phylum Ascomycota; class Sordariomycetes; order Calosphaeriales; family Pleurostomataceae; genus Pleurostoma; species Pleurostoma richardsiae. Next base: position 88,916 of record JANBVO010000067.1, read on the forward strand.
TCAGATGAGACATAGCCCTCAGTAACGCACCTTTGCAGCTCTTGTATCATGGAAGAGGGGACTTCATGGAAGAAGGCAAAGCATTTATCTCCTGTGTAAAAAATGGGCTAAGCAGCGAGTAGATGGGTATATCTATCATCCCGAGATTATCCAGATCCACCCTCTTGACGACTTTTGAACCCAATAACGTGATAGGAGCTGGATATGACTTCGCCAGCACGAATAGAGTACTAGCTTTGCTTCATCCTCACTATCCCAATAACAATCCCGAATCATCTAGCGATTCCGGCTCTCTGGCCTCAGTATGTATCTGCAGGCTATCCTGACGGCGTTCGGATTGACGCTAGATGTCGTGTGAAACACGGCGCCTCAGAAGAGCACTGCTTGTCCCAGTCTCTCAATATTCTATACCGGACACCTCATAGCGTGAAAGGGCTAGGCATCCGTGATAGAATCGACTACCCCTGGGGCAGCTGATTCGTGGTTAATGTGCCAGTTTTCAGCAGTTTTGGCGGCTTCCTGACACGCTAGAGTCGTCGATGACCTCCAACAGCCCTCATGGCCGATAGCCACATACAGCCACGGCCCCTTAGAAGCGTTCAAGTGCTAGAACATATTCCCAATTCGCCATTGCCAGGACAAGGAACATCAATCCTTCATGGGCCCTGGGGCGGGGGGTTCCCGAAGCGGAATATATCCGCCCTTCCAGGTCAGAAGGAGGTCGGCTTCATCCTCCCGTCCCGGCACGTACCGCGTGCCAGCTCCGAGGCCGTCCAGCCCTTGCTCCTCGGCAGGATGGTTCCACAGCATCTGCCGCACGTGGCCCGCCCGCGAGCACGAGACAAACGCCATCGGCCAGCGACTCCGGCCGAGCGAGTCGCGGACCCCCTTCGTTGCAGGCCTCTCCGTGACCAGAAGACCCAGTACTCCAGAGCCACGCCAACCGACCGGTGCGCCGGCGAACGCGCCCTCGAGCTCACGGATCAGGTGCGGGCCGATCTTGCGGGCGAGCGCCTTGCACTGTACCAGGACACGGAGAGGCTGTGGCGCTGAGGGAACCGACCATGTGCCCAAGAGATCGATTCCGAAATCGGAATGGCCACCTACCCGTCGCAGCGAGAAGCCATACCGCGCTAAGGTGTCCGCAATGGTGTACTCATAGCGGGTTCCCACGTAGACGGTGGAGGCCGGGTCCAGGCCGGAGCGGTCCGCGTAGGCTAGAAATGAGGGAAGATCGTGGTGGTTTGTTGTTGGGGGTTCCGGGTATATGAGCGTGGTTGCGGAGCTCGAGTAAACGTTCTGAGACTGGCGAGCTTCGGCCTGCAGGAGATATCGATGAAAGGGGACGGTCCTGCGAAAGGTAGCAGTAACGCGAGAGATCATTGTCGTGCCATGATATGAGAATGGGAAATATAACTCTGTCGCTAGATGCCTTGTACTTCAGCTGCTATGATATCGACTCAGTTTCCCCTCATAACCTTTCGTTCACTGTATTATGCTGTCCGCACAGGTGGTATGAAGTGAGGATGATATCCTCAATGAAGGCAAGGCGCCGCAGTGCATGATTGGCTAGAACCTCTTCTCACTCTAGCCAGCCCAATGAAGCTCGGACCATCTACTACCCACCCCAGCATCCAGGTCCTCGCGTATTCAACGTCTATGCAACTCTCGGCATAGCAGCCAGGTGCACCCCGGGGCAAACGGCAGAAGCGAAGGATGGGAGACCGGCTCACCCAACTGCAAGATGCTGTGGATCAGGTACGCTCTTTCTAACAAGCTAGACTGCACGCGCTGACGTGAATCTGCCAGCTCGCCCAGCAGTTCGTTGCCTGCATCCACTATATCCATCGACACCATGACCTTGAGACGCTCGGGCCAAGCGACAAGATTAGAGAGTTGAAGCAGGAGGAAAACCAGAAAGAAGGTATGAGTAGACGCCCACTCCGGACGATTGATGGTCTCGGCTCACGCTCCGCATAGTCGATCCTCTGCCGCCGGACGTCTTCAAGGCCGGCCAGATCGAGCTGGCGCGGGACCTCATACTCAAGGAGCAGCAGATCGAGTACCTCATATCCAGCCTGCCGGGTCTTGATAACAGCGAGACGGACCAAGAGCGGTGCATCAAGGAGCTCGAGGAAGAGCTGAAGATTGCTGAAGCCCAGCGACAGGATGCGATCCGTGAGAAGGACGAGGTCTTGGCGAAACTGGACCAGGTTATTCGAAGTGTTCGGCGGCCGTAGCTCCAGCTCACCACGGCATAAATGAGAAATTATACGGAAGCAAGGGCTCGGGGAATTGACGCGCGCGGTATATGAGGCCTGCGAATGATACCCCTTAGAGGCGGCAGGAAAATGTACTTTACATCGGTGTTAGGTGTGGATCTTGAGAGCATTCAGCCCCCCAGGGATCGACCGTGTATGCTATGGCTTCTCTAGGAATAAGAAACAAAGCATTAAAATTCTATGGACGTATATGTCTCTAAATCTACCATGAAATGTTGGTGTAGGTGCTATGATGCCCATCAAATCCAAGACTGCGATTCGACTTGCCGGAGCTTCACGATGAGGATGACTTGAAGACCTGCGGGAATATGGTCCGTAACTCCTCCAGGTGTGTGATCTGATGTTCTGCCGCCTTCGTCTTGGGGGGCTTGACTCCTTCCTCGACCAGATGGACTGTATTCCAGCCCAGCTCATAAGCCGCCTTGCAGTTGATGTAGGAGTCATCTTGCAAGGCCGTCAGCATGAATACAGTGGCATATACGCTACACAACCTATAGAGTACTTACCGACGAAGAAACAATCCTTAACATTGTCGACACCGGCCTCCTTCATCGCCTTGGCGAAACTGTCCTCTTGTGGCTTGCAGACGAAGGGCACCTTGGCGTAATCACAGTAAGTAATGCCCTCAAAGAGGTCTTCGATCTCGAGGAGCCGCACGACCCTCCTGCCATGGGTAATGTAGGCGTTAGTAAAGAGCCACAGCCTAACTTTGCTCCTGTCAATATCCTCCAGGAGGCGGCGAAGCTGCGGGTTGGGCTTGATGACACCCTCTAGGGGGAGGGCGTCGTCCACCTTGGAGTTGTACTCCAAGGGGTCAATTTTGTGGTGCCTGACGAGGCCCTCGATGGCTAGGCCATACGTCTGGTAGTACTCTGCATGAAGCCTGACAGCTTCATCCCAGGATAACGAGAGATGCTTCGCGAAGTAGTCATCTATCAGCTTTGCCATGAGATCGTGGACCTTTGCGCCTGCACTCCCGGTTAGCGAACATGCGGCGAAAATATGAACGACTGGTTACGGTGTATCTTACTTTTCGGGTAGAGGCAGTTGTCAATGTCGCTGCATATCGGGTCAGAACCTTTACCATGACGAATTATCAAGGATAGCCACCTCAGCCGCCGCAACTTACAAGAAGAAGACTGGTTTACGGTGGTCTGCGCCATTGGTGGCGGGGCCTTCAGAACCCATGGCGATAGTTTCCGGCTCAGAGCTTCTCCTGGGAGATGCTTGTATGTAAGTCTTGACAAGTCGAGCCTATGCCTCCCCTAAATCGCGCAAGCAGCTTGTATGGTGATTGATGGGCAAGGCAGTCTATATATGCGATCGAGAGCTGTATGTCGTGATGAAGGGTTCCGTGAAAGAAAGGTGGATAGAGCTACGGTGAGGAGGCGACCCTAAGAGAAGCTTTAACAACGGAGGCAGTCGTCTGCCTTGGACTAATGATTCTCATGCACAGCGTAAACCTCGATGCAATTCTATAACTGGGACTCGTCACACATGACAACAGCACGTACATATATATATATATATATATATATATTCAAAATACATTTATCTATTCTGCACTCTGCCTTGTTTCTGTGCTGGGGCATAGAGAGTATTGCGGTCGAAGTTGAGTCAGGCCGGAGTCCGGACAATGCGCCCGATTCCCGGAGCGGGGCGATTTCTGCGGACAGCTTCCGGGTGAAGACCTGTGACGATGCCGTCATCAGAGGACACCAAGATCTGATCATACAGATCCTTCATGAATAAGGGCTCATTTAAAGAGTGTATATCCTATGAAGTAACCTTAATCACTGTTAGAGGCTGTACTTCGGACGATTGACAGGCCAAAGGCTGGACAAGGTGATGAAGATTCTCTAGTTGCTCGAGAGTGTGGGAGATGCAGGGAGGGCAAGGTATCCTGGCGACGCCACAGTGGCTGGTGGGACAGGAAACTAGCGCGTCTTGTGATAACGGAAAATGCCATACACTATGTCCGGGTCGTAAGCGGCATCCATCTGCAGGTGTGTGTCGAAAATTTGGATTGTGGAGGCAGGTCAGTAACAGTATGTCTCCGTCTCCTGACGCGGGCAGGTGTCGGAGAAGCCCTCGGCGGTCCACGGTTGCGGGCTCAGTTGGAGCCAAGCTCAGAGTGGCCTGGGCAGAGCAGCGGTCTACCTCTGGAGACACGACTCGTGTATTGCAATTATAGAAGGGCATTGAGTGCTCTGTACTATACGTACGACGCCGTGTAAAGTCTGGTACGTGTCGTCGAGGCTCAGGAGTCGACGCGACAGGGCTGCGGCACAATCCAAACAATTAAACGACCCTGGACAAACCCATGTGACGCGACGAGAATCCCGACACCGATACCGACGCCGACAGCAGGACACTGACCACTGTGTGGTCCATGTCTTACTGCGTAGGTACACGGGCTCCGCCGAGCTTGCTGTGGACCCAAGGTCTAGAAAGGCTTGCCAGCGGCCAGTGACGGTGTACCGATGACATGACATGCCTGAGCTAATAACGACAGGATCCGGGGGGGCCTGGGATGCTGACATGGAGCGGGAAATACGCTATATAAGGGTCGTCATACCCGCCGGGAAGGGAGCATGTTTTGCGATTCCGTTCGGCTGAGAACAGAGGCGCAGAGAAGGAGAATCGTGTTGGCAAGAGGCAGAGAGGCACAGAATGGATGGAGGCTTGAGATGGAAGTGTCCAGAAGCCAGATCGCGGGACGATGCTCCATCTTGACCGGGCAGAGACAGGAGCAACCTTGCACGTTAGTTTAGTGTGCGCAGTAGGTAACGTTAGGTAAGGTCTCGCTCGTGGATTTGACTGTTGGTGAGAGCTGCATCATCGAACGGTGACATCTCGTGTCTGGACTGTGCAGACGGGCGTGTACCGCCCCTGCAAATCAAACACGCAGCGGTACCTCGAGTCAGAGAGTGGGACGAGCCGGCACGAGAAAGGGGGTACCTGGCCCGAGCGCAGATCGCCCGCGACGGCGAAAGTACCGCGTGCGGATACGGACGGTACCTTGCCTTACTGCAGCCTACCCAGCCTACCTGACCTTACGGTGGACGGGTATGGGTACTATGGGTACTACGTACGCTGTAGGCGTGGGCCCGGGTACTAACGTACCTACTAACGTTAACGTGAAGGTGCACTGTACGCGCGCCTTCCACTCCGAGTGGCCGAGACGCACGACAACCCCCCCTTCTCCTCCTCCCCAGCCAAAACCTCAAAGGGCCTGACCCCGGTCCGCACAGCCCAGTTGCAGCGCCATTTTCGGTAAGGTATCGTCCCTCTGTGGATGCCGTGGTGCGCCGCTTTGCTCAGCAATTCCCTTCCCACCACCCCCCGATCCAGCCCAGCTTCTTTCCACCACCTGGACATCCAATCTCTGTCCCATTCCATCCTCCACCACCAACTCGTCACCACTGCCGCATCCTCCGTCCCGTTCACGCTGCTGCAGACCCAACGAGGATCTCGCAGGGACAAGAGCGTATCGTGACGGCTTCTCGTTCTTCCTTCTTTTCTCCCCCCATCTTTTCCTTGACGGAATCCTTTCCTTTCTCTTCCGCCGTCGGGGGCCCCTCCTTGCGTCCTTCCTTTTGGTTTCCCCCAGTTCCCCAGATAGATCATCATGAACAAGCTAGCAAACATGCGTCACTGGTCCGAGAGGATGAGCCCCAACTTCGGCATGTCGTCGAGGCCCAACATGCCCATGCCCCCCGCCGCTATCAACCCCCATCAGAAGATCACTCCCCAGGGAGCACCACCTATAGCTCCTCCTCAACCCGCCGATGCCATCATCCACTACTCCTTCAACGTCCCCTTCGCTTCCGACCTTACCGGCCCGAACACCGAGGACATCCTGCACGCCACCGCCGACGCCGTGATGCGATGGACGCACCCCGTCGAGGCTCCTGATGACGTGCCCGTCTTCGAGTTGCCTGTCCACGCCGACAATCTCGCGAAGCTGCGGAAGATGTGCAAGGACATCACGAGCAGCTCGCTGCCGATCGAGGCACATGTCATCTCCACTACTCCGAAGCACGTCAAGGGCCAAGTGACAACGGTCTGCCTGTCAGGCACACCTGACCTGGTCTACCGGACTCGGGATACCATCTTGAACGAGACGCCGCTCTCTCTTGTATGCTGAACGCTTGCCGCTGCACTCCCATCCTACTCTCTCTTACTAAATGAACCTATAGCGTTGCACCATCGTGGACATCGATGGGGATCTAGTCGCGGATATCAATGCTGGCACTCTGAAGAAGTCGGTCACGGATACACTGGACAGCATTTCGGAGTACTGCGGGGTGGACATCTTCCTTCTCGGCCCCAAGCTGACGCCGCTCGTTGACGGCCTCAACGGTGACGTCGACTCGAGAAGAGACCAGCGCTGGAGAGTGGCCATCTATGGTGATTTGCTGTCATCCGAGCATGCGAAAACACGTGTCCTGATACATATCGACCGACTTGTACGTGGAGCATCCGAAGACCCGGATCCTCGAATTGCTGCTAACACACGCCTAGCTTGGTCGGATCGTCGATGCCATGAAAGTCGACCTTTCTCTTCACCAGCTCATCTGTGGCCGTAACAGGAAGAATATCAAGTTTATTGAGTCGGCCACTTCGACTGCCATCTACTTCCCCCCACCCTTCTCTTCGATCTTCCGCTATTGCCCGAAGAATGCAAGACCCCGAGACCCGACCGAGATTTTCATCACTGGCGAGAACCCCCAGAGCATTGAACTCGCCAAGATGAGGATTCACGAGCTGCTTACGCGCACTCGGCTCTTCGTCAAGGATGTGGTGATCCCTTCGGACAAGATTGATAACATCCTCCTCAGCCGAATGGACAAGGTTCGCAAGATCATCGAACAGAACGGCACGTTCATCCACTTCCCGCCCCTGGCTTCTAGGCAAAGCACGGTTCGGATCCAGGCCACGGAGAATCTCCATGCTGAGCGGACTGCTCGCGAGCTCATGACTCTCGTATGTGATACCTCACATTCTGCCATACGCGGTGCTAATATGCGTGATAGGTTGGCCAATTCTACAGCGGCTTCTGGGTTATCTCTCAGCCCGAGGGCCGTAGATTGCCCGAGGATGAGGATATCCGCACTATGCTCGGTGACATCTGCGCCAACTCTGATGCGGATATCTCATTTCAGCGTCTGTCTTTCACTATCACCGGCTCTGATGATGCAGTGAAGGCTGCCTTGATGGTCCTTTCCCAAATCCGTTTCGTTGCTCAATCTCAGTATACAATCCGCGTCAAGATTGAACTCGCCAATGAGCACAAAGAGTTCGTCAGCGGGAAGAAGAACGGCAAGATCAACAAGATCATGGGGCAGAGTTAGTGTCCTGCCTTCAAGGTTTTTTTTTTGATCTATGCTAACGTATTGTAGGCAACGTGCAAATCATGTTCGAAAACTTCGGCGAATACAACTTCAACATTGACGTCAATGCTCAGTCTTACGAATCCATGAAGCAGGGCCTGACCCTCGTTGAACAGGAGATGCCTGCGTCGATCTCATTCCACGTGCCTGACCAGTATCACAAGCGGATCATCGGCATTGGCGGCCAACATATCCAGCGTATCATGAAGAAGCACTCTGTCTTCGTCAAGTTCTCCAATGCCATGGAGAGGGGTAAGTACCGTTGAAATACACCTTCGTAACTCGGCAAGTGTTCTAACTGGAGTAGGTGGTATTGGTCGCGAAGAGGATGACAGCCGTGTCGACAACGTCATCTGCCGCACGCCTGCCCGCAACGCTCAAAATCTTGAGCTTGTCAAGTCTGAGATTCTGGAGATGGTGGACCGAGTCGTGAGTTCTTCCGATCATGATTAGCCGGATGATTTTCCACTAAACATGTATTTCTGTACAGGATTCGGAGTTTACCACTCAGGTCGTCAACGTTGACCGCCTATATCATCGCCAGCTGCTTGCGCGTCTCCAGGATATTGAGAACCTCGAGAAGAAGTGGAATTGCAAGATTGTGTTTCCGAGCACGGAGCAGGCGAGCGATGAGGTCAATGTCACAGGACCACAATGGCAGGTCCCGCAGTGCGTTGATGAGTTCTTGGTATGTCTAAGCTCCTGCCCCAGTGGCCTTGGTATTGTGCCTGTCGATGACTAACCCAGACTTTTAGGGCATGGTACCCGACAACCACGAACTCGTCTTAAAACGCACGCCGGAGCTCATTAAGTACCTCGAGTCGCCCGCATTCGCCCATGAGCTAGTACCGAAGCTCAAGGCTCAGCATGAAGTTGATGTTACTGTTCACCAGAATGCTAATCAACCAACTGAAGAAGGCGACGCAACCGTCACATTATTGTGCACCTTCACCCGCAACAACGCTGGGGGTCTTCGCGATGCTATTGATTTTCTGCATAGCCAGTTCGCTACCGCAGGAGTGGAAGTCACCGTCGTCAAGGGAACTCTTCCTCGCCCAAAATCAGACACGTTTGAGGAGTCGCTTCAATATTTCGACTCCAAGCTGCTCCAGCACGCTCCTACCACTACCTTGACCACCGATTCACCGACCAAGTCTGCCTTCGGTGACGAAGTCGCACGGGAGCGCAACACGATCTTCGACAGGCTCCGCAAGCCCGGAAGCATGTCGTCCATCTCTTCTTTTCTCGATCGCAGGAAGAATAGCTCTCACTCTATGAGCAACTCCTTCTTCAAGGGATCAAGCAACGTGTCCAAGTCCTCGCTCATTTCCATCGAGTCGACTCGCAGTTTCAACGCTGACAGGAATCCCTGGAATGACAGCGGAGTCAATCTTCCGGATGAGGACAACAACAACACTTGGTCGAGTCGCCATTTTGGGAATGGCGCAGACCACAAGTTGACGCCCAACAGCATTTCCCAGCCGGGAGATGCTACGCCTCGGCACAACACTCGACAGTCGGCGGACAGCGGCCGACCGTCTACGTCTCATTCTACAAATTCTGGATACCCCGGTCCTATTGGACCATTCCGTTAGATTCTTGCGCTTAGGAACTATGTCAAATACCCTCGGCTGGATATACCCTGGCGTACAATACCCCGGCAGTCTCGTGCATTTGGTCGGTTCTCTCTCGATTCTATTGCTTGTTCCGTTCCGTTGCTTGCTCTTTCCGTGCGTTTACGTTGTCCATTTTCTTGGGCGATATGCTATTCACGAATAACGTCCGATGATTCACCTATACCAGGCCATGATTCGGCACCAAAAGTTTGATACATCCATGCAGCATGCAAAAGTTGCTTGAACCTCGCGAAAGATACGGTGGATATATCAAAATCACAAGACAAAAGACAATGACAAAGGTCGGTTGGTGCTGTTTTAGCTTATAAAATGGGTGTTGCGAAGTCCTGTTTGCCGTTCCTGCATGTCTTGGGGACATTTATGTTTCCTCCCTTTCGCACAAAACTGCAACAAAAGTCACGAGATGTTGGGGGCTCACGTCAATGTCTGGGAGAGGTAGATGGGACTGGTACTGTATCACGAGCTACATTGACTGATGGGGGAATGGTCAGGGGGTCTGGTGTGGCTCAGGGGTTAATATGACCCGTTGGGAGAAGTGCGAAGCCCAGACTTGGAAGAAATACAGATGATACCCATTGTTATACCCATTGTTCGTTCGGATATGTACTCTCATCTCGCGTCCGTGTTTCGACATCGCGGTGCATGACATGGCTTCAGTCCACTTCTGGACGCACGCCTACTGTTGAGTCTGGGGGCACCCGGAGTATGAAAGGAGCTTATATATTTATCACTGCGATCTGCCTATTTAGAGAGACAGCTTTGATGCTGACTGACTGAGCCTGTCTCGAGGCGTGTCCCCTGCCATAGGAACACTTCAGAACCCTAGTGTTCCCTGCGTGGGATCATCAAGCCTCGAAGGGTATGTAGTCTCAAAGCAGAGCCAAATAAACCGCAACGCAATCTCTCGGGGGTATCATCCGTCTTCCCATGCAATCATGGCCGCCATCCAAGCAGCAAATAGAAGAGAGCCTCACAAACAGAACCGATGGTATCCTTCAGAACCAAACTCAGATCCGTCTCCCGTAGCTCTGTCATGGCCAACCACGCACGGGGAATGAGCCGTATTTCATATCCACAACGCCTGCCGAAAACCGTGTCAAAGCCATTTTCCTCACTCACACTCCTCGATCTCTTAGGTTTTCTGGTACTTTAGCCCCGGGTAGTCTAGCGCCGAGGCATCCAGGGCAGCGGGAAGCTCGTGAGACCACGCTGCCCTGGATCGTCAACTACTTGTCGGCTGCCGTCTTGGCGTCCCGCAGCGCCGCGAGGACGACCTCCTTGTCGCCCTCCGCCACGGTCGCCATGCTCTCGTTGATGACCGCCATCAAGTCGTCGTACTGCTCGCCCGCGGAAGGGGCCGTGTCGAGGGCGTAACCCTGCGGCTGCTGCTGCTGCTGCTGCTGACCTGCACGGCCACCGCCAGGGACCGATATGTTTCCGTTGCATTGCCGGCAGCGGCGCTCTGCCTCCGTGGCCTCGGAGCCGGAGCGGCAGCGCCACCAGCCACCGGTGTCGCGCTGGGACTTGTGCGGCCAGCCGGGGTGGGGCTCATGCCAGTTCTTGTCCCAGGACTCGGCCTGCTTGGACGGCGTAGATGCAGCCGCCTCCTCACGAGCCTCGTCGGCCTCCTTACTCTTCTCGAGGCGGTACATCATGTTGAGCAGCTCGGTATACCGATCGGCAGGCGTCTCGGCCTGGAGAGGGATGCGCCCCAGCGCGTCGAGATGGGGGAACCACTCCGGGATGATAGGTCCCGCGGATGAGGCCGGCTTGTCGGCGCTGTCCTCGGCGGGGGTTTTGAGCTTGCCGCCACCCAATTTACTCTGCAAGTTTTGGAACTTGGCACGGATTTGCGGGTAACCAGCCGTCTCTCGCTCGGCAGTGGTGGCGGCTTCCTTCTCTGCTGCAACAAGGCCGGTCATCGGGCACAGCAGCGCCGTGACTCCAGATGCGGCGGTGGCGCTGAGACCGGCTCCGTCTTTATGGGGAGTGGTGGAAGCAGCGGGAGTGTTCGGCACGGGGCTGGCGTCTCCACGATGATTCATGAGGCGGCCGACGAGAGCGGCGGCCTCGGTGTGCCGGGCGCGCAGGTTGTCACCGATGGAAGCGATATCCTCCTGGAGCTGATTGCGCTGCAAGGTCAGCGCCTGCTCCGCGTCGCGCGCATCGCCTGTCGTCATCGAAGTATTGGAGAGCGCATTGAGCTTGGCATCGATCATCTCTAGCGCATTGCTGCTCGCGCCTGCGTGTTCCTGAAGGGCGTGGCACTCGGGCTCCTCGTTCTCGACGTACTTGACGAATTGAGTGCAGGACTTGCTGTACATTTCCAAAGGTTTCTCGTAGTCGACGCCGCGGACGTGGCGGAGGATGTTCTCCTCGCTCTGGATGCGCGATGGCACGACGTTCTCGAGGTGGGGAGGGAAGCGCGGCACGAGAGGCTCGAAGCGCTCATCAGGGTTGAAACCGTTCTGACCAAGGCCGCTCTCAGATGGAGGGGTGTGGGTGACGCTGCCGTCTTCGGAAGACATCTCTGAGGACTCTGGAGTGAGATCCCAATTTCTCATGGGCGGCGCGCACCAGCACTGGACTTGGGTCGCTGTGATGGCTGACGATCGATTGCTCGCTGAGGCCTCATTGTTTTCCTGGATGCTGTTCTCATTTCTGGTCAGGATGCTTCCTTTCAGTCGAGAAAGAACGCGGTCGATGCCCTCCTCCTCGGGCGTGTATTCTGAGCTGCTCGCAATAGCGCAACCCGAAAGGTCGGCGAGGTGCAAGCCGGGAATGGCAGGAATGGCGATGCTGCTTTCATTCAATGGGCCGCCCTCTTCTCAAGCCGTCAGAAGATCGAAAATAGATTGGAAGGCACTTGGGTGGGAGGAAGCATATTCACCGTGCTTGATGCTCTCGTCGTTATCGCCAGTTGCGCGGTTCGGGTTCTCGAGGATGACCCCATAGCTAAGGGGATCGTCGCTTAGCTGTGACTCGTTGTCTTCTTCATCACTAAGGTAAGACGAGGACTGATAACCGTCTTCCTCCATTTTGTTCAAGACTCCTACGCCGTCGTCGTGGTCAGGAGGCATTGTTCGGTGTGCTGTCAACCTTTTTTGGTGACGGCGGTTCACGCGACTCCCGGTGTGGTTCACGATAATTTGAGGTGGGAGGACCTCCATTTCAAAATTCTTGGAGATTGTGCGCTTTGGAGTGATTAGCGCCGTTGTCCTCTCTTCCTCTTGTCGTTGTTGAAGGTGAGAGCAAGGTGACTTGTGAGTGACGAAGACTCAGCGTCGAGCTGCGTTGACGGGACGTATCTCGTTCACCACTAACTCACCAGGCCAAGCAGTCCGACCACAGCTAGTGCAGCAATAACCATACCAATGATACCGCGAGATAGTTTTCTTGTCCTTTCTAGCAGGGTACCTCTCGAGAGGAATGCTCAAGGGGATGTTGTTGTAACTAAACCGTTGACGGAACATAAGGGGATGTTCTCCTACAAAGAATCGAACAATAAACAATGACTGCCGCACCCATGCCAAACAAAGCCCTTGAGTCAATGTTAAACGTCTTGTAGGATAATGCAGCTTGAGATGAGCTTTGAGGTTCTGAGAGAAACAGGAACATGACGAGCCGGTACGTTATTGTCCTTCTTCTGTCGCTCCTTCTGAGTGCTGAGAGTCCAAAGCAGGTCATCGCCTCCGGCGGCTGGAAAGTCTGTAACAGGACTATCTCCAACGCGCTTTCTATTTACGAGCCAACTATACATGAATATGAGTGGTATGAGAGGAGATCGATGTAAGCAAAAGAAACAAGCCCAAAAGGTTCGCTTTCTAGATATGAAAACACGGGCAACTGACGTATCTTCGGAGGCCCCTTGTCCCTCCTCCGCCTCCCACAAAGCCTTGCCGGCATGACCGCAACAAAAAGTCAAAGTTATGCAATCAGCGAGAATGACAGGCTCGCCTTGCTTTCATCGTAATTCTTTCAGGCGGGGACGGGGCCGACAGTCACTTGCTCTCGGAGTCTCCTTGCCTGCTCCTTGTCCAGGCTAATGCTCTCGCGACGCTGCCGGCGCTTGCCGGCTTCGAGTTTCGCAAACCTCCCTCGCGCCCCATGCTTCATCTTGGTGATCATGTCAGATGCTCTGCCCTTGTTGATGTCGTCGGCCGTCAACGGAGCAGCTCCCTCGCCGCGCAGCTTGTTCAAAAAATCCAGCTGGCCTTGGGTAGGTGGTCCCTTTCTCCAGGGTTGGTTTCTAGAGATGAAGGAGAATGGGAAAATCTCCGAGGCATATTTATCGGCTCCGTGTACGGCGTCAGAAAACGTGCTGGCCAGCAGAATCTCTCGAGGCGCAGCAAATGGCGATTTAGAAATGCCAGCTGGTAGCGCCCGAACCTCGTTTACTCGGTAGGTAGAGCAGTCGGGGTCAGGGTCGTGTATCTTTTCGAGCCTGAGGTAGGTCCCTGTCGGGCCAGAGAGGATATATCGGCCGTCCCCTACTTGGACCCAGGCGAACTGGCTCATTGCGCGTATGTGCTTCTCGCCAGAAGTGTCAGAGATGAGGTCGAGCACGGAATCATACTCGGTAAATATGATCTTCCTCCCGGGGAGGCCACCGCTGACATTATTTTGCTCCGTCGGGTTGTACGTTTGGTCTTGTCTCTCTTTTTCCGCCTCCGTGCGCTTTTCTTTCCTGCTTCGCATGTCCTCGACCGAGGCGTTGTCGACTAGCTCGCTGGGGTCGAGCCCGAACAGGGTCGGTGTCGTCACGATGCCGGTCTCAAGACTCGAGACCATGTCGATGATGTGACAATTGTCTTTTCCTGGGTGGAGTCTCATGCCCCTGCCAATCATCTGGACGAGCAGATTCCGTGACCTGGTCGGCCTGGCCAGCACGACGCAGTCGATGTTGGGTATGTCAGTGCCTTCGGTGAAGACACCGCAGTTGACCAAGACAGGGAATTCGCTTCGTCTGAAGGCATCTAACAAGTTGCTTCTTTCAACCTTCGGCGTGTCACCGGTCACAAAATGAGCGTCGAAACCGTGCTGGCGGAACTTCTGGGTTAGGCCAGCGACATGGGCCAGATCGACGCAGAATACCAGTGTCGAGCTCCGGCCGGCAGCCTTGGCGCGCCAACTCCGGACTGTAATTTCGTTGACTTCCTCGGTGTTGACAGCACGAGAGAGCTGGGCGGGTTTGAAGTCGCCGCGAATCCCTACTGTCTCGACACCTGATATGTCTGCGGAAGACTCGACAGTTGTGAAGACGACGTCGGAGAGCCACTTTTCTCCTATCATGTCGACATAATCTTTGTGGTAGACGATCTCGTCGATTGCAGCCCCCAATCTCAGACCATCAAACCTAGAGAAGGTTGCCGAGACTCCCACAAGATGAGGTGAGTCAGCCTTCTTGGTCGCCACGCCGAAGTGTGCCAAGGTTCTCATGTAGCCCGGTGCTACAATATGATGAGCCTCGTCAACAAGCACAAGCTTGAACTTGCTCGGGTCAAACTTGGAGATGCGGTCGCCAGAGGTGATACTCTGGATGCTGGCGATGGTGATATCGGCGGTGCCGCTGGCCTGCAAGGAACCCATCTCCACCTCGACGCGCTTGTCGGGGTAGAGATTGACGCAGTGCTTTGCAGCTTGCTCGACGAGTTCGCGCCGATGGGCCAGGATGAGAGTCTGTGTGGCATGGCGTGAAAGGGGCTTGATTCTGTCGATCAGCTGAGTGAAGATGACCTAGACCGGACAGTCAGCAGCTGTACCTAGACCATTTGCTGCAGACGAGAAGAGAACCCACCGTCTTGCCAGCCCCTGTGGCAAGAGAGATGCCCACTCTCTTGTGGCCATCGTCCAGCGAGCCGAGAACGGACTGTATGCACTCCTCCTGGTAATTACGAAGAACAATCTTGTGCACTTTATGTATCCTGGCACTCGCGCTTCTGCGACCACTGCATGCATCTGAACGGGGGAAAGCATCTTGGGCCGGTGATGTCTCGACGACAATCAACGGAGCAGCATTGAGGTTGCTTCCCAACCATGTGCTCTTTGAGGCGCGTGGTAGACGCCTTGTCAGCCGCCGAAGCATGATGTCATCTCAGTTGGTAAAGCATTGCAGTCGCCTGCCGAACAAACGATCAATAACGGCACGTATGTATGGTAGTGACACAATAATCTACGAGAGTTGGATGAAGTTGCTGTACGTGAGGATCCCGAGTTGGCGATTTTGATGGAGCCGCCACTGTAGTCAGTCATCCATCCCCTTGATTGGCGGCTCCACAGCACGGGCCGGTTTGTTCACCAATCAATCTACAGTGTCTTTGTCAAGCTTCTATGGCCGCCAAAAACTCACATTGAAATGCGACGCATTTCATCCTCTCAACAATCATCTTACCATCGACCTCTAGTCCCCTACCTGCTCCTCTACGTCCTTCCCCTGTGTAAGCGTCTTGATTTGGGCTGCTTATTTACCAGAAGAATTAGCCGCCTTGAATATGTTGCGCCTCGTCTCGCCTAACTGTGCCAACACTGCGTCATTCACCAACCTCTCAAGGCAAAATGGCTTCAGACAGATCACTCAGCGAAGTCGACGAGGTTTACCATGATGAAGAGAGTGAAATAGCTTCACTTGATCCTCGTGATGTCAAATCCGAGAAGGTGTCAGGGGCAGAAGACAGCGGCAGCGAGGACGAGCACGAGTGGCAGCCTGGGAATGACGGTGCACCGTCTAAAGAGCATCACCCACTTAGTACTACGCAATTAGATCGAAACAGCCATGAGCGTCAAAGGACGAGATCGGAGGACATCCCGGATTTGCCGGCGCTATCTCAAGGATATCAAGCAGCCTCGGCTCGTACGACTCAATCACGCAGGTCAAGTCCTCTAAAACGGCCAGCTGACGCTCTTTCCCCGCGTCCCTCCAAGCGCACCAGGGGAAGCGCCTTCAGTCGCGCCTATCTCGACCTCCTAAACGAAGACATCGAGGACGCCGCCTCCGGCTACGTTCCCCACGCCGACGTCGACCCCCTCGAACCTAGCAGTGCTCTCCCCGCCTCCCAGATCGGCATGACCTTCTGGACCTCCGCCGAGAAGGAGCTCTTCTTCTCGGCCCTCGGCCGCCTCGGTCGCGACGACGCCGCGGGCATCGCGCGCCGCATCCGCACCAAGGACGAGCTCGAGGTACGGCAGTACCTCGCACTGCTGCACGATGCCACCGCAGCGCGCCGGCGCCACGGCGAGCTCGACCCGCTCGAGCTTGCCGACTTCCCGGCCGCTGTCGAGCTGAGCCAGGAGTGTTGCGAGGCCCTGGAGGACGCGGCAGACGCGCTAGCGGACAGGCAGGAGAGGTACGAGGAGCGCGTCGAGGCGGCGCGGTGGGGCGCAGACCTGTGGCTCGTCACGCAGGACAACTGCCGCGGGGTGGAGGAGGAGGCGAGGGCCCTGGCGGGGGATGAGCCGCAGGCGGAACCAGCTTCGCTCTTTAAGGTAGAGAACTGGCTGAGGCTGTCAGAGCGCGTCTTCATGAACAGCCCGGCCGAGGAGGGCAACTGGTGGTCTGTCGCTGACGGGGAGTGCCCGGCGCTGCGCGCCACCGCGCTCGATGACTTCTATTCCCTCGCGGTGTCCATCACGAGGCGGATCGTGGCAGCCACGTTATACGTCGCTATGTCGAGGGTCAGGTCGAAGCGGGTAGAGGACCCTCAACTGAAGGGGTTCGTCATGCTAAGGGATGTTGCTGCTGCGGCTGCTTCTCTGGGAATGACAGCCGACAAGAGGTCTTATTGGGTGGGATGTCCCAGGCGCTTGGGACTGGAGGTGTACGAGGACCCGCCAAGGGGGACACGGGATGACGGAAGGGAGCCAATGGCGTATGAGAATGTTGAGACTGCTCTGTTGGACGCGGCAGGGAAGGGGGAAGGCCGCTTGGCTGGCGGAAGGAGGGCTTCGGGCACTTTCGTTTCAGACAGAGAGTCCTCTTACCCGTCTTCCTCGGACGAAGAACAACTCGAAGAGGAACTCAGCGATGGAGAGAATCGCAGCAGCGAAGAATCCGGCCATGCGTCAGACGAGGAAGAAGAGGACGATACATCGGATGTCGACGCGGACATCCTAGAAGAAGCAGATGAGGTCCTCCTCCACTCCGCCGTGGACGTCCCGCAGACTACGAGGGGCAGACAGGCACTCATCAGGCGGATTAAGGCGGAAAGGGATCAGGAAGCCTACGCCGACCGGCTCGACGCGCGCGACACGTATGTTGAGGAGAGGCGGATGTGGAACCTCTTGGGGAGACAGCCCACCACGCCGCTCCCCAAAGTAGAGGACCTGCGGGCTGATACTGCTCACCGTAACAAGATCTCGGTTAACGATGTGTATTCGGTGGGAAGAGACTGGTGGGAGAAGCTGAGGTACGTGAGCGAGTGGGAGATCTTACCGCCGACATAGGGAATATATCCTGAGGGCGGTGAGCTAAGGAGTGTCGGAAGACGATGGACACGGCTATCCGTCTTGCTGGACCAACGGAGTATGGGCGTTTCCTCTGTGCCACTGTTACTGCATTCCATGATACCCAACACAAAGTAATGAGACTCTGCAAATTGACAAGATGTTCTTCGTGGAGCCATCAACCATCCCGACATATTCATCCTACTGTGCTCTGTATGCCACTCCCAAAGATCTCATCCTTCCGTGTCCTCCTCTCCCACACCACCGCTCCGTCGCTCCTGCGCTTGAAGTACAGGATTCGATGCTGTGGGATAAACTCCTCATCCGTCAGCTCGCTCTTCCACGCTTCTAGCGGCCTCTCCCTCGCGCCTAGGAACCGGTCCTCGTACCCGACAAGATAGTCTCCGCTGTCCATCCCGGCGTCCCACCGCAGCCTATTCATGACGTCCGCCGCCGTGCGGAAGCGGCCCGCGCCAGCGGGCTTGTGCACTGCTGACTGATCTTCCACTGCGTTTTTAGTCTTCTTCTTGCCCTTCTTGGCCGCCGACGCCCCAAGCAGTTCCGCTTCGTATTCCTCGTCGTCGACGTCCTGGAGCTCCTCCTCCTCCTCCTCCTCCTCCTCCTCCTCCTCCTCATCCGACTCGTCATCCCCGACGGTGTACTCACCCCACTCGCGGCCGTCAAGCTGGAGATCGCCCAGGTCGCCCCGGCCAACGACGGATGCGGCCACCCATGACGAACTCGCGCTGAAGTACCTCTCCTCGCCGCGGATCTGCTCCTCGAAGCGGCGCAGCACTCCCTGCAGCGCCCCGAGCGCGTCCTTCATCTCGTCCCTGGTCACCGACTGGTCCGCCGGCCTGTCGAGGCCGACGAGGTAGCACCCCTGGTAGTCCCGGCTGTCGCTCCCGTCATCGCCGGCTGCGTTGCCGTCGACGTCAGCAGCGGCGACGAACCGCGCGGGCCAGATGCGCGCGTGGATGCTGGGCAGCCGTCGGCTGATGTCGACGAGGAGCAGCACGCAGCGCGACTCAAGCCAGCCGATCAGGGAGCTGCCCTTCGCCAGGGACAGACCCCAGTACTGGACGTCGATCTTGACGTAGCTCTTGTACGCGGCGAGAAAGTCGGCCGCGCCACCGCTGCTGAGACCGCTCTCAGACGTGGGCGATGCACCACCGGAGGCGCCAAGGAATGCCGCCCAGGTCATACCCTCTTGGGATAGGAGCCGATCTGCCCTGGATAACTCTTCTACGATAGTCCTCACGGACGGTACCGAGGCGGCCTGAGCGGTGTTCAGGCTTGGAGGGTAGTATCCTAGGATGGCGAGGGGTTCTCTGGCGGTCCGGGTGTAGGGCAGCCGCTGCTTGTGGAAGAAGGGGTCAAAGGCGGCCTCTGTCTTCCAGTCGAAGGACGCATAGTGGCCGAAGAAGGTCGTGAGGATGTCCGGCACCGATGGTGACGAGCCGCTGTCGTGGGCAAGAGACTTACAGACACGGGCCAGCAGGATCGCAATCTGGATCCCACCAAGATAGCCGAATCGGGCGGTGTAAATGCCCCGGCTCTTGGACCAGGTCTTGAGGAAGCGGTGTGCCAACCGAAAGTTGACCATGTCTGGGATGGAGCTCTTCAGGTAGTGTAGGTCCCGGACCGCCTTCAGCTTTGAAAGAGTCTGGGCGGACAAAGTCCAGACGGGATCGTAGGTTGGAAGCCTCAGGACGCCTGGCCAGTTTTCGGCAACCGTAGTCGCTGGGCAGTATTGAAGATCGACCTTGACGCCCTGGACATCCAGCTCCAGCATGGTGCCTGTGTTCGCTTTGACTCGTCTCAGAATCCTCACGCTCTGATCTGCTGCTTTCCTTAGCCTCTGAACGGCGAGCATGAAGAAGGTCCTAGAGCTAAATGGTCCAACGCAAAGACAGTCGATGTCCGATGACGAAGTCCAAACTCCTAGCCCGTATGAGCCAACAGGAACAATAATAAGAGGATATTGGGGTTTGTTGTGTCCCTGAGTATCCGTTGCATCTGGGTACTGATCAATGATAATCTCTCTGAGCATCTCGAGGGTTGCCGACCGCTTCTGCGCCTCTTCCAGAGTCGGGAAGACATGGAGCGTAGAAAGGCATTCTCTCAATCTATGAAAGTCCGACAGGCTACTTGGAGCCTTCTTCGAATGAATAGGCACGACTTGGTCTTCGAGACCAGACGAGTGTTCGCTAGGATTTGACCCGACTCCGAAGGTGCATCTCACACCCCAGTGGTCGCTCGCATAGCTCCTTTTTGTCTTCTTCGGTGTCACTGCGGTTGCGTCGGTAACGAATCCAAACTGGTTGAACTTTTCAACCCGGAGGACATCCTCTCCTCTCACGAGAATCCGGTCGTATCTCTGTGGCCGCATATTGAACCCGCTTCCCACGATCTCGGCAGCGACGTCATTTATTGTCGGATCGTAGGTTGCCCCCTGCTCCCCCTCGAAAGCTTCCTCGCTGTCCTCTTCAGATACGTCACCCCTCTCCAGATGGGCTGTCATCCACCCATCAATGAACCCAGCGTCCATGAAGGCTGTTTCGAAGCCCGCGAGCCAAGAGCTAGTCTGCGAGGAGATGGCTCTCCTCTCGAGAGCCGCTTCGATGGTGTACGATGACGTCGTGATATTGAAGTCTCCGGCGAGAATTGCGGGGTGTTCAGGGTATTCTGAGCCCAAATGCTTGAGTATACGCTGGATCTCTGCCTTCCTGGCAGCGACGGAACCATCTTTAAGACCGTGGGTGAAATGTACAGCGGCCACCACGAGCGGAACAAACTCAGTATCCTCCCATTTGCCGATGTCTGTGAATTTGGCAACAAGTGATCCTTTGTGATCGCGTTGAAAGGGGACAAACTCCCACTCGAACTGTCGCCGAGCGAGCATCACAATATTGTTATGGCTCGGTAAGGGCTCAATGTCCGGTTGGTATGGCGGACCGTGACTGGAAAATGGATAGGTCTCCCGGATGCCTCCGTCTTCCAGTAGGAAGGATAGGAAATCGTCTGTCACTTCCTGTAATAGGACAACATCTGCAATTGCCAGCTGTGACAAGATGTTCTTGACGAGAAGGGGATATCGAGCCTGAGAAGGCGGGTACTGGAATTCCGCCAGAACATTATATGAAGCAACCGATAACTGTGTCGGTGAAAGATTTTCACCTTCGGACGAAGTTGTCCTGTACGGCTTCCATAGTCCAGTTTTAGTTGAGAATCTGTAGGTAGTGCCAGGAACAACCGAGACCTCCTCTGCTCTCGTGTCACTTAGACTTAACTTTTCTAGGCCATCAGGAACGTCGTAAAATCCCAGTGGTGGAGACGGGCGTGATGGGACGCTGCTTGCTGAAAGAGGCACAGTTGCCCACAACTTCATCTGGCTGGAGTTGACGCTGTCGACCTGCCGCCGCTCACGAATGAGGATATAGAGCTGCTCAACATCCCACTCGACTGCAGGCAACAAGCTGGCCTTCTGGAGGAGAAACTGGTGCCAGTTGTCAAGAGCATTCTGGCTCTGGCCAATGGTCATGTGCATCCGGTAGCTGTTGTCTTTCTGACCCAAGCGACTGAGGATCGCTCCCCGTAGCCCTTTGAGTCGGTTGGAGCGGTCCATATCAGGATCACATATGAATATGGTGTTGTCATGGCGGTGGTGAAAGACATCTGCCGAGTCAAGGCAGAGGTGTAGGTTGCCATCGCACCCATCCTCTGCTGTCCAGCTATCTATTCCCAAGCGGACCAAGGCCGCAGCCCTCTCCAGGGCGTCAATTCTGACGAATGGGTAAATCAAATTGATGTGCGGAGGCCACTTTCCATACGCTTTGTCGTATAGTGATCGTAGCCGATCGATCGATGCCCACAGGTGCTGAGGTGGCACGATGCAGAGTGCTGTCTCGTAAGAGCTCACAAAAAGCTGCTGCGAGTCCGCGAAGCCCCCAGGCGTCGCCATGGCTAGAGGTGTTTCGGTCAAATTCTCTATGTGTTCGTTTTTGATGTAAAGATGAATGATGATGAATGAGATGAGGTAATATAAAGTACAGCTATGCAGGAGAATCCGGACTTGCTCGGCTGAAATGGAGGACGTGATAGGGAGAATAGAGAGCCTGGATGTGACATGGAGTCCTGACCTTTTGTAATTTGAACAACGCTGAATGGCCTCGAATAAAGCAGCAATGACATCCAGAGAATACCTATCTATGCAGCAGCAGAACGTACCTTACCGGCCTTACCTTGTTCGTGTGGTGATTTCAGCGTCTCCATCACGGTCGAACTAGAACGGGGCTGAGTGACTCCTCAGGATGCCAGGGCGGGCGCGCGCTGTGGCGGGGCAAACAGCTGTTTGGTGTGAGTCTGCGGGCGTTGATGAGCTTCACAGGATAATATGACTCTTATTGATCCTCTTTAGGTCTGGATTGCCTGTTGCAATGCTGCCACTGAATGCATTTGGTGATATTCGATGCTTGAAATAGGCTCGGGGTGACTCATTTGGGAGGCTGGATCATCGCCTAGTCCCGCGACACAGGTCCGCTGGTTGTCAGGTTGACCCTTCGCTTTTATAGTAATTATGTAAGTGCCATCAACTATTGAACAAGTATATCCAGCGTCTTGGAAATGATTCGGTGTTGTTCGCCCTTGCGCAGTAGAATCGAACACAGACTGTTTCTGTATTTAGAGGACATAGAGATCATGTCTATACCGCAAAGTTACCGTAATGAGAGAGAATTCCATGACGAAAGATTGAAACCAACCAACACCACCGCTCCCGTATCCAAGAACCCAAACCCGTGATCCTCCAGAGCCGAGTTGATATCAGACATTAAGGTATAGTATATTCGTAGTGTTCCCGAGAAAAGGAAGGTGTCCGCCCGCCTACACCTCCGGGCCCCAGTCCACTATCGAGACGCCCTTGCCCTTGCCCTCCATGATGACCTCTAGCTTGTCCTCGTTGGTGACCCAGCCGTGCCTCTTGGTCGCGACCGCGTAGCGGATGGGGTCTTTCCACTCCCGCCACCACGTCTCCTCGCTCTGCACCGCGCACCGGCGGCCCTCCTCGCCGTGCGGGTGCGTCGCGAACGGCCACACCGCCTTGGCCACCTCATATTGCCTCTTGCCCGTGAAGAGCGTCGTGATGCCCGTGAAGAACTTGTTGACTTTGTCCGGGTTCTGCACCACCACCCGCGCGTGCGTCAGCGGGAACGAGACCCCCACGGCGCCCTTGTACCCCGTCGCCGCCACCAGGCTGCGCACCTGCCCTTCCAGCCACGCCGTGTCCAGGTTCACCACCACCCGCTCCAGCGTGAACGTCTTGACCGGGCCGGTGTCCTCGATGAACCGCCGGCACCACTCCTCCAGCCCGCCCTCGCTCACCTCCGGCCGCGCCGTCGGCTTGCTGCTGCCCCGCAGCGCCGGCTCCCCCGACCCCACGCACCGGATGTAGTCCATCCGCTGCCGCGGGTCCTCCGGGACCAGCAGGTGCATCAGGTTGAGCTTGATGTCGAAGTCCACCTTGCGTCCGCGGCTGCCCGTGATGTGCACCTGCGGCTTGGGCGGCACCGTCGACTGCGCCCGGATGAGCGACACCAGCGCCGCGACGGTGCTGGACAGGTACGGCGCCGTCGACTTGATCGTCGTGGTGTCCGCCGAGAGGTTGAACAGCGGCGGCGAGTATAGCCGGTAGTCCAGGACCGGCAGCCCCGGGTACTTCTGGGGCCCTTTCGGCAGCCGAGCCGGTGCCAGATCCGCCTGAGAGGGGCTAGAGGGCCCGGAGTACGGCGGTGGTGTCGGCTCCCGGGGCTGGTCGTAGTGGAGTCCGGAAGTCGAAGCGGAGGCGGAGGCGGAAGTGGAGGCGGAAGCCTTGGTCACACCCTCCTCCTGCTGCACCGGGACGGCGTTGCTGGTTCCGGGTGGACTGCTGGCGGATTGGGGTGATGATGGGCCGGCCTCTTGCTGCTGCTGCTGGCGGTCCAGCTCATCATAGTGGGCCTGCAGCCGCTGTTTCTCGGAGAGGCCTTGTGGTGGTTGAGACATCTCTTCTTGCTGTTTCTGCACAGTCTGTTTCACTCTGCTTCCTCACCTCCTCCCGCTGTTCGCGGCTGCCTCTCACCGTGGGCTTGGATGACCTCAGCTGAGATCACCAAGCAGTGGCTTATTTTGTGGCGTCCCAGTCTCAATTCGAGTGGTCGAAGCTCTCTGTCCTTTACGAGCTACGCCGGACGTGTTTCTCAGGCTTGATCGGAAGACGAGAGAGGAATTGGATTCACAACTCCCCACAAGGATTCAGTGGCCTTAACAAGTGGTTCGAGACAGTCTGCCGTGAGAGCCACGCTAAGGCAGCCCTCAGCCGAAAGGAGATTTACGTCGCGAGAGGTGGCGCAGCAGGCTGATTCCGAGTCCTGCATTGGCGGCTGCCTGACTCAGGATGGCGTGGCCCCTCCTGTTTATCGACACTGCCTCCAGTCTCATCGTACTGTCGTTTATTAGTTCTCTGGCCCTCATCTCTACGTCTGCACGCAAGCTGGACGGGTGGCCCGGCGGTCACTCCGAGATGGCGGCCTCAACTCCGGCCGGGGCTCGGCCTGCAGCCCAGTCTCGCTAAGTAATCACTACGCTGGTGACGATGTCTCGACGCGAGTGAAGAGGTCAGGAGGTACGGTATGCGTTGTTGTCGTCCCCGGTTGGTGACCTCTCCTGCAAGTTGGGCAGATACGCGGGAACCAATGCTCCATTCCCGATCCTACCGCTTGCTCTCTTCATTTTTCATAATCCTTCCTCGAGTTGCATAAAAGCGCACATACGTCTGCACCGCGATAGGTCATTCAGAGCCTCGGGATTTCATCTTCCTCATCTTAACTGTGACATCCTCCGTCAAGCATTTGGCAAGCTGCAGGTGGAGGGCCGCCTCGCTGGCAGCTTGGTTGGCTTTTTCATATATCAGTGTTCTCAGAGTCTCTGTGCGCGTCTCGCATCAATATACCTGTCAGGCTCGCAACCCCAGGATTTGCCTTTTTAGGGGCCTAGATCGTTCAATAGGACATCTACCAGGGGCGAGATCTTCGTGGCTTCAGCCCAACCCAGCTGTTCCGGCAAATTGGGACTGTGCGCTGGCCGCCCGGACTTCCCTAAGCCGTCAGCCAGCCCTGTGTTCCCAACGTCGCTGCGTCGGCGATATTCAGATTGGTGGAGACAGCTAATTAAGCCGCCCTGCCTATCCCTCCCTTTGGTATTGTCCCAGCATCTGGAGCGCCTCTCCAGTCGGCTCAAAGCCAGCCGGCAGTCCCGCTGCAGAGGAGAGAAGCTGCACTTCCAAAAGCGGTCGTGCCAGCCCGCCATAAGCGGCTCTTGACGGCTTGTGCTGCCCAATCGCGGCTCCATCGCGTGCTGGCACACCATCCACCACCACTGTGTGAATCCCGCCGTGCTTCTCCGTCGCGCTGCGCTGACGGGCCAAGACTCGGTACATGATGATTTGCAGTCGTTTACTCCTTCGACTCGGACATCGTCGTGGCTGGTCTTACTGAGCACTCCGTACTGAAATGGAAGAGCATATGACGTCGAGACTGAGATCCGAGCATGCTCGCCTCGTTGCGACGCTGTTCTTGGCTGTCGTATGTCTTCAACCTCCGTTGAGGTCTATATAGAGACCCGGAAAAGGCTTCATCACTTCCCCCAGCCTTGCGTGTCATACTCCTACCTGGGTTGTACTCTATACTTTTCTCGGCCAGATCTACGTCCTGACATTGACCAGACCTGTGGTTTTCACGGGTGTCGCTGTCGCTACCGTAAGGCTATCACTTCTGCTGCATCACCATGATGATGCATATCCAACGGCTGACAGGAATAATCTCACATGCATAGCCTGTAGTTCACTTGTCGCAGCCTTCTATAACTGTGTCTCCCGTCGACCCCCAAGACGTTGCTCGACCAACGTCTTGTCCCTGGCCGGCGCTGGGTTGACTTCTCTCAACCTCCCTGCACACGAAGCCATCCAAAGCCCGGGGCCTCAAGTCCAAGTCCTGGAGATCTTCCATCTCTGCCTCTCGGCGGTCTCGTCCTCCTTGCGGTGCTCTGATTAGCTGCGAACTCTGTGCTGTTCCTCCTTTTTCCAAGCCACAGGTCGCGGTGCTCACTGAGCCATCACCAGCTGCAAACACCACCATGGTCACCGCCCTCCAAACGAGCGACAGGCTGCGCCGGCGCGTCGTCACCAACTTGCGCAAGTTCCTCAACCACCCTGACCCCCTTGGCACCACCGCGGTTGCCATCCCTGCGAATCGCATTGTGACCGTCCCTGGCGGCGTGGCCGACCATCCGGTGGGGCGCGCCACCCAGGGCTGCTCCGTGGCGGCGATCACCGGGGAGCCGTGCTGCTGCTGCCGCCCATCGCCACCGCCGTACGCGCGAGAGCTAAGGCCGCCGCCAAGCTACTCGCCTCGAGACGAGAGAGGCCATAAGTGAAGCGAGCGTGCAATCACTTCGAGCAGCTGGATGGCTACGGCGGCCGTTATGGTGTTGCCATGCCCTCCTTGTGCTAGATGGCTGTGTCGGGGTCTCTCATCTGGGAAGGCGAGAGGGTGGCTCATTCAGGCAGAGAAGCGAGCCATAATGAATAATATGATGAGACGAGCCGAGATCGGCGCTCTGCTGGTCATAGGTCATCGGCGTTGGGAGAGTGCAAAGTTCGCGACGGCAGCAGAGAGGAAAAGGGGTGCGGGTGCGGACAGACGGATTGCTGTATGGTCCTCTTTCGAAGAGAGCACCTTAGCTAATTCCATACTGGGCATAATATACACTGCCATTCTCTCTTTCTTGTCTCACACAATCTCCATCCGGGCGTACTTTAAGACCGATTCCGGCCTCGAGGTTCTTGCTTTTCCTTTGCCATTTCGTCATGTTTCATTAAAGCTGTTCAACGAACACGCAGAATTCCATATACCAACCTGTTTTGGGTATCATCATGCGTAAATAGTAGTCTTACAAACAATCTGCGTTGCAATTAGCCTGGAAAGTTCGCTCATAGCACGGAAGCAGAAGCATACCGCAGGTCGTTACCTGATTTTCCCCGTTGACGGAGGCAAAGAAGGTAGGTTCGCCGACCTTCCCGGTCCCTTTGTCTGAGGAGCTGCCGAAAACGTTGGCCTGCTCGTGCTTCCCAAGATGTTCATAGGAGCAGGGGACAGACCAACGGTCCCCAAATCAGAATCTAATGGTGCTGGCACGCCGTAGTCAACCAAATGGACCAATTCTTAGTTCCCTGGCATCAACCAGTCAGGGGAATGTCTTCCCCATCAGCAGTTCGTAATAAGCCTTCTGATCGATCTCACTGCCAAGCGCGGGGTCGCTTTCGGTGGCCTGCTGTACTGGTTCGGGATTGAAGGTCATGGCAAGGAAGTCATCAATGGTCTCATCAGATGCGAACCCAAGAGATCCGAGCGTCTGTGAGAAACCTTGGGCGCTGCATTGTGTATTAGCATCCACGGGAGCAGGGCACTATCTCTCGGAAGAGAGCAGCACTCACGATCTTGCAGCATCCTTCGCGACAATGTCCGAGAGAGATATTGATTCCTGCCGAGGTCTGAACCTCGAAGAGCCTGCGCCGGTTGCCGCTGACCTCGCTTTGCCCCCATCCTGTGATGGAGACGGCGTAGGAACCGCGCCCAAGATAGTATCGAACTTTGGCAGAGGAGGCTCAGCCTGGAGAAGGGAGCCAGGTGGCTGCTGCGGAAGCAGAGATGCAGGCTCAGGAGTCTCCAATTTGTGGAGTTCGCCATCCCCTTCGACGATGCTTCCTGCATCGGGACAGGCGGTCTCCTGACTAGGCGGATTGTCCCCAAAGAAGGCCTTGTAAACACCACTGTGCTGCCACGCCTGGATGAAGAACTCCTGCTGGGTCGGGTCCTTGACCGCCTGGGCGAGCCTCCTGCCCTCGGCCCCCTGAAGATAGCCTTCAACGACGGGCCCCAGGCTAGGAATTAGCTGCAATGCCGCGCCCCAGGCCGCAGCGCTCTCACGTAGTCCCTGCAAAGCGGTCCGATACCCCTGCGCAGGACCTCGTTTCTTCTGCGGCCGCAGGTAGAGGCAAGGCTTGTTGTGCCTCTCGCAGTAGCTGCAGCGTGGTTTGGCATTATCGCATGGCTGGTGGTTCACGTGGCAGAAGTCGCAGCTATTTAATCTCTCAGTATATAATATCCACTCACTCACTCACTCACCCGTCCGCACCGCGAGTCCACAGGCACATAATGACATGTCATCATCGCCCATTGTGACGGGCTGGTGCCATGGGACAGGAGGGATGCCACTCACGCCCGAGAGCTCTTCTTCCGCTTCCGAGGATTATTTGGGGCGACGGAGGTGGAATCGGCGACCGAGATGGCGCGGTCGAGATCGTCGAAGTCGGACATCGGAGAGAGGGCGAGAGCGTCGGCCCGCCCCTCATGTAGACAATTGCACGCTGCAGACGGGCTGGGCCCTCGTTGTCTCTCGGCGCGTCGTCTCTCAGATGCCGTCTCAGCCTCGCTCGGGCCTTCTATCAGGACCTAAGGAGGGGATGCAGCTGTTGACGGGATGCTACCAAGTGCGGTAATGAGTGAGTGAGCGAGTGCTCCGTCTCGCTTGATGTTGGCGCCTCTGGGGAAGGTGGGGCAGAGGTACCACCAGGGCGCCCGGAGGTACCCCTAACAGGCGACGCGTGCAACCTGCTCTCAGCCTAGCCCGTCAGGGCCTAGAGCCTTCTCAGGGTACCACTGTCTTAGCTAATGTACATTGCTCTAGGCTCATATTTCGCCCGCTTTTGTATGTGCCGATGGGCTTTACTGCCGTCCATTTGCTCCGGGCCGGGCATACTCGAGAAGCTCCGTGCCGCTCTACGAAGATGAAATCAGCACAGAGGAGAGGGGCCGCGGGGCAATAAGTTGTCGCCATTGATATTGCTTGACGCCTCTCGGGCATCAGATATTTCGACGAAGACGACTCGAAGACAGACACGCCTCTCTTGGCCTCTAGACGCAAGCCAGGCTTAAGGCTTAAGCAGATCTGACCACCTTCCCACCTTGGATCTCCTAGTCTTCATTTTCGCATCTGCCGACTTACTCATTCAATATCCGGGGCGTTCAACCAACCCCTCTGATCCCATAACTCTGCTGTCTTTCTGCTCCAGTATAGCCATGTGGAACTTCCCGAGGATTCAGCGTTCTACTTGACCAGGGAGACTAGGTCAGAAACCGTGTTCTCGATTCGCACCTTTCGTGCTATTCATATCATTGCCGGCTACTCCTGGTCTTTCTCCGACCTGCGGCCGGCTGCGATCGCCATCTTGCTTCGACCGACCAGCGCAAGATTTCCAACGTTCGGGAGAATCTGCCATCGCTCGATGACTGTCAGTGGCCGATGAAGCAAGCCATGTCCGCAGCTCCTCAGAACCGGCGGGCCTTCCACCAGGATGCATCCATAATTCTCGTGGGCTGCCGAGGAGCAGGCAAGCGGTCACTCGGCTTCATTGGGGCTCTGCATTTGCGCCGGCGCCTGATCACGGAGGATCATTACTTCCAGCAAGTCACTGGTCTGTCGCGGGTGACATTTCTCGCCAAGCATGGCAAGGACGCCTTCGCGCGAAAGAACGCCGAGGTCTTCCGCCGCATGCTAGAGGACAACCAGAGAAAGTGCATCATTGAGTGCGGCATGAGCAGCTTTTCCGAAGACGCCCAGGAGGTTCTGCGAAAGTACTCTCGCACCAATCCTGTCGTGTACGTTCACCGAGAAAACGATGAGGTCCTCCGGCTTCTCGACTCCCCAGATGGAGAGCGCATTCTGCGTGCTGATGAGTCGCACCGGAGCTGCTCTAATCTGGAGTACTACAACCTCTACGACCCCTCGAGCGCAAACCGCTCGGACGCAGGTCCTAACTGGGACAATCACTTATTGGCTACGCCATCCTCTCTAATACATGCGAAGGAGGATTTCGTGCGGTTCTTAGACCTGATAACAGGCCACGCCTTATCGAGGACCTTCCTGGAGAGCCCTTTCTCCGTGAGGGCAATACCTCCGGAGTATAGGCAATATTCATACGCAATGCGGCTTCGATTGTCATATCTCGTAGATATGGACCTCACGTGGGAGGACTTCGAGGCTCGAGCTGACTGCATCGAACTCATCATCGACCATTGGCCAAATGACCTCTACAATGTGATTGCCAGACAGGTGGCCCTCATCCGCCGACACCTGGGCGTACCCGTCATCTACCACGTCGAAGAGAACCCCCGAGGAGAGAGACGTCGGTCGGCGGA
This sequence comes from Pleurostoma richardsiae, assembly GCA_030052745.1. Classification (NCBI taxonomy): domain Eukaryota; kingdom Fungi; phylum Ascomycota; class Sordariomycetes; order Calosphaeriales; family Pleurostomataceae; genus Pleurostoma; species Pleurostoma richardsiae. Next base: position 118,963 of record JANBVO010000067.1, read on the forward strand.
GGAAAGGGCCAAGATGGATACCGAGCTTCTTGAGCTTGGCCTGCGTCTAGGTGTCGATTACTTGAGCCTAGATCTGCAAAGGACAAACATCTCAGTAAAAGATATCCTGGCCCACCGCGGCCGTTCTAAGATCATTGGGAACTTCTGGAACTTGAAATTCGGCGCTATCCCCTGGGCTGACGACAGCCAGCTGAATAATTATCGGCACGCCCAAGCTCTTGGATGCGACATCGTCCGCATGGTCAGGTTCTGCTCGGGAGACAGTCCAAACGAGAAGCTTCTCGAGTTCCGCGAGAAGGTCGAGAGGACCATCCCGGACCCCAAACCCCCACTAGTTGCCTACGACATCTCCGTCCTCGGCATCAGGACGCCTCTTCAAGGCCGGATTCTGAACCCCGTCAAGCATCCAGATATCGAGAATGAGCGTGACCATCTCGCGACAGTCTGTACTGCCAACAACTCCTTCATGCTTCTCTTCCGCCAGTTCGAGCTCCATCCACTCAACTTTTTCGTCTTCGGCGCTAACGTGTCATACTCGCTGTCTCCTGCGATGCACAACGCAGCGTACGAGTTCGCTGGTATGCCACATACCTTCCAAGCCGTCCAATGCACTACCATGGATGAGCTCAACAAGATATGCTCGGACAACTCCTTTGGCGGAGCATCCCTCACAGCACCCTTTAAAGTGGCGATCATGCCGCACCTCAAACTGAAGAGTCACCATGCCTCCGTCATAGGCGCTGTCAACGTACTGCTACCCCTCAGGGGTAAGACCTCCTTGATTATTGACCACGCAAACTCCCGCAACAAGTCCGGACCAACAAATGAATTCTACGGAGACAACACCGACTGGTCCTCCATCCTCACTTGCCTACGCCGCGCCATCAGCCCGCGGAACTACGTGCAGCCCACCAGGACAACCGCCCTTGTCGTCGGCGCGGGCGGTATGGCGCGGGCCGCCATCTACGCCCTGATCCAGCTGGGCTGCCGGAACATCTTCATCTACAATCGGACGATACAGAACGCTCAGACCGTCGCGGATCACTTCAACAGCTGGACGGCAAGCCAAGGAATCTCACCAGCGGGAAAGCAGCAAAATGGTGCGTTGCAGGTCTGCCATGTGGTGACGTCCATAACCCAGCCGTGGCCCGCGGGGTATCAGCAACCGACCATCATTGTCTCGTGTGTGCCAGCGACGAGCTCGGACGGGAGCCCGCCGGCCGACTTTGAGGTGCCGATCCAATGGCTGCGCAGCCCAACTGGCGGTGTCGTCGTCGAGGTGAGTACTCGCCGTGGCTATCTCACTGCTAAAGGCACTTTCCCGCAACTGTTACTGACGAGTATATGCACATGCACAGCTGGCCTACGAGCCGCACGTCACTCCACTCATGGCACAGATGCAGACCTACCGGGAGACCGTCGCCCCGCTATGGGTGGTCGTCGATGGCTTGGACAACCTGGCTGAGATGGCCGTTGAGGCCTTCGAGCTTATGACCGGCCGACTGGCGCCTAAGAGGCTGATGCGGGAGGTGTGCAGGAAGACATGGGAGCAGCAGAGGAGAGATATGTCGTCTATGTCGTGAAGCGGAGAGCAACTGAGAGCTAGAACGTGTTTCGTACGTCAGATGTGCGGTTGTTGCGATAAGCTGGGTACGTATAACTCTGCATGGTCCTTCTCCTCCTTTCCCAACTGACTTTCAGGTCAATCCCAGGTGCAGTCTTTGTTTCTTATGCGCAGATTCTATAGAGAGGAATAGGAGCAGGGACGGCGCTTCATGTTGGGGCATAGCGCTGATGGACACGCCCGTTTGATACACATAGCATGGGGCATTTCACGATTGACTGACTGTATGGCGTATTGCGAGCTTGGTACAGGGCGCGATTATTCTAACCAATTCATGAGATTCCCTGAAAATCTACGCAAGACAGGTGCAAGGTGCGCGAGAGTCTTGAAATGGGCCAAGGTGCGAACACACGGTAATCACGTGCCTTGGTATAGATGTCGCCCACCAGAATTTCTGCGCAAACACCAAAATTTCCCCTCTGCTCACCGACATTCAGTGATGGTTCGCAGTGAAGACATGACTGCCCAAGCGAACAATACTTGGTGAGGGTATTCAGAATCGTATTTCGGCTGAAGAGCAAGTTGCCAAATCCAGGCGCGATACCTGAACACACCAATCATGAACCATCCTCCAATGCGCCTAGCCGTCCTCCTCGGACCAACGCTCAGTGGCCGAGTCAAGGCTATGTGCCGATGCTTGCTATGCTAATAGTAGAAGAAGAATAACCCAAACAGTGCCTTCGGGATCCAGACACACGACCATGCCTCCGGCCCAGCCCGATCACCCATGTGCGGTAACGACGGCGATCTTCAGAAAGACATGCCTCCGAAATTGCTCGCGGGCCGACCGATACCCAACGTCGCCAAACTCCAATCCGCTGCTGACAACCGGCAGAAAAACATGCTCAGGTATTACAATGCTAATGCGCGCAGCCCACGCAGGTCGAATTCCTAGGATACCATCTCCACGCTCGATCAATCCATCGTCGTCAGTTTTAGACCAGCTCGAAGCCGTCCTCGTCCTCGACGATCCTCTCAGCCTCAGCCGCGCCGCCGCCACTTGCCGCCTTGCGCAGCGTCTGCCGGGCCTTTCGGCCCCGCAGCGCGTCGCCGCGCTCATCCAAGATCTCGTACTCCCTCTCGATGAAGCGCTCCGTCTCGCGCGCGGTTGCCGGCTTGACAAAGACGTCCAGCGTCAGTGATCGGCCGGGCGAATCCACGCGGTCGAAATTGTACAGAACGTTATCAGCTTGGTGCGCCGCCAAGGACGGGAGCAGGTCGGAGAGCGGTCGGTAGCCCGCGGCGGAGGCGTCCTCCATCTCCTCCTGAGCAGCTATTTTGGAGCGGATGCGACCATGAGGCTGTGTCCAGTGGTGTCCATGGTTGAGCTTGTTAACGTTTTGCTGGTTCTTCCAAGCGTTATTGTACCTGGTTGAATTCTCTCTGTCAGGATTGACGAGAACGAAGGCTGGAAAAGAGGGCACCACTCACTGCTCGCTGTGCTTGCCCAGAGGGCGACCCTTGGCGCGCTGGCTTTCGCTACCGCCAACGGCTTCGCCGCTCACCCAGTCCATACCGCAGCCGCTCAGGGGCCGGGTGCCGTGGGACCACTTGGCAACGGAGTCCTTGCCACGCTTCCACTCCTTGTTGGCGCTGCGAAGGTCACGCTCATGCTGAGCAGGAGCCTCAATGGTGGTCGCCATGTCGAATAGGGGATGGAGGAAGCTTATCGTATTGCGGATTGCTCGGAAGATGAGTGATTGGCCGGTGTGCGATTTCGCGCCCTGCCGGCTGGCACCAGAGATTATACTAGCTGTGTGGAGGGGAGGAAGAGAGCGTGGTGCGGTAGGTGAGACAGAGATTGGGTACTAGGAGGAGAGGACGTGGTTTGCCGCTTTATGAAGTCGTAGAAGGGGAGGGATTGGCAGGTAAGGCTGTAGCGGCTCAGGAGGAACCTAAGCGAACGAGTGTCGGAAGGTATTGGACAAAGGTGCAGTCACTCGGCGAACCGTTTCGAGAGGGGAAACCACGAGAAAGAGTATGACAAGAAGGGGCTGGAGTCTGGCGGTTGCAGCACAAAGGGGTTGATGTTATGTCTGCCCGGATGACTCAAAGGAAGGATCGATAACAACGCTTGGTCGGATAGCTGCGCGATAACACGGACCTCGCACAGTGACGGCGGCAAGGAGTGGAATAAAGACGAAACCGTGGGGAACGACAATAGAGATTCGCGAGATGTTGCAACTGCACTTCGATCTTGCTTCAGGATGTTCTTGGGATGTTTTGTTGACTGGGGACAAGGGGAGGCAAAGAGGGAGAGGGAGCAGGCGCGTAGAGTGTTATATTGGGGGGCAGCTGCGGACTCGGCGTTAGGAGTGATTGTCTTATCGTGCCTGAAGATGACGAAGAAGGCTGATAAAGCCCGGGATGGGGATGGACCCGGATGGTGTGCGACGACAGGGCCTAGCGTGGGCTCGGGTCACAACAAACGACTCAGCAGGTAACGGGAACCCGAGAATAGGTCACTGGCCAGCAAGATTACACTTGAGAGAGACATGCTATCACCGCCGCACTCGCGCCCTCCCCTCCCCGAGCTACTTGCGCTCCGTTAGGCATCCCCGGTCCTCCTATGTTACAATCACCACCCCTCCCATTGGCGGCAGGAGCGGATGACCACTTGACCGGGCAGCGTAGTCCAGCACGGTTGGTCATTCGCGACCTTATTCGTTTCTTCCTGGTTCTATCCTCACCATGGATGACCGGTCTTATCCTCCTATTTCTGGAGCTGATGACGACGGACGGGATGGGCCTCACCTACCGCCCGGGTCCCCGATGACACTGGCTCAGCCATCAGTAGCAGCAAGTTCCTGGTAGGATGACGGAATCAGCTTTGGGGCTGCTTTAGCCACGGCCTTCCACAAAGCCGAGAACGCGTCCACAAACGGTAGCGGAACGATAGCATGAATGAGCGGAGCCTGTTTCAACTCGTGCCTTGGTCTCTGTCATGTTACTCGTTGCTCGTCTAGACGCGACATTGCGCGGCTGAGCTTATCGCAGAACAAGCCAGAGGCACTGCTACCTGCCTGCACGTGTGTCTGATGGCCGAACTCTTCTGGTTCCGGGCCTGTTCCTCGGCGCATTCCTGACTTGACGACTCGTGGACACACAGCGAACAGGACTCTGTACCTGGGTGGCTGTCTGAGACATCAATCTGCAAGCAGCTGCCAGATGCCAGATGCCAGAGCAGATTCTATGTTGGCCTTCAGGCTTATCACAACTTCCCAGACATCCATTACACCGGCAGGCATCCTTCTTTGGCCGAGCAGGAGTTCTCCAATGCATTCTCTCTCAACATCCTCGGCCTGCTGATTCTGCCCCTCAACCTGCTGGCAGGCTGGCGGGGAAATAACATGCAGCTAAGATGCAACCAATCTGGGACTATTGTCTATCGTCAAGGTACCCCGCGCATAACTGCATTTAGATGCGCCCGCAGCTTTCCCCCACGCAACAGTTTCACCTGAACTGCCCCATTTAGGTAAGAGATGCCTGCTAGGAAGATATGGATGGGAGCTCAGCACGCCGACGGCCAAGCTAGATCAATCATTCCTCGACCGCAGTCCCATAAGATAACGGATGCGCGCCAAGTTTCTCGTTATCAGGATGGCTTCCGATAAACCCCGACGTCTCTATATAAGTGATGCCGATCCCGGGGTTCACGCGCCTCGTGTCGCGTAGGCATTGCTAGATAGCCGGTAGCCAAGTATCTAATGATAGCAACATGGACATGGTAATAACACCAAAACGTCATCAGGAGGCTTCGTCCTTGCTTTAAGCTGGGTTGTTTACAGAGTTGCATCAAGTTCCACAAGATCTACCGAAATCTGAGGCAACCCAAGATGCCGGCCTATTGAGCCAGTCCCTTGAGCTGACTGTATAGGTCATTGGCTCCCGTTTAGTGTACATGCTCAAGTGATTCGAAATGAGGCGCTGGTCGGCTGACCTGTAGAAGGGTGATCATCAGAGCCGAGAGCGACGAAATGAAGCTGACACTGAATGTTGACTTATCTGGCATCTCACAACAAGGCTTCAGGACAGACCATCACGTCAATAGCCTTCAGAAGAGCCATAGCATTCGAATTGTATTCCTGGACCCCCCAAGTTGTTATTCTTCTGGGCGCAATATGCCGCAACCTCCGGCATACCCGTAACGCGCTCTGTAACATACACCCCGCATAGGATTCGGGACTTGAGGTACTGTACAATAGGTCCATAGGTATGAGCACCTACCCTACTTCTCTCGCTAACTTCGTACTAGGTAGAGATAACCTTGATAGAGGACGGGTATCGTCACATTTGTCCCTCAATCAACAACTTGCGTAGTCCCCCAACCTTGAAGCGCCGCATCCCATCCCGCCTTGCTTCCGTAGTGTGATGTCATATTCCCACTCTGCCGGGCAAAGCACGGATCACCACGGAGGATCGGCCCCCCCGAACTACCGACATATCACGTGCAGCTGGAGCTTTCAACCTCCATTAACACGAAAAGCCGACCCAGCTGTCTTCAAAAGGTAGTCGAATCCTCCAAACCACCACAGCCATGCCTTCAGATCTCGCCTCGTATCTCGCGACACACTACCTGACCGCAGATCCCAAGCCCACAAAGAAGCGGAAGCGGAAACATACCAGCGGCGCCCAAAGCGGCCTCCTCATCACCGACGATGACGACACTGGCTGGACCAAGCCGTCCAGCACTGGCGACGATGATCCCGACGGCGACCTGCCGACTACGATAGCAGGCACGACGGCCGAGTTCCGCAAGACCAAGAAGTCCAACTGGAAGACGGTCGGCGGCGGGTCCAAGACCACCGACGACGCGGCGGAAGCCGCAGACGCCATCCTCGCCTCCGCCGCCGCCGAGAAGGGCGCGG
>JANBVO010000068.1:0-117143 GCA_030052745.1 Pleurostoma richardsiae
GGGGGGCAGGGTGGAACGGCTGCTGACGACTCGGTCTCGGCTGGTATTTGCGATTCGGTCTCACGCGGGTCGGGCCGCGCTGCCCCTGAAATGCTCTCCGTGCATGGCAAGCAGCTGCACTTTCCTGGCACAGCCTCACACCAATGTAGGAATTAGGCCGCCTCAAGGGACAAGACCCAAGTCTACAGGCCTCGTACTACGTAGCAGCTATGATGCCCGCGTCAGATGGGTTTGGTACGGAGAATGATGGTGACAGCAAGCCATGTGGCACATGCGAGATCAACCCGTGGAGAGGTCCTTGTATATATCCGCTACGACCTTCCACATCTGTCCGCTGCCGCTTTTTCTTATGCGTCCTCTGGATATGATGGTCAACGACTGGCGGGAACCGTCGCGGATGTCCGTTATTGATTTACCAGCCATGGCGGGCAACTATGTACCTTGTGACACCTGAGCAACACGAACCAAGAAGACACAAGAGAGCAGTCCCCTGCATCTCTGAGTGATAAAGGTAGGTAAGATAGGTTAGTCCTCTGTTGTCGAATCTCACGGACAGAGCAATGTCGTACACGCGACGCACGAGGGATTGTCTGGGAGCCTGTATCCCCCGACTAAGCTGACATTTTATGCAGCTCTATACCAGAGGCGTAGGACTTCTATTGAAAAGCAAAACGGCCGGTAGTGACGTCTTTGCAGAGACCAGCCTCGGCGCACGCGGACAGGAAGTCCATGAGGACGAAGTCACATCCCTTGTGCGCAACAATATTGAGGGTTATCACCAGCGGCTCCTCCCTCTGCAAACGGTGTTTTAGAAAAGCCCACTCCCCATAAAGGAACAAACAAGACAAATGCATTCATGGACGATTTGCACTCACCTTGGAGATGATACTGTCATAGGTGATCGATCCGATAGGCACAGTGACGTCGACCAGCTTCGCGTACGGGGCGATGCTCGCCCCGCGCATCGGCTTGAACGTCGGGAAATAGTCGTAGGTCAGCACATCTCTATATTCTGGCACACCACCACCAGTGTCCGAAATATGGTACACCCAGAAACCCTCGCTGCACGTCTCGGCGTCGAAGGGGATGACGTGGGTATTGACGAAGTCCTCGAAGTCGTGGCGCCGCTGCTCGCTGGCCTCCTTGGACGCGACGGTCAGGTCTGGCGCCGTCTCCCACGCACTGAACGCCGCAATGTCGAGCTCAGGATAATGATCAAACTTTGCGTAGTAGTCGGAGATGAAAGCCTTGCCGAAGAGGTTGTAATTGTCGTAGCTGGTCATGCTGGATATGGTGGACGTGTAATTGGAGAGCGTATCGCTCTTGTCAACATTGGAGAGGAAAAGCTCGGTAACGTTCTGCTTCTCGATCGTCATATTCAATGCAGCGCTGACGTTCGACAGCCAGTTGTTGATGACGCTCTGGGCGACGGAGTTATTAACCGGAAAAAAGTCGGACTGAAATTTGCGCTGTCAGCTATTGCCGCGAGGTGAATTTGCGAGACACAACTTACAGGAAAGATGATTTTTTTCGGGAGTAAGAAATTGCCTGTCTGCAGCGCTGGGTTTGAGTCCGTATCCCATGCCTTGGCGACCTTGGCCAACAGGCCCGGCGATCGGGCGAACAAGCCTAGAGTGTCCAGTGAGCTGGCACTCGGTATCACGTCCGTGAGATTCATGACTCCCCAAGTCGGCCGAAGTCTGTATGGCAAGAGGTATTTCAGTATGTGCTTGTAGGATTAGACCAAGCGTAATCTATCACTCACCCGTACACGCCGACCCGGTCAGCTGGGTTCCGCACGCTGCCGAGTGTATCCGAACCGATCGTGAAGTCGAGCGCATCATACGCGGAAATGGCGGCAGCAGATCCGTAACTTGACGCTGAAAGTCCTAGATACCCGTCCGCGCGGGGGTTCCACGAATACTAAGATACCGTTAGTGTGTCGCCTGTTTCGGTTGATGCGGGAACGTACGGGGAAGTCGTCGGTCTGATATGGCCAAGCACCAAAGGCAAAGACAGTCAACTTTGTCTTGCCGATAGGCACGGCTCCCAAGTCCAAGAGCTGCTGGATTGCTGGCGCCGTATTCTCGTCGGGCGTGTCGTACAATCTCAGCATCTCTCTAGAGCCGCCACTTGTGAGGATCCCGGCAATGGGCATCAAGTCTTTCACAGCGAAGCGGAGGCCAGCAAGAGGATACCGGATTTTATCTAGAGTTGAATGATAAAGCTTCGAGGGCACTGGAACGAGGAGTCCGTACTGTGCTGCATCCCACAAATTGGCGTACGAGAAAGAGCCGTCATCATTGGCTGTGAAACTGCTCATAAAGGCTTCCTGCAAATCGACAAACAGAGCGTAGACCTTGGACAGACTGAAGGAGCACGAACCATCGTCCGCGCTCATGGATGCCAGGTAAGGGCCTGGCACGATTGCCATCGACGGGACAGAGATGACGGTGAAGGGATAGAGATCACACGCGCCAGGCATCGATAGTCCAGCGGGTTTCACCAGAGCGCTCACTCCCTTCTTCGCAATCCAGGCAGCGGCGGTCGCATCCAGAATGTTTGCATTGGGGGTAGACAACATTAGCCCTACGCTATCAGCAACTCATCCAACTAGGAAACTTGGCGCATTTCAGTGACACACCGTCAAGGAACCCCTCGGCATAGACGTCATCCTCTAGATAAGTCACGTAGAGATCGTCCAAGAGGGCACCCGTTACCGTCACTGCGTCCGTCGCGAAGACCGTAAAGGGCAGCAAGGAGCCATCCGCAGGAGCCTTGTACTTCCAGGCTACGTTCTGATAGACAGCTACAGGCGCAGTCTTTCCCGCCGACGGAACATAATACTGGGTGGGAGCCCCCAATGCAGTTCCGTTATCAGATGCTAGCGTGAAGGTGAAGGCGGTGCCATCTCCAGCGATGCTCTTGACTGTGACTGGGGAGGCCCAAGCCAGCGAGCTCAAGATGCCCGGCAATAGTGAGAACCTCAAGACGCGCATGATTGCTAAAGGCTTTAGTGACGTCTATGGGGGAGGTTTGCTGGGAGGTCCAGGACGTCAGGTGGTGTCGGATGTGAGAGCACATGAGTTATAATGCTCGATGACTGGAGCGAGATCGGGTGCATTGTCTACCGTCCCTTCACCGACTCCGCCTAAGCCAGTGGTAGCGCAGAGATAAGAGTGAGGCTATTGCACCTTGGTGTTCCTACGGCTCCCTACGCGTTTCTCCAATAGGTTTGGCCCGTGGTGGAGAGCTTCGGTGCCAAGGAACCCAGCGACCAGGAACCTGGGAAGACCTGCGCGCTTTGTTCGTTCGGCGCCGATGCCCCAATGATAAGACTCGCTTCTGGTTGGAGCCTGCTGTTTATCTGTCCCGCGTCTTCTGTCTGAGGCACTTCATCTTCATGAGACATATTGGGGGATGTAGTCAATTCGGCTTTAGAAACATTCTCGAGACTCACTGGTTGATAATATCTCTGCTAACCAACCCAACCCGCCATCATGTCTATGATTTCATCTATGCCAACATTATCAAACACAGGAGCCTGGCTTCTACCACAACTCTCGGACTTGAAGGAACCTGCCCTCACGAAGTAAAGTGAGGCGCGTTGAGGAACAGTCCCATGAGAACCCCTCCAAGGGTACCCGCAATGGGGATGGTCATGACCCAAGCAAGCAACAGCAGCCCGACACGCTGGAAATTGACTGCCTTCAGGGTGCCGTTGCAGAGGCCGACGCCGACAGTGGCGCCGGTGATGCACATGGAGGTCGAGACAGGCAAGGAGTACTGCGAGAAGACGAGGACGGTGATGGCGGCACCCATCTCCATGGAGCAGCCTGGTAAATCCGGGTTAGCTACCTATAGCAACATGCGAGACAAAAATGGCAAACCAACCTCTGCTTGGTGAGTGATAGGTGATCTTGTTGCCCATGACTGTTGGACGATACAGTTAGCGCCATTCCCCTCGACGCGGGCCACTGAGGCAGAACTCACCCTTCATGATGTTGTAGCCGTACGTAATGAGGCCAACTGAGATGGTCGCAGAGAGGACAGCGAGCTGCCACACCGGGACGGGGGCCTTGGAAGCAGCAGCGTCGCCCGTCTTCCAAGCAGAGTAGATGACGGCCCACGGGCCCACCGAGTTGCCGATGTCGTTTGCGCCGTGGGCAAAGGACGCAGTGCAGGCAGTCAGGACCTGGACGAACGAGTAGGTGTGCTCAACCTCGTTGGGGTACTTCTCCGCGTGTGCATACACGCGCTGCATCCGGTCGCCCTCAGGCGTACCGGCGACACCGCTCTGTGCCGCATGGATGTCGTAGTGGAGACCGTACAGGGCACCGCACACGATCATGGCGGGGATGCGCTTCATGAGGATCTTGATGTTGTGCAGCTCGTACATCTGGCCGGCGCCCATGGGGTTGTTGTGGAGCGTGCGCATGGCCCAGCCCAGGGGGCCACGCTTCTTCAGCAGCTTAGCGTGGAACTTGCTCTCGCCTTGGGCCATAATCTCCTTGTAGGTAGCCTGGGTGGCCTCGGCCGCAACGTGCCTCTTCTCGTCTTCGTCAGCCTCGCTGGGAACGGGCCTGCCTCCGACCTCCATCTTCTTGGCATCGTCTCCGCTCAGGGAGCCCGGGGAGCGAGTGGAGGAGTGCTCCTCCTCATCCTCCTGAACGACGGCATAGTTAGGAACCTTGGCTTGCTCAGCATCCGCAGGAGCCGGGCGCTTGAAAAGCAACGGGCCGTAGACGAACATCCACCACTTGACGGTGTAATCCTTCTTGATGACTCTGGCGTGCACAAAGGGGACGAAGAAGATAGCCGACAGAAGGGCAACACCACCTCCGGTGCCCATGGTCACCGCTGCAATGTACCAGCCAGGCTTCTTGCTCAAGCCAAGATTAGGAGAGCCCTTGTAGACGATGGACAACGTGCAGATGGTGCCGGCGATGAGGAAGAAGAAAGGCGACGTCCAGACGGCCCAGGGGACAGGATTCTTGCGCATGTGCACAACAGCCTTGATGAGCATGAAGATGGTGGCGGCGAAGCCCGCAGAGATGGCAGGGGCCATTCCAAGGCCTGCAAAGATGGCGCCGAGGCCCTTGCCGTTGTTCCATCCCCACTGGACCTGGGCAGCTCCGACCGTCGCAACACCAACACCAGCAACAGCCGAGATGAGCGAGTAGGTCGACGAAACGTGGGCAGAGTGCTTAGTGCACCACATGACCCACGACGAGGCAGCGGCCAGCGCACATGTGAAGGCAAGCATCTGGACGCCGGCATCGCCGCGGAAGGCTGCGTTGGGAATGATGCCGTTCTTGATCGTGTCCGCTGTACGGGCGCCAACAGTTATGGCGCCGAGCATCTCGAACACCGTTCCGAACACCATGGCTTGGCGGTACGTGACCGACCTGGAGGAGACGCTGGTGGCCCAGGAGTTTGCTACATCGTCTTCAGGGGTGGTCAGCACCCAGGAGTCCCGTCGACGGGTGGGGAGGTATGCGTCGGCAACCACTCACTTGCGCCATTGTTGTAGGCATCGAGCATGGCAAACAACGTGCCAATGACGAAGACGTACGTGTACTCGTCGAGCGCCATCTTGAAAGGGAGGGAACAGAAGTTCTAGCAGCCTGATTGGACAGCGGGAGCCAAGTTATCGGGTTGCAGCAATACCAAGACGAGGAGACGGGAGACAAGAAAGACGAGCCTGGAGCCTTTATACGCCATATCGTAGGGCCCCCAACCCGCAACCACCTACCTGGTTCGGTCACCGAGGGTTCGAGAGGCCTACGCCAGGGTGGCGGCAAGAGGGCGTTGCGACATTCGATGCCCTCCGGCCTTGGTATGCTTCCATGCGCACATCTCAGAGCTTCGACGTGCGTTGGCGGCTTGGCCGTCTTGGCTCTAGGCTCGGCATTCCTGTGAGAGCTGCTGGACCTCCCACGTGCTGCCCCTGGCATCTCCCGCCAAGCCATGCCTTTTTCTGCCAAGGCCAGTCCGTCCCACCGGCTCCGAAAAGAGAATCGAGGCCCGTCGATAGAGCCGTAGCTGGGACCGAGTCAGGACGCCCCAATCATCTTACAGCTCCGCGGTCACGGTGCCATCGGTCGCCCGAAGCAGTCTGACTCGCGTGACCAGGAGGGAACCTCCAGCTGCAAAATCTCTTACACGACGTGTTGAGGCTGGCGCACCTCACGCCTGCTAGCAACGACCAGAACATCTCATTTCCTCCTCTGGACACGCGGCGTTGGGTAAAGACCAAATATCTTGGGGCAACCCCACTCTCTTCGTATCATATATGCAATTGTACATACATGTATTCAATCTCGAGCCCACGTCCACGTAGGTAGGCACGTGGCCTGCGTCGCCGCCTTTCACTCATCCGAGAACTGCACCCCCAGGTCAAGGTAATAGAACCCCGCGGGCGCGCTCGCCGGCGGCGTGAAGCTATTGATGGCCTGTGTGTTGACGACCTGCTGCCCCGTCGGGCTCGTCAGCCTCACCGCGATCGGCAGGCTGAACGGCCCCGCCCCTGTCGGCACCACCCACGCCCCGTACCGCTCCTGAGGCCGCGAGCTCGTATAGTTGGGGTCCCGCACCATCGGCGTCCAGTCCTCGGCGCCGGCGCCGGCGCCCCCCTTGATCTCGACCTTGGTGACCGACCCGGGCCCGTTGGCGTTGACGGCGCTCAGCGAGAAGTAATAGGCGCCTCCACCCTCGCGCAGCCAGATGTAGATGTTGCCCGGCTTGGGGCAGGGTGCCCGCTTGTAGCGGATGGGGATGACGCCGTCGGTGAGCGAGCCATTGCCCTGCAGGCGGCCCATGGCTATGTCGGAGAGGTCCATGTGGTGCGCACCTTCAGGGATCGGGCAGCCGTACTTGAAATCGATCTCGCCGCAGTGGTCCGCACCGGAGCCGCCTTCAACGAAGTTCATCAGCGTGTGTCTGATCGTACGACGAGTGCAAAATGAAAGGGTGGCGAGAAGAGAAAACTTACAGCACCACTTCGAGTTCGCGCTGCAGGGGCAGCTATCCACAATCTCCAGGATGATGGGGTCCGTGTAGCCGGCTTCGCCAACCGCGTAGTCGGTGCCGTCTGACTTGGTGCGGATCAGCTCGAAGCACTCGCCACAGGAGAGATAATTGTCGCGATCCCCAACAAGAGAAGACCAGAACTAACGAAAGGCCATCAGCTGCCCGGACAAATGGACAAGCAACAGCTTGTTATCGAGGGTGACAGTGTCTCTTGACGTTACCTGGGTGTAATAGTCGCCGTTAGGAGCAGCAAAGTTCCCACGGAGCGTCGTCCCAGAAGGGTCTTTACACAATGTCGGATACGCAGTGCAGAATGCGTCGCACGTGCTCCCCAGCATCGGGTCCGTCCAACTTGCGGTGCTGCTGCCTTTGGTGCAGAGGCCATAGAGGCCGAAGCCGCATGCACCACCGGACGTGAGGCCAAAGTGCGTCGAGCGCTGTGAGAGAGTCAGCAAGTCGCTTCGTACACGCAATCGTAGATTATCAGGGGGACCCCGGCACAATGATAGGATACGCCCGTCAGAGGTTGCATACGCTGTACCACCACGTCTCGTTCTCTGTGACATGATGCTGCTCTCCCCACATTGTCCCGGACTTACAGTCGGCCGAAGGAGGCTGAGTACAGGCGCCCGTGCAGCTGCTGCTGCACGACTCGGACTTGTTGTCTGTTGAGCAGTACGTCGGGCAGCACACGCCATCCACCATGGTCCACGCTCCGCACGAGCTGGGGTCGGCGGAGGGGTAGGGCAGCTGGGTATGGGCCGCGACAGTGGCGGTGTCGGTGGTGGTGTAGGTGCTGGGACCGGAGTACGTGGCGGTGATAGACGTCGCCAGGGTAGACGACGAGCCTGCTGGTGACGAGGCTGTCGACGTGGTCCCTCCCTGGGCACTGCTAGACTGGCTAGCAGGAAGGCATTGTGAGTAGTACGGATTTAGGACCTGGCATGTATATCCTCCAACACAGCAGGTCGCACCGCTCCACCCCTGGCCGCCACACTGTACCCTAAAGAGCAGTAACAGTAAGCATTCGAGGGGAGGGAGTGACTTATGTTGCCATTGAAACATGCTTACCAGGCTGCTCCGCACGATTGCTGTAGAGAAACACTGGCAAAGCTGGCGAAAGCCGCCAGCGCAGCCAATCTTCGCGCCATTTGTACTGAATGATGTCAGAATAGTTCAAGCTGAGACTTCACCAGAACAGTAACAGACCTATCTGAAGACGAGAGGGCGCGACATGGCTAGAATAAATATAAGAGACACGGGCGTGGAGTTGGGCGTGAAGGCGGCCTTCTCATCACCCATTTCTGACCTCTTGACATACGTCGATATCTCCGGACGTCGCATATCCCAGCCCTTTCTAGTCCTTGTTGGGATCTTTAGACAGTAACGCAGGCCCACTGCCTCCGTCAAGAAGCCCTGAATGGTAAGAGGAGATCTGAAGCCATCATGCGATTGGGTTGAACAGCATTCGAGCAAATTTCCATCAACAGGACCGATGGCGGAGCGCAGGGATTCAGGCGCAGCCGCAATCGTGGCGGCATGTAACCGCCGAGATGGAAGCGGCAAGGTCTCTACTCTTTGAAGGGTACCAGGCCATGCAGACGGAAAGCTTCTTCCACCCGATGGAGCAGCGGCGTGCTCAGTGGCCTGATGCCGGATTCCGAATCCTACCAACCCACACTCCTGGAACTGTGCCTTGTTGCATTTGACGTCAACCGGCCCGGATTTTCCAGCAGGAGGTCTGCGGCCTGAAGTATCTGAGAATAAGGGTCCTTCTGCGAGGCCGCCTGCGGGGATTCGGAGGTAGGCGGATAAATTGGTGCTCGAGCGGGGGGACAAAGTCCCTCGCGTAATACAGAAACAAGGAGCAGAAGTCCCGAGGAGAGCGTGGAGAAGCAGCAAAAGCTCGTGACAGCGGAGAAAAGTGCAGATGGCCTGAATTCTTGGCTAGGTTACAGAGTCCGAAGCAATATAGGATCAGGAACAAAAAGATGACGCCGTGTGAAGAGGAGAGCCTAAGGGTTGCTTAGCCCCGTGGCCTCCGCGCAATAGTAGAGGCCGAAGATGGAGAGGCCAGAACTGACCTGCGCCCACGGCAATCAATGCCTCGGCACTGCATCTCAAGCTTGGAGACCCTAGCAAAAGGAGGTGCCTCACAGGAAGTCCCTGACAGCTTCCCAAAAGCCCTCCGGGTTCTCGCACATGGGTAGATGTCCGGCCTCGGGCACAATCTCGAGCTTCACGCCCTCCTTGCCGATTCCGCCCCTGAATCCGTCCATGGCTTTAACCAGTGCGCCCTTGCCGTCACCCTCTCCGACCACCAGCAGGCCCGGCACCCGGCACTCCTTGCTTTCGTCACGCATGTTGTAGCTCCACAGCGCCTGGCACCCGTACTTGAACCCCTGCACATCGTTCGCAGCTACCATCGCTGTCATCCACGCCGCCACCTCCGGCTTCGCCGCTACCGTCTGTGGATGGAACCAACGCTCGACTGTCATCCCTGCCAGCCTCTGTATCCCCGCCGTGCCGTCCTCGGCCGGTGGTGCCTCTGCGACGCTGATCCGCTCCTTCCACGCATTAGTGTTGGCGTCGCTGCTCGCAGCGTTGAAGTCGCACGCCACGAACCGGTCCAACTTGTCGGGGTACCTGAGTGCAAAGTTGAGCGTAGTGGCCCCGCCCATGCTTACGCCAACGAGGGCGTGCAGCTTCGGGATGCGCAATGCCTCAAGAACGGCGGAGAGGTCATCGGCGAGCTTGTCCAAGGTCGCAGGCACGGGAGGAGTCGGGATGGAGTGCCGCCCGCGGTGGTCGTAGCGAAGAAGTCGGAATTCGGGGCGAGCAGACTTGAGGATGGCCACGAGAGGATCCCACATGTGCAGAGAGGTGAGCAGTGAATTGCAGAAGGCGATAGTCGGTGCATTTGGCGAGGGGCTGCCCTCGAGACGGTACGGAATGGACAGCCCGTCCGCGGTTGTCACGTATGAGGAGATGACGCTGCCCGACTGTCCACCTGGCGTCGTGCTAGTCTGCGAGTCTGCGGACGTGAACGCCATCGTCGAAGGCAGTGTTGACAGACTCGAGAGGTCTCGGGGTGCAGGTCCAAAGACGTAGAATAGCGAATATGTGCGCCGCCCCTTGTCGGCGATGTACTTGCTGTAGACTTCCTGTCGCCAAGGCGTCGAAACCGCCGCCTTGAACTCCGGTCCGTCCAGCCCATTGTCTCTCGAGTATTCGTGCAGGGACAGGAACTTGAGCGGCGCGCCCTTGTCCAGACTCGACGTCTTGAACCGGCGCGAGCGGAGCCAGCCCGGTACCTTGGCCAGCATCGGGATGTGTTCCTCGTCGTACCAGGAGTGCAGCGCTTGTTCCGCTCCCTCGCGGGCCGTGATTGTCACCTCAACGGCCACCAGGACGATGCCCTCGGCTTCCGCGTCTGTCAGCTGCTCGATGGGCAGGAAGAGCGGCGACTGCTTCGTGGTAATGAGGTCGTAGAAATAACGCTTGACGTCGACCTGGCCGATGGTGTCGGCCTCGCGCGGGGACCGGTTCGCGCGCAGCTTCGTGTACGTTTCCGTCTCGAGATGGTGCATATCCGTCACGTCGTACGCGGCGAGGAACGCGGGCTCGACCGAGTCGGTGGCCTGGTAGCGCAGACCGTTGCCGAAGATCTGCGGCAGGCGGAGGCGGGTTGGGCCGTGTTCGTTGTTATACCACTCGTGGAACTGGTCAATGGACAGCCCCGGCTTGGGCTGCATCGTCACGTAGAGGATTCCCGGGGTGGCGGCCATTGTGACGAGGGTCTCTCTCTGCAAGGCCCAGTGTTGCGAGCGGACTCGCGCTCAATCGACAGAGGAAAGGGGGATGCCTAGCTGAAGCGCAGGACCGGGACAGCTAGTGCCATGAGGGGACGAAGCCGCGATCGCTCCCATCGCGTCTTTATGTAAGGCAGGCGGGCACATATGTAGGTACCTGGGGTCCTCCAGGTACTCCGTGCTTGAGGCGGGTACTAAACCTTCATCCGGCTCAGCGCCTTGGAGCTTTCGCCGATGACGACGTTGAGGGGAAGGGGAGCCGGGTTCGCTCGGCAAAAGCCCACGGAAACCTCCCACGGGGGACTCCGCCGGCTGTGACGGGTCAGCGTTTTTCCAGCAGCTGGCCTTTGCGGGGAAACTTGCTTGCTTTGTTTCCACTGTTCCGGAGTATCTCGGTACGGAGCGATTGATTGACTGATTGATTGTTGACTTGTGCTTTAGCTTGACCAACTTCGATTTCCATGACATGTACGACGTGCGAACTGCTCCTCCCACGAAAGAAACTGGCATGTCCGCTCTTTCAGCGTCAAAATGCAGCATCAAATAACTAGTTTCCTGGCCATGTCCGCCTACCTACCTACCCACTGAATACAACGAATGATCCCACTGCATGGTCTCGCACGCACCCCAGCAAAGCAGCAGCCACTGTGTTTGCAAGTGCCAAAGTTTCTCGCTCAAGCTTTTAAAACGCAGCAAACCCTTCAGAATGCGTGGCAAAGGAGGTTCCTTGAATTTGCACTCCCAGCCTAAAAATCAACATTCTCTCCCTGGCCGGGCTTTCTTTCAGCTTCAGCAGTCAGGCCAACAGTGACTAATTTCAGGACAAAACAAGGTTTGCTGGGCTAGAAGGTCAATGAGTAAGTAGCTACGTAGCATCAGGCTTCGTTGAAGGAAGCCGAGAAAGGGAGCGCTCTACCAGCCTCATGGCTGAAAGGGCCATTGTCAGCGGCTGAGAGTATTCATATATATATTCAGTGTTGTCTCTCGTGTCCCTCAGACTGTAGTGCCCCGAAGTCTGCATTCAGGTAAATCATCCTGCAGAGGAAGACATGATGAGCCACTTCTTCTTCTACCAGTCCGCCAAACACCGCAAATTAACTAAGAGGTCCAAGAAGCGCAATCCGGCGGAACCCAGATCTGGCGGGCCTCCAGATCTTCTACCATGCCCGCCAGTGATAATCTTCCAGGCAGCCTGCCCATGCCGAGCGCCGCATCTGCCGCTAGAGGACTGTGCCCAGGGGCACACCTCCCTAGCCGCTATGGGGACTGCGCCCGGCCAGACGCGGCTATCGGATCTCTGGAACACGACCCGGACACAGCGCCACAGGGCAGTCAGCCCTCCACTGGCCCTGGAAGAGCCCGACGTTGTCGACCCCGGTGCCGCCGGTCGGGCGACGATGCTGGCAGTCATCGACAAGACGAATGGCGACCCGGACGGGCGCAAATTCGTCATCCACTGCGCCCTTGCCGACGTCAAACGCGTCACGCACTGGATAGCACCACAGTCTTCGCGGCGCAAAGTGCGCGTCCTGGGTAAGGGGCGGGGCGAGATGCCGGTTGAGCAGCTGGAGGCGCTCGTGAAGGCGGGATTCTCCCCCTTAACGATCGAGATCCAAAGCGAGGAGTGTCCTGGGCAAGGCTGCGAACAAGCCTAGGAGGCTCCTAGATCAGGAGGGACGAAGAAAGTCTCGGCACTTGTCATGGTTGGATTCTATGGGTGTCGGATGGATTTGCTGGCCCGCCGTTCCGAGAGTCTCTCGCTGTGACGTCAAGGATGTTTCTGTATCGCCATGCGACAGCCGACCAAAGTTTGTTCCGATGTGCCCCTAACACAATTCGTTCGGGTCTTGGATTCTAAAGAGACAATTATCTATGAGCATAGCTCGTGCTGGTTCCTGGCCTGAAGGGCCGTACCAGGGTCAATTTCAGGGCGCGAGGAAGCCAAACCATAGAATTGACCCCTTGCAGTAGCTCGAATTTCTGCAACAGCGTTGTCCAACTCCTCCAGGTCGCACACACACATCGACGCCGACCTAGACTAGAACACCGGCGGATCATCAACATCGAAAACAGTGGCGCCTTAGAAGCAGAAGTAGATAGTCTAAGAAACTAGAAACCATGATGCAACGGCTGGAAGGCCCACGACGACGTCTTCGCAATCTATGAATGACGATATGGTCGGCGAGGGTGTGGCTCTGGGCTAGAGCGTGGCCACGGTCAACTCAGCTAGCAGCCGTGCAGCTGGTGACGGAGGAAACACACAGCGTGGGACCAGTGTCTCATGTCTCTGCCCCAAGGGGAACGGCGAGTGGGTCTCGACGGGCTCACTGCAGTTTTCATGAGATAACGCCTAACTAGTTACAACGGCGATTCCACTGCTTGACCGCGAACTGCGAGTCGGGGTAGATCAATTTTGTCTTTTTTTGTCCTCCGATTGATTTCATGAGCGTCTTAAGGTCATTGATATTGTCAGCATGACCCGACATTGTTGTTCGGATAGCAAAGCGCAGATGAGGCTGAAACGATTGGGCCCTGGGCTATCCCGTAAAGTTTTGTTCCCTTCATCGAATAGCTGTCAACGGTCTAGCGCCGGCTGGGCAGGAACTTGAAGAATGTCATTCGTTCGTGCCGTTTCGTTTGGTAACGTACGGAACCGTTCCGAGCAGCTTGCTCAAGATCAACCCGATCTCATTGGTGAACTGTGCGAGTTGAACCTCTGAAGATGCGAACACCCCTGCAGCGGATAACCAGGGCGACGCACGCACCACGGGGGTTCATGCAAGGGTCGCAGACAAGGAGGCGCAGTCAGTACATGAAGAACATGGCCTCGGAAAGCCCATCTACCAAAGCTGTTAAAATACGACATACTCTTTCAACGTTCTCGGAATATTGTTGCGGCATTCTCCATCTTACTTTACCGCACCGCGACGATGTCAGCCTTGAGTCGAGAAATCTTGGAACAGAACCGTATCTTCTTTCAAGAGAACCCAAGCGAAGTGCACTTGACGCTTCGTCACACTAAATACTTGCGAAGTGCCCTTCTCGACTTCGAATGCACTCTTTCGGACCGATATAGTCTCCAGCACGAATCAGATATCAGAGAGCTTGATTGGGACCGTGCCTTCAAAGAAGTCGATGCTCACAAGGCTGAGGTCGAGGCAGTTACTAGCAAAATTGAGTGGTATAAGAAAACGACGTCAGAAGCTCAGTTCCGACACGAAGGGGGAGACAGAGAGGATGAATGGCAGTCATACTACACTCAATTCTTCCTTAAACCACTAGAGACGGCAACGCAGGTTTCAGAAGGTGATGCCCGACGGTAGGGGCAGCTCTCTTCTATTAATGATGACATAGTCAGTATCGCTTACAGAACCACTCACCAGGATCGCCCGAGTAAAATTCTATTATGATGCATTTGAATTGTGGGTGACTACGGATGCTGTCAATGTGTCCTGCGTTAACGGAGAAGATAGTATCCCCAAGCGTCGGTGGACACTCTTTGACAAGACATTACCTTTTCGAAATAAGAAACCCGGTCTGACGATGCCCGTCCCGGACAATGTGGCTTACTTCCCCGTATATGACTTGGAGTCTGGTAGCAGGACGCGAAGTTCCCGCAGGTGGCATTGGCCTGACAATCCGAGAGATGGCCTGGTCGAGAACTTTTCCCGCCTGACGTTTCAGCATCTTGCACGGCATGGACTCGAACCGAGTCCAGCCGGGGCATTTGGGGAAAAGCGAAGATCGAAAATCAAGATGTCGGACCTCTTGTGCTACCCCTGGCTAATCGTAGAACACAAGAAGGACGACTCTGAGAATAAAGCTACGGAGTGCTACTGCCAGGCAGCCAATGCTGCGCAAGCAGCTCTCACGATGCATCAGATCCTTACGAAATATGCAAAG
This sequence comes from Pleurostoma richardsiae, assembly GCA_030052745.1. NCBI lineage: Eukaryota > Fungi > Ascomycota > Sordariomycetes > Calosphaeriales > Pleurostomataceae > Pleurostoma > Pleurostoma richardsiae. The sequence goes on from JANBVO010000068.1 coordinate 14,748, forward strand.
AACACAGCCTATGACATGCATGTGCCTCCAGTCACAACTATGACAACCGTGGGGAAGGAAGTCAAGATCTGGATTGCCTACGTTTCTAACAGAGGGAGAGATTACGTGAGAACACTGCTGCTATTCTGGTACAAGGCGCTATGCTGACCACACGGGGCAGGATATGGAATGCATCTGGACAGGGGACGTCACACTAGCCCTGGATGTTATCAAACTTGAGGCTATCCTTGAAAATCTGCACACTTGGGCGGTGCGCGAACTACGGCCCTGGATTTCCAGCTGTCTTGATCAGTGGCTGCGTCGCTTCCCCTTGCATAACACCGATAAGCTTCAATCTGCATCGAGATCCGGACTAGGACCAGATATGGTAGACGAAGAAGATATGGCCCTCGCCCACACGGCGGACGGGGATAATATCGTTCATGACAGTCCCAACTCTTTGACGGCGGGCCTTCGCGAATTGTTTCGATCTGAACATGAGGATCTATTGAAGAGGCTCCTGAACGCCCTCAAGAGAACTTCTGACAAAGATGTACCAGAGCGGTATCCAGCGCCATCGATCTCTACGCCTGCTTCGCGAGACAAGTTAAGTTCAACTACGGCAATGACTTTCAAGACTTCGACAGAGGAGCATGAAGACTCATCAGCAAGTACCCTTTCGTCGAGACAACAGAAACAAGTTGTGCAGAGGCAGGTCGCACAGACTTTAACCCGATCATGCTGGACCCAAACGCACAGGGACTTTCGCGGCCAAGAGACCGGATGGGTCGACGGATACGATCCCTTTGCGCATGCTATTGCTATTCCTTTCCCGGTTTCTGGCTCCTCAATAGCTAGGAAGGAGACCATTGACACACCCGCCCGACAAGAAAGCTCACGGCGACCTACTCGATCGGAGTCCTCGCAGACCTCGGTCCCCTCCCTGGTTTCAGATCTGCCTTTGAGGGGCTGGAGACTCCCATCGCAAAATGATGTCTTAAAAACGGTCTTCTTAGACAAGGTTGAGAGACTAGGAAACAAGTGGCTTCGACGGGAAGGTTTACTTAACCGCTCCGAGAAGTCCCCGTCGCCGTTCGGTTCTTCATGGAGTTCTGAGTGGATGTCAGCCGTTCCTGGTGATATCTCCTCCTCGGCTTCAGGCTCACCTTCATACCTTGGCTCTTTTAGAGACTCTGATTCGCGACGAAGCCCCAGTAGGATGGAAGATGCAGTCTCGAGTGTCATTTCATCCCGGAGGCAGTCCTCATGGATTGATGCTTCGGACAACAACCAAGTAACAGAAGTGACACCTCCGGTCGATGTCAGGGTACCCTCAACAGCGTCTACCTTTTTGCTGTCGCCTCGCCATGAACCATTCTCTGGAGACCTTGAACCGACACTTCCCACAATCTCCACCCTTGACTTTCTTCACTCGTCTAGCGAAGTTGTCAGTGCCAGCGATAGAAGAGGACGTGGAGCCGACGACACGTTGAGAAAGGTAGCCGAGGCTCCGCTCAGTTGCCAAATGAGAGAATTCACAAGAGATCGAGAAGAAAGCAACGAGCACGGGAGACTCGGTATTACACCTGCGAAGAACTACCTTGTACCTGATGATCCGACCACGGCTATCTGGCCCGAGAATAGGGACTCCTACCCGCTCTTATATCACAGACGAAACTCATTTGTTAACCGGGGCGTGATGGTCAGGCTTCCGGGTCAAAAAACAACGACATGTGTCTTTCCGGACGAGGACACGCCCGAGCACAGGTCACGATTGGGAATCTAGTGGAAAATACGTAGTATGGACTAAATGAGCTTCATAGCACAAGGTCGAGTTGGAGAGTCTAGCAGTGGTCATAATAAGAGATGACGGAGACCACAGTTGTATGTATTGGACCTTCGGCGGGCTAGCTAATTCAGCGCTGGCAATGCAGCATAGACAGACACTATGTTCTTAAGAGAGGAGAACACTATCATAAAGAAAGATATATAGAAATCCATGTGTAGCTCAAGCCAACCCTCCGGCACTCTAATATCCTGTCAGTCTCATTTATCACCTCAGTTATTCCGTCCTTAGCCTATTCGTCAGTCGTTTCACTCTCTATAAGATGTGGTGTCCTATGTCGTTAAGAGAGATGATTGCTCGATAAATGACAGAAAGCTCCTTCTCATACCAAAATATATGCAGCAACAAGACCTTCATTGTTTCGTTCTGCCCACACCCTTTAACTTACAGAGAGTGACGCCAAATGTGAACGATCATTCTGGTTCCCTCTATCTTGCAGCAGGGACAATATTCGTCCCTAGACCTCACAAGCGGTTCCTCCTCAGCAGAATCAGAGGTCTACCACTCTGAATAATGTCGTTGGGCGATACTAGAATCTTCTCCACCACGGAGCCATCTGATCGATTATCGACGATGACATTAATCTCCAATTTCATGGCCTCGAGGATGACAGCAATCTGGCCATTCTTCACCACCTGCCCTTCTTCTAGTAGCACCTTCCAGACGTTCGCATTAACTGGTGCCTCTATGGCTTCAACACCGGGACCTGTTCAGGCAACAGGTCAGCAATCAGCCAGCATTAAGCCATGGCTGGGAGGAAAGAGCGCTCACCGTCTAACAATGCTTGGATGCTATCCATCGATATCCCGCTACCCTTCTTCTCCTCGACCCACTGGTCAAGAAGCTCCTTTTCCAGGGCTGCCATTTTGTGCTGACACTCTTTCTGCTTCTTCTTCAAGACGGCTACCTCGCCCTCGACGCTCTTTAGCAACTCGTTATGTGCCTTCATGTCAAACGTCGTCTGTTCAACCTTCCACTCGTACCGCCCGCTACGGAACAGTGCCATTTGCTGGTCGTACTCTTCCAGCGAAACTTCCTTAAAGGTTATGACGTCCATGTCTTCGAACATCCACGGCCTGTCCTTGGAGAAGCCTTTCTTGTATCCGAGGATGTCGACACCCGGGATAGTCATCCCCGCCATCATGTAGCCGCCTGGCGAGTCGACTGGGTAGATGGCAAGGCATGACCCTCCCCACGAAACTGTTCCCTCTGGAGTCCACGTACGACTGGGGTTCATCTTTGGCGCGTTGAGTCGGTGTCGAGGGTCCGCAGGCAGACACTCCGGCAATGCCATGAAGAAGCCGACGCCGACAGTAACGAACTCAGCAGTGAGCCATAGCTTCCTGTACTCTTCGGCGGTAATTCCGTTGTTGTCGGCAACGAATTTGAAGGTGTCCGGTACGTAGCTGGCATATGGCCTCTGGTTCGCCATATATCGCTCGACACACTCAGTGAGTTTTGGGTGCCCGAAGGTCAGAGGCAGCGTGAAGGTCCTATTCGGCATAATTATGGACCGGACATCGCCCATACCATCCTCAACAGAAATGAGATACTCCAGCAATGTTGTGCGATGCACTGTTAGCCCGTCATAGTAGATCATCATAGAGTTGCCAATGCAGACTGTGTTGTAGATCCCGCCTCCCCCAGCAGAGAACCGAATCGAACCACTGCCCTCTTTCATCTGGCGGTTTAGTGCGGTGGTGCGGCACTTGTGGTTGATGTCGAAACGGCCGTCTCCGTAATCCACGAGCAAGTAGTCGTCTCCACCTTGGCGATAGGTAACAAGCGGACGGCAAGACGTCTCCTCGAGCACTTTAATGACGGCATACATTTGCGAGGCAGGGCGAGGCGGTATTAGCATACTGCCGAATTCCGGAATATGTGTAAGAATCCCAGACTCTAACGCCTTGGCGACGGTGTGCACGAAATCCTCATTTGCTCGCCGCGTTTTGAGAGCATCCTCGAGTGAAATAGGGTGGAACCTCACTGTGTTGCCTGACCTTAACTGGCCGATCTTCCAGTAATCCCCTTTCACAACACTTGCTGAGCAGACGAAACCGCCGAAGTCCGGGCAATCATTCGGAAAGATGACAGCTTCATCGCCAGTCCAATTGATACCACCCATCGGGTATCCATACTCGATGACATTGCTGGGATGGCCGCCGCCGTCGCCGCCGTCTTCTCTTGCCCACTTCGGTCTAGGTCCAATGAGGCGGATACCACCCCTTGCAGCATTATGCGATACTTCCCAGGTAGCGTTGTAGAACATATTTGTGTCCTCGTCCAGGAAGAAGCCCTCCGCGTATGGTCCAGGCATGACCTGAACGTCCCAATGCTCGGTATACTTGGGCAGAGCAGAGGCGGGGATCAATGGTCTATTCTCAACAGCGACTTTCGGGGGAATGCTGTCTACAAGCCGAAGCAAGTCCCCCGTCCGAAGCTGCCTGCCCTGGTATCCGCCAACACCAACCATTGGGACGGTAGCTTTGGAACCAAACCAGTCTGCAACGTTTAAGAATCCGCCGTAGACTGCCAGATATGCCCTGCACCCGGCGTTGGAAAGGGTCTTTCCTATTGTAAGCCGCTGCCCTGGAAGGACTCTCACGGCTTGCCACATTGGCATTTTGTCCCCTTCCAAAGTAGCAGCTACCGGTGCTCCGGTGAGAGCGACTAGGGCTTCTCCGAGAAACACTAAATCCGGGCCACTGAGGGTGATTTCAAGACCCTCTTTACCCGGAGGGTTGCTGACAATGATGTTCGCGATCTGGAATGCGATAGGGTCCATGGGCCCTCCGTGCCCAAAACCACGGCCAATGGTGGGTCGACCAGGATAGTCCTGGATGAGTGTATAGGCGCCACCGGAGAGCACATCAATAGCAGTGGGCCGAAAGTCGAACGTCGACAGGAACTGTGTGATGGTATCGCCAGCAAGGAAACATTCCGATCTGAGAATTGCAAGCAGGAGGTCTAAGTTTGTCGCCGGACCGCAGATGGCAGATTGACTCAAGATCTCTGTTAACTCATCCACCGCCTGCCGCCTTGTTGACGAATGACGAAGAAGCTTCGCCAGCAAGGGGTCTTATTCTGGTCAGCTTCTGCGATACCACAAAATAGACCTTGCTTGATCACAGAGGACTCACCGTAGTTAGGACTGACAGTGATACCAGCCCGAATCCAGGTATCAATCCGCGTCCCAGCAAGGTCGTGGAACTTGACCGCTTGCAGGAGTCCCGGGGACGGCGCGTAGTCTTTTGCAGGGTTCTCTGCGTATATCCTGGCCTCGATGGCATGGCCTCTCGGAGTTTCGCACATCTTTCCGAGCTTCTCGATTTCGATGCCTTCCAAACCCCCATTACCGGCAAGCTGCTGATCCGTCTGACGCAGCATCAGTTCAACTATGTCTATGTCGTAGACCATCTCCGTTACACCATGCTCAACTTGTAAACGCGTATTCATTTCGAGGAAGAAGAAATCCCCGGTCTTGTCGTCAACCAAGAACTCGAGCGTGCCAGCACTGGCGTACTTGACAGAGCGTGCCAAAGCTACAGCAGCGGAGCAGAGCTTTTCTCTGAGCTCCGGCTTCTTCTGCTCGATGAAAGGACTGGGGCACTCTTCAATGATCTTCTGGTGCCGTCTCTGGATGCTGCACTCCCGCTCACCTAGCGCCGCTATTTCTCCCTGTCCGTTTCCAAAGACCTGCACTTCGATGTGATGGGCGGCAGGGTAGTACCGCTCCAGAAACACTCCCGAGTTGTGGAACAGTGCTTCACTGCGGGACTTTACAACCCCAAACGAGCTCCTCACCTCTTTTTCATTCACGCAAGTTAGCAGTCCCATGCCACCGCCGCCGGCGGTCGACTTTAGCATAACAGGGAAACCGAGCTCCTTCGCTGCCGTCGCCGCTTCATCCGCGTCATAGACAAGGTTCTCAGTCCCTGGGACGATGGGTACGCTCGCCCTGGTGGCTAAGTCTCGAGCTGTGTGCTTCAGCCCAAACTGTTCTATATTTTCTGGGCTCGGTCCCACAAACTGCAGCCCGGCGGCTGCAACCGACCTAGCGAAGATCGCATTCTCAGACAGAAAGCCATAGCCAGGAATGACCCCTTGCGCTCCCGTTGCCTTTGAAATGGCGATGATCTGGTCGCCGTCGCCATAAGCTTTAGTAGCATCGCCTTCTAGTAGGCAGGCGTCATCGGCCTCGGCGACATGCAGCGATGCGGAGTCGGGCTCCGTATAAATCGCGACCGTATAAATGCCTAAGCGCCTAGTAGCGAGACATCAGGAGGCCGTCCAGTATGGGTACTGACTAACAGGATCAATCGTTGAACTCACTTAGCGGTCTTGATCAGTCGTACAGCGATCTCCCCTCGGTTCGCGACAAGTAATGTCCTGAGATGATCCATGTCGTTGGCGTTGGTAATAGAGTCGGATGGGCAACCATTTTGTTACGGTGGGATTTGAAATGAAACAGCTTTGTCCGTGAACCTTGCTTCATCCCAACACTATTTGATAGATGGAAAATTCTCCAGCCGCCCCGAACTGTCCGTGACAAACAAGCATCACTCATTCGGTCGTGATAAAGTGCCGGACATGCAGGAAGCTCTTAGATGCAGTCCCGCTTTGATTTGGTTGATCACTGTCCTGCTGATAAGAGCATTCCGCTCGACCGTTGTGCACCGTACCTTGTTAAGGAGCTGCGTCTCGATTGGATACTCAAGAAATTGTTTCTCCTCATGGTAGTACGGTAGCTGCCCTTCAATGGAGTGGTCGGCTGTAAAAGTGCCGATCGCTGGGATCAACGGCTTACGGGCGAGATAGTCCCCTCCCTTCGGTTCGTTAGCGGAGACGTCCGTTGAGGATTTGAGGGGTTCCAGGTCCTAGGATAGTGCCACAAGTCTGAGTGACAATTGTCCGCCAAAAGTGCGTCTACAGTTGATACTTTCATTATATCCATGTTGCGACTCATCCACGAGAAGAGACAGTTCAGAGAGGAGAGAGAGCAGAACTGCTGGAGATATACCGCCAGCTTACTGTCAGCCAATGTCGTGAGACGTCCTCCTTGATTAGGAAGTAAATACCTAGCTCTGGTACGAGGCGTTCAACTCTGGCATCTCGTCTCGCTGAGTTTTCATGGTCTAGGCTTGCAAAAGCAGAGTCCCCAAGTACGGCAGCTATGATATGCACCACTTTCCTCAAGCCGCCTCGTCATCTACAAAACCGTTTGCAGCGTTGACCTCATTGACGACTGCCTTTACCGCTTTGACAATTTCCACGCAGCCAGGCGAATCCGAATGGCAACACAGAGAGATGGCGTAGTCCTTGGTAGGCAGCCCGACCACTTCCCCAGTCACTGCTGTAACCGCAGACTCCTCGAGCTGCTGTCGGACGTGCTTCTTGACATCCTCGATCTCCCACGGCTGCTTCACCCTGTCGATTACAAGCGAGCCGTCCGCGCGATACTTAACATCGCCGTAAAACTCTGCGACGAACTCGATGCCCATCTCGCCCGCCACCTGCTCCATATATGTCCCGGCGAGGCCAAATACCTTGACACCCCTAGGGATACCGTCCATGACAGCCCGGCACACGTCGATGTCGCGACACATCATGCCGTAGAGGATACCGTGAGGCTTGACATGGTGTAGTGGAACGCCTACCCGGTCGAGAAACCCCTTCAGTGCGCCGACCTGGTATATGACGTTGGCAGTGTGCTCCTCGGGCGACAGTTTCATCTCTCGCCGGCCGAAGCCCAGTATGTCCGGCAGGCCCGGGTGTGCTCCCACTTTGACGCCGTGCTTTTTGCACAACCTCACTGACTCGGCCATGCGTAGGGGATCGCCGGCATGGTAGCCGCATGCAACGTTGGCGTGGTCTATCATGGGAATGAGCTCCTCGTCCGGTCCGCATTTATAGTTTCCATACCCCTCCCCTAGATCAACGTTGATGAAGGCCTTACGCCTCGAAGGTGCCATGATCTGTCAGTTCAAGCTGAAAATGCTGGTGGGAAGGGAACGAGATGGTAGGCGGTACGATCAAGTCTTGAACGCTTATATTCAGTTGCGGTTTATGACTTCGCGGAGCTCATGCTCCTAAGAAACACTGAAGACCCACAAGATAGATAGATCGACGTCGAGAATGTGGGAGGGGGATGGGGAGGGGGCCAGGGGGGCTCTATATCCATGTATAATTAAGTGATCTATCCCCGCACAGCCTCCAGGTTGGCTTATTCACTCACGGAGGGCTTGCACAATTTTGTCTGCCTCGACAGCCGAGGGGCAAGGTAGGCAGTCATGTATTATGTCTGTGCTAGCTCTCTCGACATCGCCTCATTCCAACACCATCAACAAGCGCATCTCCCTTCTCGTTCCTCTTCTCTCCCCTTGCCGTCCTATGGCTGGCCCTCTCACAGTCGATCATAACTCTGGCCATACATAAACAAGCCTTAGAACTGAAGTAAAGCAACACATCGTTATCGGCCTCCTCCATAGATCCATACATGCCATGCGTTAGCCCGATATGCATCACGCACTGCAACAATGCTCGGGGGTCGAGACCAAACCGATGGCCGCGGAGACAATGGGCCAAGAATCAAATCGCAGTCATCAAAACTTTCGGCCATGATCGAGAATATCAGGCAACGCGCAGGTTTCATGACCCGATACCGCAATACAGTGGCAATTGAGCGGTGATGAATGCGTTGTGTATTATTACTTTCTCGCCGGAGCGAAATAAGAGCATACTCCCCCACCGCAGCGGGAGGTATGAAAGCTTTTTCTGACGTATGATGGCTATCTAGACGTGAGGGTCGTAACAGCGTAAACAATCGTGCAGGCATGGCCAGCCAGCTACCCCGATTACCCGCAACTAGCCAGGCGGCCAGGGGTAAGCAGGGGAGACTGAACGAGAAGGGGCCACAACCGGGAGGATGACGGTATTCAGCCAACCAGCCCTCGGAACGAATACCGTCACGTTCCAACAGAGCTGGGTCTTCGCGGCCATGCCTCGTGAGTGTCGTGTCGTGTGTGGCATAACATGGTTGCCCAAGTAAGCTCTCTCTCTCTGTAGTGCGGAATCTTCATCACAATCCACCCGTGGATCTCCCCTTCCCGTGATCTGCTGGTGGCTCTTTTTAGGCATCCATTCGTCAGAGTCGTGTAGTAGCGAGGCCGGGTATAGTATAAGCTTTGCTGCTGGTTTCATCGTCGCACCGTGTATACCGAGTCGAGGATGCGCGTACCCAACTTCGAAAATCAGTAGCGTCAAGAGCCGTGAAAACCCCCCGTCTCCAAGTCAAACCGTCCACTTTTAAATAACCCCCCCTGGGACATTGAAAATAGCCAGAAAGGCAAAGAGCGCGACCAAACATGAAGGACAAGATCATCGAAATAACGCCATAACAAATCAATGCATCGTGACGTTGCGCCCCAGAAAACGTAACGATTAAAGTCATTAGAGGGTCGAGAAACGCAAATACCAGAACTGAAACGTGCCACCAACAGAAGCCTCAGCGCCATGGTGTCGCCTCGCCAGGCGTTGAGGTCTCAGTTAACCTGTCTTGAATCAGCCCAGACTATCAGCCGAGCGAGGGTCGGCTTGATTGTGAAGGTGGGCGGTCCTCGACACGGGGCGAACTTCGTGGACGGCGGTCTAGCAGCGGTATGAGGAAGGAGGCATCGATCTGTGTCAAAATCAAGACAAGCCAGTGTGATAAGACGAGCGGGCGATTTCAGAGATCTGTCGTGCAGACCTGTTGTCGCAATCCCCCAAATAGTCTTCGACAACCCGCGTCAAACCGGGCTTCGCATCTCCATCAGGTCTTAGTGAGGGAAAAGTGTGTTGGCAGGCGCAGAGTTGCCGGGGCGAGCGGCATCGGACGAGTCTGCGCGAGATCCCGTCAGCAAATCGGAGTATGAGTCCTGCGACGTCAGAATCGACGAACCACTGCCCCGCTGCATGTGGCCATTCGCTCGGCTGCGGCTGCCAAAGCCTGCAGACGTTTCCCACTCCGGACCGCGAGGCTGTCGCTCGGGAGCATTAGCCATCCGATTGCTCGTCCCGTTCATTCCGGGCCTTTGGCTGCCAATAGCTCCAGGCGCCTGCTGTGATCTCCCATGCGGAGCGCCAGACTCGAAGCCGCCGAGCCCCAGTGAGTTCATGGTTGAGACGAGTGTGCTAGCATCCGAGGCGCCGATACCACCTCCCGGAGTTGTCGGCGTTGTCAGGGAACTTGGCCCTCCGAGGGTCGCGATGCTTCCGTAGTCTCCATATCGAGCAACGTTGACAGCATCTGGGGCGTTGGGCGGTCGAGAAATGGTGTTGGTAACATAGCTAGACGTGGAAGGGCTGGGGCTTGGGCTATAGCTGCGCAGATCCGCGAAACTCTTCACACCACGGAGGCTGTTGATGCCGTTGGCTCCGTCCGGGCTGCCACCGGGTAGCTCAAGCGTCGGGTTACCCTGTCGACCAACTGTGTGATAATTGCTCGACGACATCCCGCGAGACTCGGCAAAATCGATGGTGGCGGCTCGGCTCAACCCGCGACGATGGGCATCCAGGGAAGAAACGCTCGTCTGCAGGTGTGACGGTATTTGAGGTGCAGCGGACCTCTTCATGACGTGAAGCTGTCTGTGCTCGCCATCACCGACCGACTGGTGCTCAAAGCCCATATTATGCGCGAGGATATGGATTTGACGGCGTTGCTCTGGAGTGATGTCATTCGGGAAAACGAATATCTCGCGGTTGGGGTCATTGCGGAACAGGGTGAGCTCGGTGTAGAATCCAAGAGTCTCCGGGTTGTTCAAGTCGATGTCCCCTGGAGAAAACAGCAGTTAGCGTCGGGGGGCAAAGATTGCTATGGCTGGGAGTATACTTACTCATCGGCGATGTGCGTGGCGGCGCAGAGTTGGAAGCCCCGGTCAGAGAATGGATCGATGTCTGGTGCTGTAGAGGAATCGGTCGATGTTGCTCCTCAAGCTGGCCTCGCTTCTCCCGCTTCTCCCGCTCGATGCGCTCTCGCTCGTGCTCTGGCAACATCTTCTTGTACTCAACCCGCAGTTTTCGACCCCCAACCTCGAGCTGGTTCATTCGCTCGATCACAATAGCTGTGTCGTTAGGGCTCTGGAAATTGGCAAATGCTAGGCCGCGGAAGACTCCGTTGTCGAAGTGGTAGTTGAAAGCATAGGGCTGAGGCAGGTTCAAGTCGACCATGAGGGCAGCCAGCTGTTCCTTGCGAACGTTAAAGGGGATGTTCTTGATAACGATCGCGGTCGGTATCAGGTCACCACCATCCTTCTTGTCATCCTGCTGACGCCTAAGGTCGGGGGAGCCGTAGAGCCCAGCACCCTGCACACTGAGGTGGTCAGAAACGGGGCTAGGGTTCATGTGAGCGAGCTGGTGGCCCATGAGGCCGGGGCCTCCATAGAGCTGTGCTCCAGGATGCATAGCCTGGGATCCCAGGCCGGTCCCGTCACCGGCAGTCATCCAGGTCTGTTCCGAAGTGGCCAGGTTAGCAGGAGGCCAGTGATATGGCGACAAAGGAGCAAAAGGGAAGGAGAGAGCACCGACATCTGGCAGGGGCTGTCTCCTGTTGCCCATCCTCGACCGCACACCATCATTCATTGTTGCGCCATTAACCGTTGCAACACTGGCAGAGTTGTAGGTCCATGCCTGGTTGTTGCCTAGCATGAAGCCGCCCTGCATCCCCGACGAGTTCTGATTCCCCTGATCGTACCTGGAGACGGTGTCAAACGCGCCGAATCTGTCGTCGATGGGCGTGTACATGGAGGAGGGCGCACGGCCGACGGAATCAAGCTGCCTCTGGGAGGGTCGCCCACCGCCTAACGCCGAAGGAAGGCCCACAGTGGTAGCATAGCCCTGTCGGCGAGAGCTGGGCGACCGGTTCAAGTCGTTCGGGTATGCGTAGAAGTTATCCTGCTGTTGATTCATTGTAGCGGTCGGTGTGGAGTCGGGAAGCAAGAGGAGCGGCGGCGGCGGCGGCGGCGGCGGCAGCGGCCAGAACTGCTGCTGCTTGCTGCTGCTAGGCGGCGGCGGCGATGGAAGCAGCAGGCAGACCGGACCGGCAAGTAGTTATTTGGCGAACGTGCGTCGCTCAGGGCGATGCGGGAGCAGCAGCGAGTGATGCAGGCAACAGGGCAGACGGATTGGAATGAGGAAGAGTTTTGGCCCGGGAGATGAGGGGATTGGGGAAAAAGGATCAAAATTTTCGAATTCGCACAAGCGGTTGGCCGGAATGCAGTAGTAGCTTGGTGCTGTCCCAGTGTGGGGAGGGTCGCAGGGCGGTTGCTTTGTTAGGCCCGCAGGCTATCCCAAATGGATTATTTTGCAATGACGCGTGAAAGTGGGCGTCGGAGGACGCAGGCGTGAGCGGCAGGAGGTGGCAGGCAGGACAGATGCCAGGCGCGAGTCAGCACTCGAGAAGAGGCCGGTCGCGATGCTCCGTACCTGGAAGAGGGCCGAAGAGGAAGAGCAAGGGCGAGGGCGTGGGCGTGGCGTGGGCGTAGGAGTGCCGACTCGTCGCTGGTGGAGGCGACGGCAGGGTGAAGGCGTCGATGAGAAGCGGGTAGTGGTGGTGATGCCGCAGCTGCTGGCGGTGATAAGAATGGAGGCGTGGAGAAAGAACCTGGATAAAAGTCTCCAGTCTACACGAGGGAACGTGAAGGCCTGAAAGGAGCCTGGATGACGGCGTCAGGATCGAGGCCGCCGCGATGATGCTCGGTCCCGTGCCGGTCGTGAGGCGGCGCGTAGGGGATACAGAGGAATGGAGGATAAAACAACCTTGGTTGGTCTCGTGTCTGGTGGGTTGGCCACGGCATCCGAGATGGATGGATGGATGTGTGAGTCTAACTGAACGGGGGGCGGGCGGGCGCGGGAGGAGAGGAAGAAAAAGAATGGGATGTCGTCGTGTGGAGTTGGCAGTCTGGCGCGGCGCGGAAAAATGAGCTTAGCGCGGTACTACTCTCCATGTACCGCATCGCTTGCGGGACGTGCCAATGTACAAACAGCGAGGTACCGGCAGTGCCGGAATTCGGTACCGCACCGTGCCGCGCCGTACTGCGCAGGTAGGCGGTTCGTCCATACCTAAGGGAGTACCAGGCTGGTACCTGCCTAGAGGTAGGTGGTCTCTCGGGGCGACGCAGAAAGGATACCTAGGTACCCTAGGTACGCGGTAGGGTAGCGCTGACACCCATGGATCCCTCCCGTACAGTACCTATCTGCCTTGGTATATCCGAAGCAGAGGCCGCTCTGATGCTTCATACCACCCACAAGGTACCTGACCTACTGGACAAAGACTACGGTACTTAGGTTGGTAAGTTTCTGGAGCTGTGTGTAAGCTGCCTCTATCTACCCGTACATGCTTGTCTGCACACGCAGCCTGGCCGGTGCTGATACACGACGATCCCCTTTCCTGACTAATGAGAGCCTGGGCGGACATCATGAAATCTCCAATGCGAGGCTGTGACGGTGAGACACTGTTCGGTGTTGGGCACGAAGTGTCTTCGGTACGCGAGTACCTAGGTAGGGTCCTTATCGCGAACGTAACGTGGGTAACATTCGCACATAGGTAGGTAATGTGCGGCGGCTCCGTGACAACGAGCCTCAGCCCAAGTCATTCCTATCTTCACCTAATTACCTTGGGCCTCTTGACTGCTTCCGCCACCGTTCGCGCGCGCGCGTTGGGATGGGAATGGAAGAAGGGATGGCCCGATATGCCAGGGATCTGCCGTTGGCCGCCAGATCGGATCGAGCGCTGAGAACTATATCAAGAGTCATATCCCATCTTAGACTACACTATTGTTGTCTTGTCTTAATGCTCCTGCTACGAAAAGCGAAGGCTCTATGGGGTACTTCTGCCTGGATGCGAGCAGCAGAAATGAGGCCAGTGTCTCGACCCCTCGACCCCTCGACCCCTTTTGATCCTTCACCCTACCTAGCAATAACAACCTGGAAATCGCTTGGTTGTGGCCCTGTTGGACTTCTGAACGTTATATGGGCGTACTGTGCTCTCCTGCTTCCTGGAGCCCCACGAACTCATCCCTGCTCCAAAGCGCACAACGTCAGGACTCGGGCGGGATTTTGGCTGTCTAGGTCCACAACTCCTCGACGGGTGGGATGGGATAGGCCCCGGAAACCCCTGAGGCCAACGTCTCCGCCGCGGACGCGGCTTGTGGCAACGGTTTCTAGCGGCCTCAGTGGCCACTACGCTAGCGCTGAAGAATGGATGGAGAGCGCACGGTCGGCTCTCCTTTCTTTGCTTCTCTCCAGTGCCCCATTCTTCAGGGGAGTCTGGTAGCAACCTGTCGTTCGTCAAGCTTGTCTGCAGGTCCTGATGTCTGTGGGCTGAGGCGCAGCCTTAGATTGGAAAGAGGAGGTAAGGCGGCGGTAAATACAGCCATTCGTCCGTCTCTGCGTGCCCGTCCGCCCTGGTTCGCCTTGGGTTTCATTCAAGCAAGTCGATTGAAACGACGACAGCAACGCCCACGTCTGCACTGAACCGAGGTACCAAGAGGTACCGCAGAGACACTGACTAATACGGTGTGTGGGATTTCAAATGGAGGCAGACTGTGTTCGGCCCACGTGCATCAACAGTGGGAGGGGCCTGAAAGGGGGCCGCCTGTCGTGACTTTCCACCTCAACGGGTTCCGTACTCCGTATCATAGTACACTTTACAGTCACGGCATATGGATACTCGGATAGCCCCGACTTCCTTGCTCTACTTCCAGTCGCATATCATCGAGCCCTCGCCCAGACCCCAGAGAGGATGGATTGCGAAAGGGGCTGGCGAGTTCATCTTCTCGGCGGGGACACGCGGCACAGCATATCCCAGGGAGTATTCCGTGCATCTGCTATGACAGCCCCCTCCCAGCGACTTAAAGCCCAGATCGGCCAGTAAGTACAGCACTTACCTAGTTAATTACCCCCGTACGTTGTATTGCATTGGCTCGTCACTCGGTCCTTATGCAGCTGGTGTTCATTCATCTTGCATTGGCCTCGGACTGCCCTCAGCTCCGATCTGTTGTGGCACTTGTGCCTCTGCAACTAAGGCAACGCGTTGCGAACCCAAGATCGTCGGAACAAGCACAACCAACCTCAGTGAAGAAAGAACAGCCTTCACAGGCAGACACCGTTGCCTTGTTTGCCGCTGGCATCCGCATAGTCAGACTCGAGGCCCCTTTACTGGCAGACTGGGAGGACCCGTAATTATATACGTGGCTGACACAATACGCATGCTTCTTTATCGCGGCCACCATCTGCGCCTTGCCGGCTCGCTGCCGATCTCCAATCCGGTCGCAGGGCGAGCGAGTCCGGAAGAAAAGGAGGCCCTGCGGCCTGCAGGAGTCCGTTCCACGACCGTCGCAAAATTGCCGGCGCGATGAAACCCCGCAGATATGGGGTGCATATCAAGACACAACCTCATAGCACATCTCAACTTATGACCCACCGACTGAAGCAATTTCCGGTCTTCGCTCTTCACCGTTCAGAAGCCACGAAGTCGCGCGCCACAGTCCGTAATGGCCGAGGATCAAGAGCTCATCCAACGTCTTGCCTTCACCGCGCCGGGCCGCCGACCGGTGCCACCGGCAACAAGCGTTGCGATACTGAGACACGCCCGAGATCGATAGTCAAATTTACTATTTTCTAGTATCTTTAGAGGACGAAAATGACAACATCCAACTCCAGCGAACCCGCGCCGCAAGAACGTTGTGAGGGTGCAAGGGCTTTGCCTCAATGGTCATTTCCGCCAGAATTTTTCTTCTTGCATAAGTCCTCTAAAGCAAAACTCCTTGTTTGTTCAGGTAAAGCAACTCAAAGAAAGTAATTAGCATGGCATGCTCATCGCCAGGGCCACGAAACTGTAACGAGGCTCAGCATATGTGGGCCAGGTGCACAGAATACTGTACAGCTAGACATCACTTAGGTCCTCTCTACGTATTCAGGTAACTATTGTACTGTGTAGGTGCTCGTTCTCTTCACAGGGTTACATCCGCCCACTCGACAGTATCCGCCTGATCACTCCTCTCACTCACGAGACTGAAACTCGATAATCACACCCTTTCCAGTCACGGTTATCCAACCTCGAGTCTTCCTTTCTTCTGCTAGCACCTTCCAGCGATTTACTCGCCTGCACAGTCAGCCAACAGTTGGAGCTACCCGATGGCAACTACTAACCCAATGCCGCCGTTGAGGCTTGGCGGTTGTCCTCGCAACCTCGCCAGTCAATGCAACTGAAGGTTGCGGTCATGTGATTCGCTGTTTATGCGCACTCCGGGATATGAGAAACTTCTACGAATCACACGGTGTGCTGACCCAGAAGCCTGGATATCTTCCGTGCTACCGGCTCGCCATCCGGCGAGCCCGGTGGTCACCTTCAGCAAGGGTCTGACGGAGCCTACGATATTAGACACGAAGCTAGTGATGCCTAACTGTGGCGTTTCCTATAGAGCCCTACTTTCCTGTAACTCCGTTTGGCGGATGGAATAAAGGAGCTAAGAAACTTCTTCAGCTACGCGATGGCGGAGCTTTGCAAGTTGACAAGATGAATCATGCCTCGTCCCGTTGTACCTGAACTGTTGCGTCTATGCGAAGTGCGTGCTGCCTACCTTGCCTACCTGCTCAGGGGAGATAGAGACAGCCTGTAGTACTTTAATATACACCTTTACTACGAACAGTCGTCCTTTCTTGAACAAAATCCACACGCCAGCATCTCGAGAGCTTCCCGTTAAGTCCCTATTCGTTGAGTCAGTCAGATTTTGGGATGAGAGGCTGTGGCCCGAAACATTATTTGGATCGTTATTTCTTTTGGGAAGGGTAAAAAAGGGTGACGTTCCATTTGCCTTGGTGACTGTGAAGTAGAACCTTTCCCCTTGGCCAGCCAGGACACTGCGTGTCAGCCGAAAGACCCTAGGACGAGAAGATCCTGATCATTCCCTGGCTCCAGATGAAGCACGGCGGATCCCCAATATGAGCTCGCGCATTATTGATGGATATTCGGAGGTTTCTGCGTTTCCTCCATTCCCACCTTGAACCTGATCTGCTAACAACACCTTGCTGGTGAAGGTCTTCATGTTTCTGGGCATGCTTATGGCGAACCTAGGGACTACCGCCGCACGGTGATACCTTGGGTCTCCGATCTCGCGGTCGCTGACCGGAACGAGAGCGCGGAAGTTGCCAAGTCTTTAGCACGTCCCTTCACATGCACGATATGAGCGTCGTCCATCGCGAACGCAATGCATCACAAGTCGTTGCGGAAACTCTAATTACATCGATTTGAGAAAAGGAGCTCCCAAGAGGAGGTCTATCGACAAGCACAGGTCCTATCCGATGCATGCTGAGGAGCCCACACTGCTCAATAGCCTTTTGCTATTCCGGCCTGCTTTGCATCGCATTGCATGGCGGGATGACGCAGCAGTGCCGCCGGTAAGATCGCAGTTCAACGTCACTCCAAATTCACCCCGCATGACAATCATGTGAACTGCCCCCAACCTCGCCTCATCAACAACTGCACAAAGTGCAAAGCCGCAGCGGCAAACAGAAGCATCTTCCTGAGCAGACATTGTCAGGCTCCGGTGCACCATCTAGAGTCTGTCATTTGTCTTCATATATATATATTACTCAAACTACTAGAACGCCTCTTACCAAAGTGAGCACGGCGTGTTCCATCAGCTTCCGGCGCCTCACCTGATCGATCTTTACCCGCTTCCGGTCCTCGGCCATCCAAGTGCCACATTCCCGCTCCCATTGCAATTGAGTACCAGCTTCTGACCGCTTACCACAGGCCTCTGGCCTGGTTAATCACATACACGATGACCATGCTTCAGCTCCCCGACGGACGCCTGCTCTCCTACGAGCTCACCTTCCCCACCGAGCCGCAGCGGCCAACCGTTCTCCTTTCCAACTCCCTCAGCGCCCAGTACCACTTCTGGGACGATGTCGTCTCTGCCCTGCACGCGTCCGGCCTCCGCGTCCTGCGCTACGACTATCCCGGTCACTGCGCGTCCACCGCCCCGGCAGACCTCGCCTCCACCACTTTCGCATCCCTGGCCGACGACGTCTTCCGCCTTTTGACCTCGCCACATGTCATTTCCTGCTTCGCCGGCCGCAACCAGCCTGGTGAGTTGGTCCCTTTTCTGCACGCGTGGATCGGCGTGTCCATGGGAGCCGCCCTTGGTGTCTACTTTGCCATCGCACACCCCGGCTTGATCAAGAACCTCGTCCTGTGCGACACTGTCCTCTGCAGCCCCGGCAACGCTGGCCAACCGGACCCCTTCGGCGCTCGCGTCGAGGCGGCGCGGAAGGACGGGAGTATGGCCCCCACGGTCCAGCAGACGATGGAGCGCTGGTTTGGCGGGGAGTGGATCGCCTCGAATCCAGAGCAGGCAGAGAGGCTGCGCGAACTGATGCTCACCACTACTCTGGACGGCTACGAGACATGCATTGCCGCCCTGCAGTCGCCAACATTCGACCTTCGCCCACTCGCGCCAAAGGTCGCAACTGGCATCGAGCATGCCCTGATCGTCGTGGGCGAGAAGGACGCAGACCTACCGGTGAAGATGAGGCAGCTCCAGGAAGGAATTGAAAGAGGGTTCCGCGAAGCTGAGAGGACCAGCGAGACCGTCAGCTTTGTTGTCATTGCCAATGCCGGGCACCTGTGTTTCATCGATAACCTAGAAGACTACAAGAAGGCCGTAATTCCGTTTGTAAAAGGGTTGGAGCTCTCCTAGGGCTGCTAGATATTACACGCGTATATAATGGGTCTCTAGGAGATCTACCATGCGGCTACACTTGGAAGCACTACTACTGATCTTGGAAGTCATTCCTGGCATACATTGCGCTCAGCTATAGGCGTGGGACACAGTATTGATTACGTATCAGAAGTATCGTCTGTTGCAAAGCCGCAAAAAAGATTTCAAGTTTGGGAATGGAGTGTGTTTACCTTGGAAATCCTCCTCGGAATTTACCTTCCGCTTTGTTTGAATGTTAATAGGAACGGGGCCTTAAGACTGCGATTCTCAACGGCTCGGTTTCCGTAGTATATTTACAATTGCCTGGCTGTTCCTACGGTGTCAGTCACTCTGTCTTATGACAACCCCCAGCTGCGGGATATCGCAGACTCTCGCTGCTACCGCGCAGACATCGAGAAACAATACCTTTCTCGCCGACCCTCTTTTGCCTATTGTCCCATTGTGAAAGACTGGATAGGGCAAGGGAAAACAAAGCACAATTCAGCTTGCCCTGATAATCAATTCTATGG
This sequence comes from Pleurostoma richardsiae, assembly GCA_030052745.1. Taxonomy (NCBI): domain Eukaryota; kingdom Fungi; phylum Ascomycota; class Sordariomycetes; order Calosphaeriales; family Pleurostomataceae; genus Pleurostoma; species Pleurostoma richardsiae. Next base: position 33,842 of record JANBVO010000068.1, read on the forward strand.
GTTGCATACAATGGATCATTTGGACTGGAAGGTCGTTCCATTATGTTCTCTCGCCTGTCGACACTCTGGAAGCGCATATTTCCACGTCTATCGAGACTCAGTGCCACGCAAGGCGCTTTGTGCACTGTGTTAATTGTTCTTATTGTTGTCATTATAATCTCGCTATCCCCAGTCTTCAACAAGAGCCTTCGCTATTCAACCCGAATATCACTCACAATGATCCTCAATTACTAAAGTATTAACCCCTTACCGTATTCAGAGTTACGGACAATTCTCTCAATGGAGTGGCTTGAATTCACTCCCGATGCCGGGTCTTTCCCAATCAATATATATACCAGCAGGGCTCATCTGATCGTAACACCTCGAGATCAAGAACCAGAGACAGCCACGGTCACAATCACGACCAACAGCAACAGCAACAGCAGAAACAACATACCAAAATGGAGCTGGAGCACACATCCACTCCTCCTACCAGACTCCAGGCTTCTTCCCCTCCTTCGCTCGCAGTAACCATCCCCGGCCTGGGCACCACCGCCGCCACCACCACCACAACCACAAACACAAACACGGCGGCCGACCGGGCCACCAGTTCTCCCCTCCTCCCTTCTCTGCCTACAGACGACTTCGGCCTCCCACCACCCCCTCCCACTCCCAGCCCCACAGCCTGGGAGTGCCGTGCCTGCGGCCGGACCTGGACCGTCACCGCCAGCCGCTGCCTCTATTGCGGTCACCGCTTCTGCACCCAGGACCGGTCTGCCCCTCGCTCCGATGGCCTCTCGCGCCTCCTCCCGCCCCGGGCTGTCGACCATATCACCAATATCAGGAGGTACCACGGCGGCCGTCGCCGGCGCCGTGGGTGCAGAGTGGAGATCGATCGCGACGGCCTAGAGAGCTGGGGCCGGTGGCGGCGCCACCGGGCCCGGCTACTCCAGGGGACCGCACAAGCCAGCGCCGACGTCGACATGGAGGAGGATGGCGATGAGAGGGTGGTGCTCATGGGGGAGGAGCGCCAAGACTGCTCCCTGCACTGCGACTGGCCATCGCAATGCAGGGATGTGAGAAGAATGCTAGCCAGGGTGGGGGACGGGAATGAGAACGAGGACGTGGACGAGGACGAGGATGACGGCATCATCACGGGAGGATCGTCCTGGGGACTCGAGGATGACGCTCCGACCGAGTTCGGTGGGGACGATGAGCTGGACCAGGAGGTGGAGATGACAGACGCTGAATTAGAAGAGGACTTCTTCCTCCTTAGGGACCCATGGGACCCAGCATCTCCACGTCTTGATCCGGCTGTTCGTCACCACGACGAGGGAGGGGAAGAACGAGATGACGCAGACGAGGAGCTACCAGGGGAGAAAGGAGGTGAGGACGAAGAGCAGGAAGGAGAAGAGAGCAGACCGCGCCGGCGGGGTGTTGGCCGCGCCGAGCGGTGGATCATGGAGACCGCGACGCCACCGCTTCCTTGGCTAAGGAGCGGCAGAGAGAGGAGGGGATGAAGGGAGAAGAGTCTGGGGTTCGGGTTGTGGGAGGACGATGATGACGGCGATGCTGGAGAAAGAACTAGCCGTGAGACGTCTTTGGCTGTGTCGGAATGGAAGCGTCTTGTTCCTTTCCGATTAGATGTGCTCGCTAGTCGTGCGTCAATGATATCGCAAATGCCATGTAAACAGCAGATGCTGGTATCGTTGCCCAGATGGGACTGGCCTTGGCGGGAAAAGCCCTGATCACACCATAACACTTGAACTCGTCTTGCCGACATGGCGGTAGGAAACAAGAGCGCATCCCAACATCATTGATTGAACTTCCATCTGATATGCCATGCCTCCCTCAGTGGCCCCCATCAGACGCACTAACTCGAATGAAGACTATTCTGTTATACACTGGATGCCTAAGCGGGCTGAGCGAATCCCGGAAGAGGGCGGACGATGGTGCCTGATGTAACTCGCACGCCTCGAGCCTCATCGCCGCCAGCCGTGATATGGCAAGGACCGTTCCAAGTTCTGCCGACCCAAGCGACCACACTGTACAGACGTAACAGCGAGCATGGCAGTTTGATTCAAACAAACAGGTGACGGCGAAGGGTAGCCACAGCTCATCCTCGGACGCCACCACCAGCCAAGCAGCTAATTCTGCATGGTGTCACAGCTGCGCGTGCCTCGTCGAGCAGAGCAACAAGCCAGTGATCTGTCTCGCACCGCAAAATAAAAAGACCAAAATGAAAGGAAAAATCCAAGCCATCATCCCATTGCCGTCCCTACACGCCGCAACAATTCAGATCAACCGAGAAACAGAGGGAAAAGGAGAAAGCGCAACGGGAATAAACCACTTTAAGCCTCGGCAGCCTTGCTCTTCTTCTTCTGCTCAACCTTGAGCAGGAGGGCACGGTTGATGTGTGGCAGCACACCACCGAACGCAATGGTGGCCCGGATCAGGGTGTCGAGCTCCTCGTCACCGCGGATGGCAAGCTGGAGGTGGCGGGGTGTAATACGCTTGACCTTCAAGTCCTTGGCGGCGTTCTGTGTAACGCTCTGTTAGCGCGAGCTCGGCTACTACTGTCTCGGCAGAAGGCGTAGACACGGCGAGAGGGTGGCGAAGAGAATAGAGTCAAGAGATGGGAGACTTACGCCTGCGAGCTCGAGGACTTCAGCAGTCAGGTACTCGAGGACGGCAGTGACATAGACAGCTGCCTTCGCGCCGACGCGCATCTTGTTCTGAGTGTTGGCCTTGAGGAAACGCTTGACTCTGCCGCAGGGGAACTAGATGAGAAACAAGTCAGCATCATCGGCGGCGACCATCATGCGAAGTAAATGTCAAGGCTGCTCCCGAGCCCAGCACCCAGATTCGTAGCTGGCGCAAGCCGACAGCGCGGCAAGCATCATCAAGGGGAGGTGTGCACCCGCCATCATCATATGGTAGTCACGCTGCTGGGGGAGAAACAGACGACAGACTCGTGCGAGTACGCCGAAGATGGGATTCGAGATGGGCGATGCGTAGCGTGCGATCGGACTGGAAGCTAGGTATCGCTTGGAAACGCGTTGGTTGCCTCGAGGCAGTGGCACAGTCGGCTTCGTGACGCATGCGTGATATGCGATCCCAGTGTTGACGCGACAGGGAGAGGTGGAACGAGATGGGAAGCGCGAAATGATGGATGCACTGAGATGACAAGGCTTACCTGCAGACCAGCACGCGCAGAGTGGCTCTGCTGCTTCTTGGAACCCTCGACCGAGGTCTTCCCACCGGAGCTCTTGCCGCCCGAAGACTTGCCCTTTCCGCCGGCCATTGTTTATGTCGATGCGTAGAGCTAAGAGTCGTAAGAATAACGCGCCCCGGGAATAGACACTGATGATTAAGTTGTGGTGTTGTGAGAACTGCTGTTGTGCGAGGCGATGCGCGGACACGATCGACGATGGGTGCGATGGAGACGGGATGTGTTTTGTTGTGGACAAGGCAAGATTTTTGGTCGCGACGTGTGGTGGTGTTGAGTCGAAAAATTGGAGAGGCTGATCGACTGCCTCTCGTTGTTTCCCGCACTCGAGTGTTAGGCGGGACTTTGAGTTTGGCTGCTGCCTGGTAGCGCCACCATGTCAGCTGTTAACAGGCCAGTCCGCCAAGGAGGAGGGGAAGGAGCCTGAGAGACAAAGAAACACACCTTGTACCTTGGTACCTTTTGTCCCAAGGCGGACAGGTGCCGGAGCCTGTACGGCGGCCGAGGTAAACCCGAAGCGCAGAAAGAGGAGACGGCAGCAAAATAAAGGATGGAATGCGGACGCGGCGGCGGCGGCAGCTTGCAGCTAACAGAGACGGCACCTCGGAGTCCAGGCGCATGATAACGATATGAGAAGCAAGAAGGAGAGATGGGCTCTCTGATGCAGGTGCTCAGGAGGCCCGTAGGACAGGGAGGAAGCGGTGATACTTGCCTCACTTACCTGGTCTCCGTCATGATTCGGGTGCGAGCATGGGCACGGCCGAAGATGAGGCCAGCCATGCCGCTGCAACACGGCCTGGTACGGGCAAAAAAGCGTCCAGAAGCCTTCCTTCGTGTGTTACCTGACGAGAAATGGCCATCAGAAAGGAACGCAGGGCATTGGTGAGGGTTGCAAATCCGGCCTGATATTCGTCGAGGTCCAGGTCGAAGGGCATCACGAAACATCGACTTCCACCCGCGGAGGAATGTGGCGTATCATGCCCCTGATCACGTGACAACAGACTGTCAGCCACAACCTTGTCTTCATCAGCCAATGTCAGCCGGCCGGCAGACATTTTGGTGCCATCCATCAATACGCCGAAGTCACTAGTGCGTTGGACAGCTTACTTGTAACCTGCTGCGACTGTATGATGGACTGACTGAGTCACTGCGCTGATTAGTTGTAGGCGCAAGGCCAGACCTGGAAGTACTGGGTTCTCTGTCGGGTGGCCAGCTTCTCTCAATAGCGCCCTCGCCCCTCGATTACGCGGGCATACCGGCCCCGTTCTCCTCAACATCGCAGAACGGTGGAGGCGGCAGAGACACGGCCATATCCTCCGCATGGCTAGCGGATTTGCGGGCCTGATTGCTCGCTCCTATCACACATAACGGGTATCGGCTAGAGACAAGTGGCCGGGGTTCTCCTCTATGCTGTTGTCAAGCTGCCATGACTACCAGTGATCCTCTACCGCCACTTCCCGACTCGCCTCAATGTGCCACTTCCATCGATGACATCTAGTCATAATCGCCCCAGTCTGAGAACTGCTGACCCCACCAAGTCTCTCCCCGCGTCGGCAAGCCTGGGCTACATTCGACTGTGGCGTAATCCTCGGACGTTGAACATGCCGGAGGGAGGTCCTTGGGGACCGCAAGAAAGCCATTGTTATTGCCGATGAAGGCGTCTGCATGGAGGCCACTTATCAGAAACTTGCAATATCTGTACCTCATCGAAATCGACCAGGAGGAATTTGCTCACCGAGGCTGACTCGGCCAGATTTGTGCCAAGTGTTCCCCTCCGTCTGATGGTTCCAGCACCAGACCTCCGGGCCAGTTGACTCGCAGAGTGTCCACTTGCTGGTGAAGTTATTGACGCCCTGCTGACCTCTAGAGTCTCGCCAGCGTCAGCGAAAGGCCGTCCGCAGCAGCTGAGCTGGTGGTTATCAAAGGGAGTGCTACTTACTTCCCGTTAACTAGCAGCTTGCCATTCTCGTTGGTAATCTCCTTGAGAAGGTCGACCTGTGAGAACTCGCGTGCGCCGTCAAGCCTCGTGCACCACGCAGAGAGCGTCATGTTTGGGGTAGTGACCCAGTCGCAGCTCTTAGTGAAGTCCTTGAGAGCAGTCGTGTCTGCGAGGACGCTGTGCAAGGTAGCCAAGATGGTGAGAGTGAAAAGAGCGAAGTTATGCATCTTGCCAAGGCGTGGAGAGAGAGCAGACCAACGTATTTCATGGTCTTATTCGAGAAGGGGAGTCGAGTTGTTCGGTTCGTCGAAACGAGAATGATGACCTATCTCTATATATGAGGTCGCTGATACCGCCAGGTGAGGTCAATATCCGCGTTCCCAAGGTGAATGCAGGAGGGCCTGAAAATGATCCTTTACCAGATTCAGACCCTTCAGGACTCCGTCCACGTGGTGAATGATGCGACGTATCCAAGGCTAAGACGGCCTTGGGGTCCTTCGTCTGGTCTCTTCACCATAGTCCATGTCCCAAACCGCCCTGGATGGGGCAGCCCGATATGGGGGAGCCCCAAACGAGGCCCTTGATTATCATACCGGGCCTTGTTATGGTGTAGCTTTGGTTCGTCAGCTGGGCCCTTGCCAGGGCCTTCCTTGTCCGGGTTCAGCCCTGCATGGGCCTGAACCATACTTGGGTGGATTGTGAATTCACATTCATGACGGATGCTCCTCACGAAGACACGGCGGCGCCGTGCCGAGCAAGAAAATGCGGCGTCGCCAGTGCCATTAGCACCACGGCCGCCATTATCGCTGCCGCCGTCGTCGCGCTCCTGCAATTGGCCGTCATCGTAAGGCTCTGGCCCGGACACACCCGGCCTGCTCCGGTTAAGATCATGATCCTCGGCAACTCTATCTCCCACGGCTATGAGGGCGACTACACGTAAGGCTTACCGCCTGCGGGAGTGGCTCTTGACGCGCAGGTGGCGGTCGACTTCGTTGGCCCCTACCAGGGGGCTTTCCCTCCGTGACGCCTACCAATTCAAGTGCCATCAGCACCGCCGAGAGGATGCGCCTGCGGGGAAGCTATGCTGCCGACCTGTTGCTGGACAGTGCGCACTTCGCCTCTTGGTCGTCAGGGGCACAAGGCCAGTGATAAAATCGGCGAGCAGGTCAGGACCTTCCGACCAGACTATCTAGTCGCTAAACTGAGATTCGACGACCCAGGCTGATTACCGGTAATCGACGACCCGGCGACGAGCATGCAGGCTATTTTCGACGACGGCCGGGGGTTCGAGTCCGACGCAGCGCATCCCCATCGCCACCGTTTTATAGTGGATGCGTCTTGGCGGACGCGACGATCTGCCTGTCATCGCCGACTGCCACAATGCATTGTTGGAGGTTGTGATTGCAAGATGGGTCACGGCCGAGCCACAGCCGAGCTCATAACATTCCGCGAGAACTACTCCTATATGGAACAACTGTTCATCGGCGATCAACAGCCAGCCGGCCGGCCCATTGCTCTCCAGCAGACATGCTAAGTCTTCCTGGGTAGGTGGAGGTTGCCCTGCCGGCCATGACCGCATCTACCCCAATGTGCTACGTGGGAGGGCGACTCCCACATCGCGCAGGCTTTCAGCTACGTCCTGGTGTCTATGTTCAGTCCTGCCAGACAGGAGTTATCTATCCCCACCTGCATTCCCGTGCGACCATGTCCTGTGCCGGCAGGTATCGACGTCGTCGGGACCCATCTACAGTGCCTATGGCCATGCCATGCATGCTCTAATGGCTGGAATACACTGGCCAGACGATTCTTTTGAGGCCTTGACGCCGCGCTTTGAATTCCGCGAAAGGGCCAGCTTTGGCGACACAGTCCACTCCGGCTAGTCAGAGAGTCCAGTCGCACCCTCGACTGGAACACCCTATGCAGGCTGTGCTGTGGCGGGGTCTGGCCGAAACGTTCTCTTTCCGTCGTCGTACAAGCGTGCGCATGTGTATTGCGCAGGGTACATAGCTTCTCCGCGTCATCAGCTTCGGGGCCGGCTCACCTTGGGTTGTTTCCTCGCCTGAAAAGAGACGACATATTCACTTTGATCAAGCAGGATACTCTTGAGCTTAGCTTATGCTCGCTTCCTGATACAAAGTTGGATTTTCGTCTCAGTCCTAAACTATTGACTGCGCCCAGTGTTCGCTCCTGAAAGTTATGCTCGGGTACAACCCACTCCCGCGTGTCGTACTTCACGTGAGTTCCTTGCTGTCAATTGACCATCTGGATTCTCGTCTGCCTCAAGAACTGCGTTTTACCGGTGCCCAGGGTACCATAGTGTCGATGAAGTGGTTCGGCCCGGCATATACCTGCACAAAACCCCCAAACTTCTCCTTCCACTCCAGCTGGCTGTATCTCACGTTGTGCACCGCGAGTTCAGCGGCATCCTCGTCCCGCAGCAGCGCGATGCCGAGCAGCGCATGGCTGTCGTCCGGTTTTAGCCAGCCCGCAAAGACGGCGGAGTCATCGCACGGTTGCATGGTGCCATTGTCGCCGCAGAGGTCGTCGGCTGGGCAGGAGCGGATGAGCGTGCAACGCGTCGGGACCGGGTGGTCGGTGAAGATGACCGAGAAGACCCATCTGTGGCAGAGAGTGAGTGTCGCCAGAACGCGCTCGACACCAGAAGGCGAGATGGCGGCAAGATAGACAGACTCACGATGACGTCCCGTTTCCCTGAGCCGCGGCGGAGAATGAAGTAACCGACGCGACGTTGCCCGGACCAGTGCTGACGGGAGTTGCGAGGGATAGGGGAAGGGGGAACAAGGCCATCGAAGCTGTGATACCTCTAGCCGCCCTCATTCTTTCTGGCGTGCTCATAGATTGAAGGCTCCGGAGTGCGGGTGTGATGGTGAGGTTGACGGTCACAGCCTGGTTTTCTTGCATCAAAGACTGCGAGCGTTAATCAAGGGGTCGGTGGTAGTTGCCTCGAGGAGGAGTCCCCTAGCACTTAGATGTAACGAGGGCGGATGCGCCTTCCCGGCGTTTCCAGATACCGGGTGGGACGCGATCGAGGATGCTGGCTGTTGTTGTTGGTGCCCATATGGGCCCTCGATTCACCCGAGCCCATCGCAAGCCTGTCGCTCGTCTCACCCGGAGAAGCAGCCGCAGAACCATAGACAGCCCGGTCATTGCGACAAGATACTGATAAGTTCAGCAATCTCATCATACTGTAGCACGGATTGCCGAGTCGCCCGAAGGCCTGGCGTGACCGGCCATGGCATCTGTCATCACGACGTCGCGTGGGAGGAGTAGATGCGGGGCGTCCCCGCCGGTTTCCGGAATCCTTTGTGTCGTAAAGTCCAGGCCTCTTATCAGGCCAAGATAGGTCACGTATTGTAGGTAGTTACCTAGTTATCAAGCCAACCTCCACGCCTGACATCTAAAGTTGCATGACACATTCAAGCTCACCAGGACATCGCGACGGCAACTGACAAACCGCAGCACCAGTCGGTTGACTGCAGCGTGCACGATCCGGCATGGCTCTGGCTCCGGACTACCTCGAGCGCGTTTATGCCGGCGTGCTCGGGAAGCTCATCGGCGTCTATCTGGGCCGCCCCTTCGAGGGCTGGACGCACGAGCGCATCATGCGCGAGCTCGGCCCCGTCAAGCATTACGTGCATGAGCGCCTGGGCATGCCACTTGTCGTCACCGACGACGACGTCTCCGGCACCTTCACCTTCCTCCGTGCCCTGGACGAGCATGGCATCAGTCCGGACATCAGCTCCGAGGCCGTGGGCAAGACCTGGCTCAACATGATCATCGAGGGTCGCTCCATCCTCTGGTGGGGCGGCAAGGGCATCTCGACCGAGCACACGGCTTTCCTGAACCTCAAGGAAGGCATCCCCGCGCCCGCGAGCGGGTCCATCGCGACCAACGGCAAGACTGTCGCCGAGCAGATAGGCGCCCAGATCTTCGTGGACGGCTGGGCCCTCGTCGCACCCGGAAACCCGGAACTGGCAGCTGGACTCGCACAAGCGGCTGCGAGGGTTAGCCATGACGGCGAGGCGGTGCACGCCGCCGTGCTGTGGGCGGCCATGGAGGCGGAGGCGTTCATCTCCAAGGACGTGGACCACCTCCTCAATATCGGCCTCCGCTTCATACCGGCAGACTCGCTGCTGGCCCGCATGATCGACGATGTCAGGGCGTGGGTCCGCGTAGACGGCAAGTGGACACTCACGCGGCAGCGCGTGGAGGATGCCTATGGCTACGACAAGTTCTGCGGCAACTGCCACGTCATGCCCAACCACGCCATCATGGTCATGACGCTTCTCTACGCCGGACACGACTTTCACGAGGCAATGCACATCATCAACACCTGCGGCTGGGACACCGACTGCAACTCAGGTAACCTCGGCTGCCTCGTGGCCCTCATGCACGGGACATCCGCCTTCGAGAATGGACCCGACTGGCGCGGCCCGCTGGCGGATCGCGCTCTGATCTCGAGCGCGGACAGTGGTTACGCCATCAACAACGCCGCGCGAATGGCCATCGACGTCGTGAATCTTGGCCGTCAGCTTGCTGGTCAGGCCCCTCTTCCGCCACCCAAGGACGGCGCTCAGTTCCATTTCACTCTCCCGGGGAGCGTTCAAGGTTTCCACCTATCCGGAAACGGGGGAGGCTCGGGGTCGGTCCGTCTGGAGCAGGGACACGACGATTGCAACCGAACGGGACTCGCAGTCCGGCTAGCAGGCCTCAAGACTAGGAGCGAGGCTCTCGAGGTGATGACACCGACATTTGCGGGGAGGGATATCTTGAGCATGGGCCCATCGTATCCATTGATGGGTTCTCCTCTCTTGTATCCTGGCCAGAAACTCAAGGCGACGGTGCATGCGAGCCCAGAGAACACTGGTGCGGTAGAGATCAATCTCAGACTGAGGGTCTATACTGTCAGTGACGAACTCATCCCAGTAAATAGCCTTCCAGTAATACTCGGGCCGGGCGAGTCGCGGACCTTAGAATGGGTCATCCCGGATGATATGGACAGCCAGCCCATCCAGCAGGCCGGTATTGCGCTTGCTACCATCGTGGGTAAGCCCGCATTGGAAGGGGCAGTTTGGCTCGATAACTTAGGCTGGACCGGAGTTCCAAATATGACGCTCCGCAGACCTCTCAAGTGGCCGCCAGGCTACTGGGGCCGTGGCTTCTGGCAGCGTGCTTGGGTTCAGGGAGCTGATCTCTTCCACGGCTGGATGTCATCGTCGTTCGCCGTCATCCAGAATAGGGGGGAAGGCGTCCTGTATCAGGGCACGAGAGAGTGGACGGACTACAGGGTCACTGTTTCCAAATTCGTGATCAACTTTGGACAGCTAGCCGGGGTGGCCATAAGAGTCCAAGGACTGAACAGGTATTACGCTCTTGTTTTCAAGGACCGCAAGCGAGTGGCGCTGGTGAAGGCGTACGACGAGAAGAGGATTGAGCTTGCTAGTCACGACTTCGAATGGGAGCTAGATCATCCTCTCGAGTTAGAGCTAGTCGCAAAAGGCAAGCACTTAACTGGCGCTGTTGGAGATGTCCGGATGCAGACGGAAGATGAACACTTCAGAGGCGGCGCCGTGGGGTTCGTCGTGGCTGATGGTTCTCTCTCTGCAGACAGCATCAAAGTTGAGTCCGCAGACTGAGCAGAGATATAGCAGAGGAATTCGACTTGTTCCAAGATGAGCACAACGTTCCATCCGGAAGCCCAACATAGCTTGCTTCAGAAAGATGCTTGTGAACAAGATTTGATGGATTAGTTCTCTACAGGAGAGACCGATGTATAAGTGGTCATGCATTCTCTAATTCCAGAACCCTGGGCATCTTGACATCTCCCACCCTAACCTTGCTGAGATCGGGCTCATAACCCTCCTCGACATCCGGGTAAGGCCCCATTGGGGTGATGGCTAGTGGGTTGATATCGTTGTGCGACTTGGTGTAGTTCTCCTTGATGTGCTTGAAGTCCGTGGTCTCCTTGAACCCTGGAACGTTCCAGTACAGATTTTTCAGCCAATTGTTGATCTGGGGGTAGTCATGGCGTATAGTGCCGAGGTTGCACTTGAAGTGCTGGACGTAGACAGTGTCGAAGCGGACGATGGTCGCGTACGCACGGATGTCCAGTTCGGTCAGGTCCTTCCCCAGAATGAAGGGCCCGCCGTTGGCGAGGATCAACTTCTCAAGCTTATTAAGCGATGCAAAGACGACCGGCACGTTCTTGTCGTAGTCCCCTTGGGTTTTTGCGAAGCCGGCCTTGTAGACCCCTGTGTTGAGGTCTCGCTGCATCCACTCTGTGACCTCGTCGATCGTGGATCGCAGGTCTTCCGGATACAGCGTCAATTTGGTCTTGTCCTCCGGGAGGATAGAGTTGAAACCCGTTTGTAGGTCCCTCAACAGCTCGGCAGATTCATTGTTGACAATGGTGTTGGTCTGAGTATCCCACAAGACAGGAACCGAATAGCGGCCCTTGTATCCGGGATCGGCCTTGAAGTAGAGCTCGTGGAGGTATTTGGAGTGGAATAGCGGATCGGGGTCTGCACCTGGGTACTCCTCCCCAGTCAAGGGAAACTGCCAACCTGGCCAGCCGTTCTCATCCCCTTTCGGATATGGTTTCACCACCGTAACTGGGATAATGTCCTGAAGACCCTTGAGATACCGGACGAGGTTCGCACGATGTGCAAAGGGACAGAACAGGCCTTTGGGGTTTCAGTCTATGAGATTCCATCCAGAAGCCAGGCAAAGTTGGATGGAGCGCTCACCAATGTACAGCCTGTACCGGTTGATCTCGGGTTTAAATGGACCATCCTCAGTGACCTTTCCGTGCCATGACTGATTCGTACCGGCAAGATGCTGGGCTACCGTAGACGGAGTTGGTCGTGTCGATGTCATCGTCAGTATTGTGGTGTAGTTCAGGGCTGAAGCTAAAAGACAAAGAGCATGGAATGTTAAGCTGGGGAACATCAGATCAGGTCGGTGGCTTCGTTTCCGAGGGAGCTTGAGGCATTTATGATTATTAATGAGGTGCAAAGGTAATAGTAATGCAGGCCAGCCCGGTAAATGAAGGCCTTCACGTGAGTTGGCTAGCACGTCACTCACCATTAAGGCTTATTTACCATGCCTTAGTTTACCTTGCCAAGTGCAGGGCCGGTCAGTGACTGGTAGGAAACATTGAAAGGTTTGGTGTAACTACTGCGTAGCCAGCGCTAACCGAATGTACTTACTGAAGAGCTCCCTCGGGGCGTCCTTGATTTCCAGGGTCTGCCAACAAAGCACCAAACCTGATGTGCATTGGGGGAAAAGCACATCCGGCGATGGCGACATCCCATCGACGAGTCGCGCATCTTAGTTGTAGTGCTATTGTCTCATCCATTGTTGCAGGACTGTCGTTACTCTTTGTGTCTCACGCCGGTATGACCGCATCCGTAAGTGCCACTGTTGGGGGCCTCGTGGGACGGTCTCTTTGTCTGATTAAACATATGTATATGCGAAGGGCAGCATTGACGAAGATCCATCGCTATGGAGAGCTTCCCGTTCTGAATCCTGGTTCTGTTCGGAGTAGAATCCTCGAATAAGCATTTCATTGCAGTCTGTCGCCTGTTCCGTCACGATGCCTCACGTGCGGTGGGCTCGCCATCTCGAGCACTACAACATCGAACAGGAGCGAAACGTAAGAGTACGTCTTGATGAATCTCGTTGGCAGTGCCTGACTTCTCGTCTGCAGAGTGACCTTGTGCCCTTCTTGCGAAGGGAAAGGCGGTGGGAGGCAGTGGAGCGCACCGGAAGGATGATCCTCCTCGCTACTCTTGGGATCCTTAGTCTCTCTATTCTGGCGAGACTCGGAAGCATCTATCGGTCATCCCTGATAATGCCTCCCATTCCGGGGAGACAGATACATATCAACGCTTCCCAGAGTTTGGAGTTCTTCTGGAATAATTACGAAGCCGCGTTCGCAACACCACCCGAAGAAGAGGTCTTTGACGCACTTGTCTCCTTCGATATACCCATCGCCGAAAGCCAAACACTCCTGCGGGTCACGATCGACGATGATCTAGATAAGCTCCTGACTGAACGTCTGCAAGCTCGGGATCAAGTGACGAAGATGTGGTACCTTCACACTAAACAAAGGACATCGGCCTTACAGGAGTTGGTGGAGAAAGGGCAGCTGTTCCGCGAATACATGGCCATGAGGCTTCTCGAAGATCCTAATGACAGGTACACCAAGGATCGCTTTCGAGCTTTTCAGAGCGAGGAGCATGAGCAGTACATGACTCAGAACCCCGGGCTGACCAGCAACATGACCTCTGCACCCCAGGCCCTCGGTCTGCAGGATATTCTTTCATCGCTATTCGCTTCGCACAACCGACTGCTGTTGTCCATGATAGCTATGAACCGAGCTCTCGAAAACTTTGAGACCCAAGAAACGGAAGTGTTAAGTAGGATATGGGATGGCGCCAATTTAGAGACGCCCAATAACACGCACCTAGCGACGGCTCGTGGACGCTTTCAGTCTCTTGTACTACATTTGGGAGTTGCCGGTGACATCCTCAGTTGTGGCTTGGGAAACCGCCAACGGCCAATTACTGACTACGACAAAGCCATCGTCGGCAAGGGCATCTTCGTCGAATCTGTTGCGGATATGCTTCGCATCTGGGACGACAGGGTACAGCGGATGAAAGAAGCATTCTTAGATGGGCAAAGTGGCAGGAGGCACGATCAAGGCTTCAGACGTGCAAGAGAGTTAAAGAGATGGAAGCTCAATCGCTGCACAGGACCCGGACACTCGTCGTTGATGGTTCAGAGAGTTAGATGCTTGCTCAAGTTCCCTTCCTGGTCGGGAGATGTTGGGGCCAAGGAGACCATGTCTCTGCTGGGAAAGGTTGCAAACTCTCCTCAACAGAACCTTGGAAACCAGAGCTGCAATGACGTGTGGAGTGTATGTTGTCGTATTTTGTTGAAGTATCACTGAGAGTGTTGTTTGAACCCGCAGAGTGTCCTGGTGCTCGCTTGCCCTCGTCTCTTGAATCTCAACGGCTCTGGGTCACGGGCAGCATCGGGTATATCTGATTAAACCTCCAAAATCCTAGAAGAAGACTCGAGGGAGGCTCGCGGTGATACTCTGCCGGCCAAAGAGCACTCTACTCGATTGTCTGGACAATATCATATGAACATATACTAGACATTGTCATACATCAAGAGCTCTTCGAGGCCAAACGGGAAGAAATCAGTAGGATCATTCAAGATGCCCCTCCATGCCTGGTTTCCTGGTAGGAATGGCTGCGAGAAGCCCCATGTATCCGGGTTGAAAGATGTTGTGCCCGGTCCGGGGAATCCAGACACCGTACTCTGAATGAATGACGAATTATCCTCAGTGTTTGAATACTGCGCTCCCGGCTGACCCGCTATGGCATGATTTAGACTGGTGGTATTTGCTGGAGATGTGAGGGGTGCGGTCGCATTATTGCCTGGGACAATCGACGACTCTTTGCTCCTCTCAACAAGGTGGACCAGATGGGTCTCCAGCTTCGACAGCTTCGCCTTGAGCGTGTCTGAACTCCCCCAAAACGAGATGAAGCGGTCGAGAGTCAATCTCAGCAGGTCCAGATTTGACTCCGCGAGTCGCTTATCGAATGCGGCCGGTCCGATGACTCTACATGCGCACTGGGCAGCAGCAGCAAACCACACCGTGTTCATGAGGAAGGGATTGACATATCTGTGATGATCGACGGCGCTGCTTCGTATAATGCCAGCTATCTCGTCAGCCGCGCTCATGTAATTCGCCCAGTCAGAAGTCGCGGTATGACCTGGCTGGTCGATAGAAGAGTCGTTGGAGCTAGCCATCCAGGGAGCTGCCGCGCATATCTTCTGATGATGGATCATGAAGCGGCACAGTCGTGTCATGAGATATATAGCGTACTTATCACTGTGGTACTGGCGAGGAGTGATATCGCGAGGGAAGGACCTGGTCCGGAAATCGAGAGGCTCACTTTGATATATGAGCTCAGGGGGCAGAGAAGACACTGTGCAGTACAGGCAGTTGGCCATTATACTCAGCTCTCTCGCTGTAGACTCGGCATCATTATCGACGGATTGTGGTGCAGACGATGGTGTGTAGACAACAAGCTGCGTATTACTCATGAAAGAGTTGATGACAATAAACCAGGCTCGTGGGCTGTTGTTTCCAGACTCTGAAAGGGCCTTCCATCTGAGACCTGGATCTCGAGGGAGACAGCAGCTACCATGATAGAGATCACTGAACCAGTAATGGTCATGGACGGGCAGGAAGGTTAAGTTCTGGCTCCAGTCTATCCCAGTGGGTAGCCGACGGATCGTGCTGGCGAAGACGTCCATTTCCCAGACAGCCCACCAAGCCCTCCGCCGCTCTTCGAGGAGAGACCATTGAGTGACGTCCGGCGTGTTACTGGCAGCGCCGTTGTGGCTTTTCTGGTCGGCGTCGATGAGATGCAGATTCATGTCGTAGGCAAGTCTGACACAGTTGCCGACGGATCTCCAAGATTGCGACCGGACACTCCGCGTCAGCTCATAGAAGGTTGTCAGAATTAGTGTCTGAAGTAGATAGAAAGGAGGCGTCGTGTCTCCATAGTCGCGGAGTGAACGATCCAGCCTCGACACTGCGATGTCGAAGAAGTAAGAACCCGCAGGAGACTGGTCCTGTCCTGAGCCCCCAGAATTCGTTCTGAACCTCGCAGAGAATGAGAACATCGCTGCAACTAAAGCCTCTGCTTCCTCAGGGGTTCTCATGGAGGAGATCTTCGGCTCGATGCTTCCAGGCTTGAAAAGCGAGAAAGACGTCATGTTGGCGAAGTAGGAGTCCATGCTAGAAGGGTCGGATCAGAGACGTACTCCTGAGGAAGAGGTTGCAACACAAAATCGTCATGTGGGCCAGGGGAATAGTGACTCTCGAGAAAAAGAGGTGACACAGAGATGGGAAAGGTCTTTCGCAACTTACAGCGCCCGATATGCACCGTTCGATATCTTTAATCCCTCACAGACGGTCTTGATGTCCTCTTTTGAAGGGCCTTTTGGCTTATCGGGAGACGGTCCATACACTGAGGGTGACTGCGGTCGCGTCTGGGTTTCATGAGACGGATACATGATCTGGGAAAAGGTTGGCGCTCCAGGCGGGTTGGCTCCATCGTCTTGCGCGGCTCCGGAGGCGACTGACGGTGTCTCGACGAGGCTTGAGGTCCCCGGGTCGTCGACCCGCTGCCTCGGTGACAGCGCATTGGAGTTATCGTGAATGATACCACCGGGTGCCGTTGATACACCGGATATACTTGACCGAGCGGCCGCAGTTGCCTGTAGGCTGGTGCCGGCCCTAGAATGCACTCGCCGTTTCTTGTGGGAACTACCTGTATGCGAGTTTCCTTTAAATCAGAACTGCCGAGTCTTTAGGTGACAGAGCCGCCTCTGAGAAACTCACGCACCAAGCTTGGGGCCTGGTTTCTCTGGAGAGATTGGATATTCGCATGAAGCTCCGGTCTTGATGCACATCAAGCAGTCGGGCAAGGCGCGATTACTAGGACACCCGGGTCAGCGAGTCCCCGGCTGCCACAGTGTAGCATATGGCTATATCGCTCCGGGTGGTTCTGCGTCTATTGGAGCGAAGACACCTACCATTTCACCTTACGCCTTTCCCTGTGCGGTCAGCGATCTAGACAGGGTTTGTCTGGTACTGTATGAGCTGACCTCTTGCAACGGCGACAAGCCAGCGGAGATGAGCCAACATCTTCGCCCGCGTCCCTGTTACCTGTCTGATGGGCCGACATGTTGACTGGAACGAGAAGACCAAGCTGGCTTGCTGAGTGCACTTTGAACGGCCTATTTTCGCGGGGGATGAACGCACAGGTGCCGGGGAGGGTAGAGGACGAGCCGCGACTCCGCACGCTAAGTAACAGAATCGCGGGGTGTCTCTGGGGAACTCGGAGAAGGCCGAAATTGAGCCGAGGATCGTCCCAAAGCAGGCGATGATGCATATTACAAGATACCATGAATGGGGACGTACGGGACAGTTCCGTACCAATGCCCAGTTTCAGAGTCAGGGAAGGCTACATTTTCTACGTTTACCTGTGACTTTCTTCCGCTCTAACGTTGAGAGGCCGCGCCACGCCAGTGCACATCCCTAACAAAGCAGTGCTGATGGCTAGCAGCTTTCAGTATTTGAAGAACAACTCGAGGCTCAGCCGCGAATGAAGCAAACGGGCGATGGCCGACGGCCATATTGGCCGTCAAATTGCCATACTAACAGGTCAGCCACGAAGCACCCTCATGCGGCGTGCTTGCTTTCCCAGTCGTGGTGGGAGTGTGTCATGCCCGTCCTCTGGTTGGTCAATGGCCGATTGCGCACCAAAAAAGCGCGGGTTCGCTCCGGTTTCCTCCCTACCAGTCGCCAACTTGGAGGCAATACCAGTAGACAGAAGCCGAGGCAAGCATTTGTGTCAGGACAGCACGCGTGACCATCATAAATACATACAGGGCCATACACCTCCTGGGCTTAAGGCAGGCGAGCATCAAGGCAAGCGTCAGACCCAGACGAAACATGGCATGCAAGCCCAAATCAGAGTGCGGCGTCAATGCGCCTTTGGCTCAAGACGGCCCCGACGCTGCAGGAAAGAGCCCCAACAACATCGAGGGGCAGGATAAGACGCTCTTACCAGCGAGAGAGGAAAAGGTTTCCGCCTTCAAGGCACTCGGCTGGCTCGATCGTTTTCTAGCCGTCTGGATCCTGCTCGCCATGGTCGTCGGCATCCTGCTAGGCAACTTCGTCGCAGACGTCGGCCCGACTTTGCAGAAGGGCCAGCTTGTGGGTGTCTCTGCGCCCATCGGTATAGCTCCCTCCCTGATATCGGTGTCCGGCTTGTCTGATAGCCCCTGACTTGATGGCTGGCTGGCTGGCTGGCTGACTGACTGCGCTCATAGCCATCGGCCTCCTCGTCATGATGTACCCAATCCTCTGCAAAGTCCGCTTCGAGGCGCTACACGAGCTCTTCTGCCACCGAGGCTTGTGGAAACAAGTCGCGTTCAGCGTCTTCATGAACTGGGTCGTGGCTCCGTTCCTCATGGTAAGGAGCCCCTGAATTCAAAAGGTCGAAGTGAGAGAATTGCCATGATGACCGTTCTCTAGCTGAGTCTGGCCTGGGCATTCCTCCCTGATAAAAGCGGGCTGCGAACTGGACTTATTCTCGTTGGCCTAGGGAGGTGCATCGCCATGGTTCGTGCATCTGGTCTTCCTCCTGAATGTATGCATATCGAGGTTAATGTCACCTTTACAGGTCCTCGTCTGGACTGGCCTGGCAGGTGGTGACAACGAATACTGCGCCGTCCTGGTTGCCTTCAATTCCACTCTGCAGATGTTGCTCTTTGCTCCACTCGCTGTCTTCTTCACTCGCGTCATGGGCAACGAATCAGGCGCCCCAGACGTCTCATACTCCGTCGTCGCTACCAGTATCGCCGTCTTTCTAGGCATTCCCCTCGGTGCCGCCATCCTGACGCGGTGTGCCTTTTACAGCACCGCCGGCTTGGCCTGGTACGAGCGCGTCTTCCTCCGCTACGTAGCGCCGTGGTCGCTCGTTGGCCTCCTTTACACCATTCTCGTACTATTTGCGTCGCAAGGCCATCGAGTCGTACACCAGATCGTGTCGGTCGTTCGGGTAGCAGCCCCCTTGATTGTATATTTCTTCGTCATCTTCTCCGTTACGCTACTGATCACACATCGGCTTGGGTTCGGCTATGCCATCAGCACAACCCAAAGCTTCACAGCGGCCAGCAACAACTTCGAGCTAGCTATCGCGGTCGCGGTCGCGACCTTCGGCCCGGACAGTGACCAGGCTCTAGCATCGACGGTTGGGCCGCTCATAGAGGTGCCTGTGTTGCTCGGGCTAGTGTATCTAGTGCGCTGGATTGGGAAAAGATGGTCGTGGAAAGATTAGGTGGTAGCTAGCAACTTCGTAGCCAGAGTGAGCATGGTCCGTCGCGCAGGCGAATAGAAACAACATCAAAGCGATGTTGAAATGGTCGCTGACGTTGGGAGCGTTCATCAAGAGCCCGCAGCGGAACTACGGTCACACCCCAACCCACCAGCTCGTGGTCCAGTGCGAAACAGCGATGCTCATGCGGCCATGACATCTACAGGCTCCATCTAGAACGGCTGCCCAAGTCGTATAGTCATATAGCGTTGTCCATCAACTGGAAAATCCTCTCGTTTCTTACAAGGCAGTCTTTCGCCCCGGCGCAGCCGAGAGTCACTAATGCCTCCGCTGCGTCCTGATGACCGCAGAACCCAGCGATTATGTCGGCAGCGACGACACACGGTGTCTCCAGCGGCGTCATCACAAAATCTCGCTGGCCTTCCAGCATCGGCGTGGCTGGTGGAGAATCGAGTGCACCGTGTCTGCTATGGCTGGTCCCATTAAGAGGGCTGACGTCTCGGCCTGGCTCGTTCACGACGGTCTGGTTCGGTATGCATCGCTGAAGAGGAAAAGAGACAGTCTCGAGCGAATGGGACGCAAGACCTGGCATCGTGGTTACGCTTTGATCTGGTATCGAGCCTGGCGACGAGTCTTTTTGTGCAACGACAGCAACAAACGCGCCATCCGGCAAGTGTAGAAAAGCTTCGATCTCGTCCGGCGAGACGCCTCGGCCCTGAAGCAACATTCGCAGTCTCCTGTTTTCCCACCCAACCTGCTGGGCGGCGCGCTGCATCTCCAGGGACGCTTCGACGCTGCGGTGTTCGTACTCCTGCAATTGCCTGCGCATGCCGTCCACTAGCTCGCGTTGTCGGGCTCGGGAGCGTCGCTGGCTGTCGCGGTTCTGGGCCACCGAGGCGGGCGTCTTGACCTGGAGGGCAGTCAGCAGGGCCTGCCAGTGCTGTCGGTGGTAGAATGCGCGGCTACCTTACGGGGCATGTCGGCCGGTCACTGCTGTATTGCGATGCCAGATCAGGATGAGCACGGAAAGCACACAGCAAGCTGTCCATGAGTAGTAGAGGAGCCGCCAAGAATGATCAATCACCTTGATCAACAATGATTCAGTGAAAGAGACTGACGCGTTGAGGAAGCGATTCGCTCGCGGGGAGACCAGACCAGTCAACATAAGTGGGTGACAGCGGAAAAAAGAATTTTACCCACTCAAGCTTCGTATGGGACGATGGATCGTAGGCCAGAATTGAAAAAAAAAAAAAAAAACCATTCTGGTCCTACTGAGGCTTGAACTCAGAACCTTCGCATTACTCGATAGCCCGAGCTGAACTATTAGTACGACGCGCTAACCAATTGCGCCATAAGACCCTGGATTGATCTGATTGGCTGATTGCAATCCAGATCCTCATGGACAAGTATACCTAGTCGTCCGAGACTGAAGGTCCATATTGTATATTTGTATCAAACGACGGCTAGACTTTTCCAAAGCGTTTCAATCTTGCAGGCTGTTCGGTCAGCAGTCAGGTCCTTATCATTTGAGTCAAAAGTATAAAAGTCTAGGAAACCCGTCCAGAAAGGAGGATGTCGTCGTTCAACGAACACAAACTCTATATTAAAGGAAGCTACAGAGAGGCAGCTCGAAGCGATTCATAACTCGGCCAGGCGTGGCGCCAGGCGTGGATCCCCGGAACCTTCCCCTGAGCATTCTATGGTGAGCTCTGTCTAAGACTCCCTGGGTAATGCCAAGATACTCCTCATAATCGATTCCAGCTTCTTTCGGCAGCTATCGATCATAGACGCTGACCTCCAAGCAATGAAACGGTCAGGGCGTACCAGCACACAGCCGTCTTCTTCAA
Source organism: Pleurostoma richardsiae (assembly GCA_030052745.1). Lineage (NCBI taxonomy): Eukaryota > Fungi > Ascomycota > Sordariomycetes > Calosphaeriales > Pleurostomataceae > Pleurostoma > Pleurostoma richardsiae. The sequence continues at coordinate 54,788 of JANBVO010000068.1, forward strand.
CTTCCCTCCTTTCCGCCCAAGCAAAGTACACGTCTTCATAGTCCTGCTTCCAACCAATGGAGTAGGACATGATCAGGATACCCAGGGCATCCGAAACTTCTCGGGCAGCATCTTTCCAGGCTTGTCCCCCGGGCCCTGTAAGAAGACAGAAGCGCCGATGCCCGGCCAGGTCGATGGTTGAGAGCTTCTCGCCTGGGACTCGCGTGTTGAGCCAAGCGTGGGGGAGTCGGCGGCCAGGGAATGTCGAGATCTGGTGCTCCCGCGTGGCATCTTCTGGGAGAGTCGGCGGGGGCCCCTCGTCGTCCCGGTAAACAGCACCAGAGAAGTATCGCTGGTTCATTTCGACGCCCAGGCCGTGGAACTCAGTTGCTGTGTGCTCTATGCCTCTCCTGAATGCCTCTCGTCGCCTGCGCCCTGCCTGGCCAGGGTCGTCTAATTCCGCCAAGATAACTTTCCGCTTCTCGACATTTGGCTCCAGCATGCCGATCGTCTCGAGCCAAGGTGTATGGTCCCGCAGGCCCTGGTTCGCTCGAGTGATGACATCCACGCCAACGGGCTGCCTCTCCTTGCTAAAGGAGTCGAGGAGCTTTGGACCCGCCCGCCCGGATAGGACATATGCTATCTTCCATGCGAGGTTGAACGCGTCTTGTATGCACGTGTTAGATCCGAGACCATTGAACGGGGGGTGCCGATGGACAGCATCACCGAGACAGAACCTGACATGACGCTCGTCAGCAACAATCCCGCAAGAAACATGCCCGGGTGAACGCCCGAGCATGTCACTTACACATTTCCGTCCGAGTAATACTCGGCAACGATCTCGTTAATCCACCACTTGCTCACGTTCAGAATTTCAACATCGACGGAGTCGTCTCCGATCATCTCCTTGACTCTGGCTAGGTATTCCTCGTCGGTAGCCTCCATGTCCTTCAGCGTGACATCCGCGCCAGGCGCAGGCAAAAAGATGAACATCCACTCATACCAAGGGCGGACCATCCGGGCGATGAGACCCCAGCCCCACGGAGGGTGTTCCTTCTCCGGCATGATAACCCAGTGCAGGTTCCCGGTGCGCGTCTTAACAAGGTGCGAGAGATCAGCCCTTACGAGGACATTCAGCGCAAGCCCCTGACCAGGCTTCTTGATGAGAGGAATCCTGAGTTCTCGGACGACCCGGCTCCGTGCTCCGTCACAGCCAAACACAAACCTAGACTGAATCTTATACGACTTGTTCAGGACTTCATCCCGAACCTCGCTGATGATAAGGTGCGAAGAAGGGCGAGTGAAGGTGACAAAGCTCGTGTTAAATCGCAAAGTCCAGCCAGAGTGGATGGCCCTCCTCGTCAGAATGGGCTCGAGTTCCGTCTGCGGCAGGTCGACGTGGTTGCAGGGGCTGGCCGCGTCATAGTCGCCCTACATCGCATTAATGGTCACAAATCCGTCCGGACCTCCGCTTTATACTTGCCTTGCGCTTGGGGTCATTCCCCCAGGAATATATGCGAGCGTATTCTTCGCCAGCCATGGTGTGGCACCACCTAGTGTGCATCATGTTGTCGCTGTGCGAAGCTGCGCGGACGCAGGGCTCTTCCAGGCCAATGTCTCTTAGGCATTCTATCACATGTAGTCAGCAAAGCGGATATGTCCTGAGTTGGCAGGGGCGTACCGAGAGCTGCCATATTCGTGATATGGGCTCTAGGGGTTTCAGCGGTGCCGGGAGCAGCTGAGATTATTATCCCTGTTCTTCCTAGAGGAAGGTCAGCGACCGATCAATCAAGATTCAAGCACCAATGAGAATTACACGAACCATAAGATGCCAGGAAGCAGGCCAAAGACGCACCCGCCGGCCCTGCTCCCACTATCAAAAGATCTGTCTTGACGACGTGATCTGCCATTGCTCCCTGACTCTTGGCGTACAAAATGTTCCATGCTAATTTCAAGACCGCAAAGTGAATAAAAGAGTGCCTGCAAGGTCACCCCCACCCCTTTCCTATCAGTTCACCGCTCCGCTGAGGAGAGACTCCCGAAAATCAGCCGAATACCACCCCGAGTTGTAGTCGTTGAACCCGCTCTGGCAACTTACCTAAGGCCTCATGAATATGACTAACCTGTCGATATGCGTGTTTAGGACACGCCTTCTCCGCACGCTAGCCGAGCAGCTAAGTGGACGACGTTCCGAGAGAGGAGAGGAAGGCTCGGGGAAGGCGGGGAAGGATTCCCGAACCACTGGCGTTTGGGAACCTCGTCCTAGGAGTAGGTGGATGTTCGACCGGTGTCAACCTAAGTCCGCTCGTGGAAGAATTGCCTGAATTGTTTTCAGACTGTCACTCACACCTGCCACTGGCTCAGAAGTTGCGGGATATGTGAACGATCCATGAAAGATGGAAATCAGATAGTTTAATAAGACGTGCTTTTCGACATATCCACTGTCCTTACCAATCCCAGCTCAGGACTTCAAGTCGACGCTGCGGTCGCATGCTGGTCCCGTCCTCTGCCCTTTCTTGAACGCCTGTCTCAGCTCACAACTCCCTGTGGTCCTCCCACCAGCTCTACATGCCCCGCAGCCCCGGCCATGAGTCACCATTAGCACATGCAGAGCATACTTGTCCTCATCCGGAATGCGCACGTCTAGATGGCGGGCCGTCTCTTCCCTGCCTGCCTTGTCCGGTCGCCAGCCAAGCAGTCCCGAGATGCGGTAGACGTGGGTGTCGACGGCAAAGCTTTCTCTCCCCAGACAGAACAGCAAGACACAGCTCGCTGTCTTGGGGCCGACTCCCTTGAAGCTCAGCAGCTCCGCCATGGCTTCGTCATTGGCCAGCCCCCGCAGATGCTCGAGGCTGTACTCCCCGAAACGCTCATGCACCTGCACCAGGATTTGCATGATAACTCGGGACTTGACCTTGCTCAGGCCGCCGCATGCGATCGCCTCCTGGAGCTTCTCGACACCGCCGGCCACGATGGCCTCCCAGTGGTCGCTGCGGCCGTAGGTGGCATCCATTGATCGCTTCGCCCGCGAGCTGTTGGCGTCACTGGTGTTCTGGCTCAGGATCGTCCGGACCAAAGAGTCGACCACCGACGGTGAGTCGCCGCATCCTGCGCGGGTGGTAGAGGCGGTGACAGTGGCCGGGCGGTTCCTTGTGCCGTGTAGAGAAGACAGAATGCGCAGCGCGAGTTTGCACTCGGCAGGGGTGGGCCGTAGAAAGTCGGGGAAGGGAGACGATGCCGCATACTGACTGTAGGCCGCAAGCTTCCGTGATTGAAGGTTCGGAGTTGAAACATCTCCGACAGTCTTAACAGAATAGGGGGGAGCTGAGGATAGGTTGTCCAACACATCGGAAAGCGCCTTACTGGCCTCGGTCTTGATTCTCTTTGGCGTTGTTGCCGTGCGCCCATGTGTCCCGATCTCTGCCGTCGCTGTTCGCTTCCTCTGCCGCATATTCATGTTCGGTGCGGGCAGCTATGCCACATGAAGATGGCTGTAGATACGCTGATTCTGTGATCCTGTGATACACACCTGCTCGTGTTTATTTAGTCTGTGCCTGTACGGAGCACTGTAGTGGTGTGAACGAGTGGGAGCTGGCGGTGACGTCAGTACAGCAACGAAATCCGACGCCTGGGACGCGGCCCCACACGGACGGCCCGGGCATCAGCACGTTCCCTCCATTTGCTCGGTAGGTAGGTAGGTACCTAGAATACAGTCTGTACTTACCCTTACACTACCTTCATGTGGCCGGACGGAGATCATCTTTCCCCCCCTCCCCAAGTGTCCGTACCCCCTGGCTTTGGCCACAGTTTTTGCTCCTACCTGACTTCAGATTTCAGGTTGTCATACTGGCAGTTGTGTCGATGCAGGGCTCAAGAACTCGAGGAGATGCGGTGCTCAGGTTACGATCCGGTTGCATCATCAGATTGGAATCCTAGTCTCACCTACGGTGGCGCTCATCAGTTCGTACCTACGTCTACGTGTCCTCGAATTCTCCAGTGTCAGTGGAGCTGGGCCTGTGGCCAGAGGCTATGCACGCCAACGTATCTGCTTCCCGGTCTGAGGACATTGACTTGTGAGACCCCGACCGTAGAGGACATGACGTCGGGCGGGGTGGGAACACTGTGCCTGTGGTAGTTCAAAAGCCACTGGAGGTTGCCTGTTGGTGACACGTCTTTTACCTTCTAGAGAGTCTCAATCTTCACCACCAACGTGAAGAGGCTAGATCTCGCAATCTGTGTTCCCGCGCGTCTCGTTTAGCCCTGCCAAGCCTGGGGAAGCTCGCGCGACTCAGGGGCCGTCCGCTCTAACGCAGACCTTTGTGTTCTTTCAGTGGGCGTGAGCGTCATCGCTGAGGCTGCTTCAGGCGCATTAGCGGCCAATAGGGGTGGGTTGATGGCGGCCTCATATCGTCACCATTCATGCCGTCGTCATCCCCCGCCTCTGTCTGGCCGGATCGGCGCTGCATAAAGAACTTGGCGGGCCCGAGAACCGACCCTGATTGATGGTCGGCAATGTTGCAGGCGCTCAAAGTGCTCAAAAAGGCCGTGTCGCAGCCTGTTCCCGCAATCAGCCAGTCTTAATTCCGTCCTCCCCCTGCTCGCTGAGGCGCATATGTGAGGATCTCCCAAGAGTACAGCCCTGGGTGTTTCCACAAAGATGAGCGGCGCGACCGGTTTACTCGAGTCCTTCCTGGGCGCCATCCAGGCCAGCCTGTCCGTCCTGCTCGTCATGTTTTACGGCGGCATCGCGGCCTGGCTCGGCATCCTCGATCCGTCCAACACCAAGCCTGTTTCCAAGGTCTGCGTCCGGATGTTCCTGCCCGCCCTGCTCATCACCAAGATCGGCTCCCAGCTGGAAGCCGGCTCTGGCACCCGCTACCTCGTCGTGGTCCTCTGGTCTGTCGCCTGCCACCTGCTCTCCTTCATCATCGGTTTCGTCGCGCACTACATGCTGCGCACGCCCGACTGGACCTCTGTGGCGCTCATGTTCAATAACACCACCAGCTACCCGCTGCTGCTGATTGAGTCACTGGAGCAGACCGGCATCCTCCAGGCACTCATTATTGGCGACGAGTCGGGCTCTGATGCTGTGGAGCGCGCAACGTCTTACTTCCTCGTCTTTGCGACCATTTCCAACTGTCTGACCTTTGCAGTCGGGCCGCGACTGGTGGACTCGGAGCACGGTCCCGAGCAGGAAGAGTCCGACGACGATGAGGAGGGCGACGGCTGGAACGGCAACCAGCAAGGCGACGAGAATGACGAGGAACGGGCCCTAAGTGAGCGGACCTCACTGATGCGCAGACACTCTACATCGTACACGTTCTTCCCCTCGAGTCATAAGAGAGCTGAGCTCGCCGCGAGGGCAGAGGATATGAAGCGACGCGCCAAGATCGTGCCTCGAAGGTACTGGAAGAGCCTGAGCCCACGCACAAAGTGGTGGTTGATCCTGGTCTCTGACTTCTTCAATGCCCCTTTGTTGGGCGCGATGCTCGGCGCCGTCATCGGATTGACGCCACCCCTGCACCGGGCATTCTTCAGTGACAGCCAGGATGGCGGCATCTTCAGCGCATGGCTGACTGCCTCGCTCAAGAACATCGGCAAGCTGTTCGTGCCGCTCCCGGTTATCATTGCCGGCGTCTCGCTGTTCGCCTCTATCCGCGATGCGAGACGGAACCACGACCCTATCAGCAAGCTTCCCTGGGGCCCCATATCGTTCATCCTTGCGTTTCGTTTCATCGTTTGGCCTGTCGCTTCTATCGCCTTGGTGTACCTTCTTGCCTCTAAGACAAATGTTCTCGGCGATGATCCCATACTGTGGTTTACCATGATGCTCATGCCAACTGGACCTCCCGCGACAAGGTTGGTCGCCATGGTCCAGGTTAGCAGTGGCGGCGATGAGGATGACGAAGCCATCATCTCCAAGTTGCTTACCGTGAGTCTAAGTTCTTCAAAAGGAGATTATATCGGATCTCTAACTAATGTCTAGATATCCTATCTCATTTCCCCGGTTTTATCACTCGCTGTCGTCGGTAGCCTACGGGCCAGTGAATCCGCCTTCTGATGAGGGTCCTCCGTGTGCGGCCGGGAACCTCCGGATGGGCATAACATTCGAAGATGCTAAAAGCTGTTTTGTAGCTAGGTTACGGAGTTGTGTAGCAACGCGGAGATTTAGCCATCTAAGGTTCCGGGTCTACGCACACGTATTCACGTGCATATCGCCGTATCGTAACGCTGGGTGACCCTCCTCGCCTCCATCTCGTACTTGACCCAGCACTACTTCTCAGGAGCCTCCGTCAACCTCTGTGTGTCTACTACAACGGATTATCGTCCACAGAACCGCGGCAACCAATCAGTCACTGAATATTATCTCTCCCTTTTTAGGTAATTTAGGTGAGGAGCAACTACTCTTCGTCGTCGTTTGCTTCACTCCGGGACCAGGTAAGTCGTCAGTGTGGCCTAAGCCGGGAGAGCCTAAACTACTTTTCATGAAGCCATCAAGCAGATCGCTAGCACAGAAAACAGGGTCAACAGCAGCATCGAGTCTTTTAGCCCAGGCTTCTCCGCAGGGAGGGCTCCCCCTCGAGAGCCACCCCTACATAACCCCTATGTTACTCAGGAGCAAGGAGTTTCTACTGGGCTATGGACCACAGGCATCACATCTAGCGAGATGGTAAAATCTCTCTAGATGGTGGGAGGAACCGAAAGCACTCCTAGAAGATCCAAGACGTATGCCATCTCTGCGGCAGCTAGTGTGATCGGTACGCACTGCAGCCAGAGAGACGCTGGAGTCAGAAGCAGGCTATTATCAAGACGCCGTTTTCCCCTCTCGATTCATGGTATAATTGACAACACCTCTCGCCTTTTGTACATGCGCGTCCCAGTCGGGTCCAGTCTAGTCGTCGGAGCCTGAGCTGGTCGCGTCTGGCCTAGCCTTAGCCATACACTCTGGTGCTACATGCAAGAACAGGGAGAGAAGCACCGCCGCGTGTCTGCCCCGCCAGCGCATGCGGATACTCAAGTGGCCTCTCCCCCGGACATCTACTGGACGATTGGCCTCGACGTCGAAATGGAAGTGCTGCCCTTCAGCAGCAGGCCACGAACGCAAACAACTGCGACCGGCGTCGGATGTACTCTGAAGTCTGTGAGCAACCGGCACAAGGCAGAAATCTTCACTGCCATCGTCACAACGTCGTCTAAGGTCCCAAAACGAATGGTCAGAGGGGCATGCCATAAGAAACAGCACCAGCTCCGTCAATCCACATAAACCGGTCCCGTAAACCATTTGTAGTTCGCCTGCGCAGGAGTTCAGCCACTGCGTGCCTGACTACCTCGTAAACACCTTCACCACGCCGTCGCCTCCACCACTAACGATCCACCGGCCATCCTGGCTCCAGACGACGGAGCACACCCCCTCACCCCGCATGATGCGGTGGAAGGTGATCTCCTGCGTGCAGGAACGCTTCTCAAGGCTCCAGAATCGGAGCGATGCGTCGTGGCCGGCACTAACGAGCTCCCGTCCATCGGGAGAAAGTGACAACGAGGATATCGCGGCCGGGTGAGCGAGCATGTTGTATGTGCATTGACCTACGATCACGTCAATATCATGAAGTGAAGTGAATGTCGGAAAGGGGGACTGGTGGACCCAGAACTTACCGCTGTTCGCGTCGAAGAACCTAATGAAGCGATCCTCATGCCCGGAGATAATCACGCCTTCCACACCGCTACCAGCCATCGCCCTCCCTCCGCCCGTTGGTCCACCACCAGCATCATCCTCGCCCAGGCCACCTTGGTGTGGTGACTGGTCTAAGCCGACAGTTGTTGCAACGATTGCATTGACGCCAGTGTACACCGTCCCGTCATAAGTCTCCAAGCTGGCCATGCTGCCAATCTCTTCGCCAGTCCTCGTATCATAGACAATGATTGCGGCATCGGAGTAAGAGACGACGAACGACTCGCCTGAGGGACTTAACGCGGTAATGCAGGTGGGCGAGGCGTCTGAGTTTGGGCGGGATATGGAGTGAACAAGAGTGTGATGGAACGGGCTGTTAGATGCCATGTTGGGCTGGGGGCTACTGGGGAATGCCGATCCGGAGCTCATGCTGTTACCACGCACCCGACCGCTTCCGCCCTTGCGGCCTCCTGCCCCAGATGCAGGCTGCGGGCTAGTCAGTTGAGGTGGCGCACTGACTGCCCATATGCGGACAGTGCCGTCCGCCGCTCCGGATGCTAGCAATATACGGTCCGGACTGCCGTAGGGGTTCGGCTGACCAAAGAGCGAGCCGAGAGTGGCGGGAAGGACACACAGCGCCCACACAGCATCGGTATGCCCGTCGAGGGTAGCCTTAGGGTCAACACGACCACGCTCCCATACCCGGATCGCGGCATCCTGACCCCCTGAGAATATCCAGCCATCGCCTTGTGCCCGGCCACCGGTCGAGAAGTTCGGCGCCGGGGACCAGGATGCCAGGCAAAGCACTGCGCCTGTATGCCCACGGTGCGTAAAGTCGGCCTGCACATCTAGGTCAGAACCAGACGCCGTTGCGCCGTTGGTGGTGCTGTGGACACTGTGGCTGGTGCGAGGAATGTGGAAGCGCTTGATGAGGCCATCATCCCCGGCTGTGCAGATCTCGGGCTCGCCTGGGCTGCCGCCGCCGGAGAAGATCACACTCCGTACGGTGTCGAGATGACCGCGGAGCCCAAATCGCAGCTTGAAGTTTCCACTCTCCGCCTTTTGCAGAAGCGCATTCAGAGTCAGTTCCTGTTCCGCACTTCTCCGTCTGGAGGCGGAGCTTCTCCGGCGATGAGACGGCCCTAGACGGGTTGTTGGGGACTTTGGCAAATTCTCGGCGGGCGGAAAGACGTCGGTGTCGGGCCTGTTCGAGGATTGCTGCAGCTGCTGTGCAGCCGTCGCTGGATCCGGAAACGAACCCTCATCGAAGTCCCAACCGTTCGGGTCCACCGGATCTCTCTTGCCTAGTACCTCACCAACCCCTTCTATCCGTGGCGGAGCTTTACCGCTCTGATGCCCCTCCGGCGCGACACCGTCGATCATGCGGCTTGTCACAGATATTGTTGCGGGCCATTCGGTAGTGGTAGGCTCGTGCCCCTCGCCGGGGCGAGCCATGGCGCTCGCGTGTAGATCAGGGTTTTTGACGGCGTAGTTGCTCGCCGCGGCTGGTTGTGCAGGTCCTGGGTGATGGTTCGGTGCAGAAGCCTGGCGCGAATTTGCTTCTCTTACATGGTTCTGCCCAGATGGCGCCATCTGGGGAGCAAAAGGTTGTTCCATCCGCTGTTGGCTGGGCGGGATGCCAAAAGACTCACCCTCTCGGAGCTCCTCGAGTACTGGGAGTGGTGGCGACTCTTGTGGAGGTATCGGGTTCGCCGGTGTCACCATAAGGTAGGTAAACTCTGCCTGGCACTGGTCGAGGAAGGTCTTAAGCTCCGAACGCTGTGCCTCGTCGTCGGCGGCCCTCTCTGCCTCGGCGCCTCCCGCCACAGGACCAGGAGAGGATGCCACTATATGCACTATGTCAGACTTCACGCCGTAGGACCGAGCTGGAAGGTGGCGTGAACTTACATTGCAATTTTTCCCGGAGTAGCTGGTCTAGCCTCTTGTGTTTCTCGGGCTCGGTATCTGCCTCAGCAGGCAGCGCCACCGAGCTCTTGAGCTGGGCTGCCTGATCCTTGACTTTCTTCTCGAGGATGGCCACGTACTTCTTGAGCGCCTTCTGCGTCGCATCGGCCCTCCGAGCAGCACCCTCCAACGCGGCAATGCGCCCCTTCATCTCCTGCTTCTCGATCTCCCAAGCATTCCGATCGCGTTCGTGCCGATGCCATTCCGTTTGCAAGAAGCGCATCACACCTGCACCGGGGATGAGCGTCAGCAGGGCGAAGTTGGGGAGGGAAGAGAAGGAGGCGAGAAGAGGAAGCTGGCTGACCTTGTAGGGTATACTCGGTGGCATTAGGCTGGTTGGCGTTATTAGCACCCTGCATTGGCCCGGACATATCGTTTGCCCCGGGACCGGGCATGGGCCCATTGCCAATGATGTTGGTGCCCATGCCTGCAAAGCCCAGGTTCATGCGCGCGTCTCTGTGGTACCCGTTCCGTTGCAGCGGTGTAGCTGGAGCGTCTGCTGGAGAGACGCGCCAGGGGATGTCAGCTGTGGATGTTCACAGCTGCCGGCCCTCTTCCCTCTTCTCCGACGTCCAAGTCAATGGCGCGGCGTTCTCAAGTCGCATCTGACCGCGAGGAGGCAGGATGCACGTCGTCAAACACGGTGCTGTTGGGGCTGGAGAAGGGGCCGTCTGTCTCGTGACCGATCGGCGCGATGTAGAGCCCCAGTGCAGGAGGAGGGCGTTATGAAAAGAGAACGGCGAGGACGATTGAGGAGCAACTAGAGAAGCGGGTGGCGGCGAGAGGAGGACGGCGAGGATGGGAAAGAACAGGCTCCGTCACGTCAAGGGTCGTAGTTCGTTTTGTCGCGTCGTGTCGTCGATGTCCCTCTGATCGACGATCGACCTGCTGGAGGCGATTCTTTTGACGTCTTTCGTCACTCGCCAGGTTGTAGACCCTTTTGCTCGCCCAAGTGCCGACGGGATCGCTGGAGCTCGTATGCTGTGCTGCCAAATGGTAAGTTGGACGTGGTTTGCGAGCTCTTCCTCCAAAGGTGGTCTCTGCGTTGCCGCCCAGCAAGGTCCATCCAATCAGAGCCTTCCATTGGCTGTCGATAGCTTGTTTGGGCCTGAGGCAGCGATACAGATCTGTCTCAGGGGCGTAACGTTGAGCACGGACCACATGACAAGCGCGTCAACCAAGATACTTTAGGTACCTAGGTACTTACCTACCTGCCTAAGGTTAGTACCTACCTGTCTTATCTTTCTTGAGGGCCGACGGGGATAGCCTCAGGACGGCTACGCACGGCGGATGCGTTGAAGAGATATGATCGTATGGGCCCCGCCTGCAAGACTGAAGATCCCGTGCCTCTGCACAGCGCGCCCAGTCCACGGGCATCCCATAAAGCTTTGCACAGGGCCGTCAGTTCTGCACGTAGAATACACACACGTACAAACACGTGTGAGAACAGTAGCCCTCTAGAACTCCAGCTCCTCGACCTCCATCCCGCATGAGTTGCACGTCTTCACTGTCATACCCTCCTCATTTTCCACCGCCCTGCCCCAGTCGTGTACATGTCTCCCACCCGATCCTACAGCGTCCCCGAACCTCGCAGCCGCACCACCGCCGCCCTCATCGCCAAAATCACCCCGGTTGCGGCGATAGGCTTCCGTGCGCGTCTTGCGCTTCAGGTCCAGTAGCTTTTCCTTGAATTTGGCCTCTTTGCGACGCTTCTTGTCGGTCTCGCGCCGCTCGAACTCGGCGTCCAGCGCCTCGGGCGACCCCCATTTGTGGTTGAAGGCATAGTCCTCCACCTGGTACCGCAGGAAGAGCATCATGTCGTGCCAGTGCGACTTGTGCGGGTTTGGCCGCGAGAGGTGCGGGAGCAGCTCCGTGTCTTTGAGCTCCGCTGCCGGCGATGTTAGCACCACCTAGATAAGCGGGAGAGACAACTAAGTCCGCCATCCGCCTCTCTGGAACAGAAGTGAAGGGAGTTAGATGAGGAGGCTCACGTTCAGTAAGGAGGTAGTCCTCGCGACACTCCGTCTTCGTCAGCAGGCTGTACTTTTCGGGATACTTCTCCTTGCATGCCGCGCACACGGCGCACCGCAGCACCTCCTCCCACACCCAGTCAATCTCGAGGCTGCCGCACTCCCTGCACTTCTTAGCCTCCTTTTCGTCGGCCAGTACGCTGAGACCAGGCTCGAATGGCCCCGCCTTCTGTCGCTGCAGCTTTCGGAGCAGCTGCAGGCGCTCCCACTCGCGCGCCGTCATATGCTTCGGCTTCTGGTCTGCCTCCGTCTGTCCTTGCCCGTGGACGTGCTGGGAGTCGGTCGACAGCGCCTTGTTCCAGGGGTCATCCTCCGTCGACAGGAACCCGCCCTTGGTGTCCGTCATCGCGCTGAAATTGTAGTCGACGTACTTGGTGAACTTGCGAGCTGGCCGGATCTCGGCCTCGCCGGCCTCGTCGCGCTTCTTCGCGGGGGAGCGCGCATCGCGGTTGCTGGCTGGCACCTCGCTGCCCGTGATGGAGTCAAAAGGGCGCTTTAGGACGTGGCCACCGCCCTTGCCGACCACACGGATCTCGTCTGTGTCAACGAACCCGGATGAGGATTTGTGGACAACGGGCTCAGTGCCAGAAGCGCGGGCGGCGGCTTCTTTCTGGTCGCGGAGGGCCTTGGAGCGTAGGCGGGACTCTTCCTAGAAGGCAAAGGAGCCACATCAGCTGATACCCAAGCAGGCACCGCGAAGAGCGGTGTATATTGGCGTGCAGACTTACGAGGCGCCGAGTGACCTCGGGCGTCGGCGGCGACACCGGTCTTCTTGGTAGTTGCGCAGCTTGCGCTGGTGGGGTTGACGCTCGCTGCATGACGTAGAGGCGCCCACAGGACGGTTTTGATTCCCGCGGGGCGACTGAAGAGCAAAAGGTAGACCGCAACGACAGTTCTGCTGAGAAAAGAATTCGACCGGCTTGGGGGAAGGCGTGGGCGCTCCGGCTGAATCTGCCTAGGTAGGCAGGGAGTTTGGTAAGCCTAGGTTGCAGTCGGGAAGCGGAAGGATGACTCGCCGCAGCAAGGTGAAGGGGTGGCGGCAAAGAGCAGTCGCCGGCCTCCGACAAAGGTGCAACACACGGGACCTTAAGCAAATTGACACAGTGCCCGAGGCGACTAGGTATTCAAATAGAAGCGAAAATCATGACTTGATCACTTCTCTAAGGTGCTCTCACTGCAGTTCGCAGGAGGCCAATGGCCAGCGAGCTTTTCTCCCCAGTCTCGAACGACACCGAACACTCGCCACCACATCGTCCCCACCCACGTCCCGCCCACAGTGAACCCCCCTTTGCAATATACACAGTACGCTTACGAAACCCACGTCTATGTCTATTCGACGAATGTGGATTGACGAGCAGGACATGTCTGCTGTATCCTGCCTGTGAAGTGACCTCTCCTATCCAACTCCCTACTCGTCCTTGACACCGCCGCGACCGGCGCGCTCAGCGGCCTCAATGGCCTTCTTGTCGCTCTGGGCGGCGCCGCCCTGCAGGCTGCTCATGAAGCCGGCGGCCTGCTTGAAGGGGCGCTTGAGGTCCCCGGAAGCGGGCTTCCCGTAGAGGTGGATTTTGACCAGGTTGGACTCGAAGGCGGCCTTTACGGGGATGATGGACTGGATCAGCAGTGGATTGGTGTACTTGAGGTACAGGTGCATGAAACCCATCATGGCGACGCCCATCATCTGCGACCGGAACATCTGCTTGAGCTGCGCCATGTCGTACGCGTGCACAGTCGTCGTCACGAGCTTGGGCTCCTCGGCGGACCCCATCGGCGCCGGCTCGACGTACTTGAGCGTGGTCAGATCTGCAAGGACTGAGCGTCAGCTGTGCTGCTTGCATTCAAGCAGTGGCGTCTGTGCCGGAGGGGCCACGGTGACAACAAGGGAACTAGGACGGCCCACCCTTCTTTTTGTCGATGACGGTCTTAAGGTAGAGGTAGATGCCGAGGATGATGAGGTTGCTCGTGACGTAGACCACGCGGCAGGCGTTGAGGACGTTGGGGTCGTCGAAGGGGATCTTCTTGGCCACCTGCATCATTCCGAGAATGATGATAACATTCGTCCTAACCGACGAGACAGGTAGGAGGCAGGCGTTAGCGGACAGAACCTCGAGAGCGCTGCACGACCCAGGGGGGCCCTATGCGCAAGAGTGGCGCACACAGTGGCAGGAGGAACGTGGCCAATATCCGACTCGCAGAGAACTCACACTTGGGGGCTAATACCGGCCATCTTGCTCGGCGTCGTCGCTGTGGACGTGGAAGGCTAGAAAGGCTGGGGGAGCAGAAGACGGGGCGGGCCAAGAATCGTCGGAATACGTCGATCGATCGGCTGCGGGCGCAAGATGCGTTGAGGTGGGAGTGAATTCTGCCGAAAGTCTGTTTCTCGTTTTGTTCGCGCACGATGGTGGAAATTGGCATCAGCGGCGTGGTTTGTTGGCCGCGCCTACGTTTTTCCGTAACCTGCCTCCCTTAGTTGAACAAGAATACTGACGTTAACTTAACTGCCTAGATATGTACCTTACCTGCTTGCCAAGGTGGGTAGGTACCTACCGACCTGACCTAATACTTGAAGGCCTCGCTAGGGAGCAGTCTGTCAGTCAGTCAACTTTTCCGTCTTGAACCGAACATCTTTTTTGTCTTTTTTCTTTTTGGTTTTGCGTCTGCCGCTTCGCCACCTAGCAACTCGGCTTGATGCAAATTAGCCAAGCGGACTTCGGTGCGTGTCAAGGCCCCGTCGCGCCATTTCCTAAAAGGCAGGCCATCATATCGGAGCCCAACTGGCCTGCTAGCAAATCCTGCTAGGGCACGGTATGATATGTACGCGGGTACCTCAGTGATCTTGGGTCCCTGCCTCCTTTCCCTAGGTACCTTAGAGCGGGGGGGGTGGGGGGGGTAAAGGAGGTAGGTAGCTCGAATGCACGCCGGCGCCCCATCCTGTCATCTTGCACCCGGAGTCGAGTCGGGATTCATGCCTCGTTTCGTACGGTTTCCGCCCGGCGCGGCAGCTGACGCCTTGCTGCCGGCCGATGCTTGACACTCCGGAAGTATACCGTGACGGAACCCGCGGCCTTTCGGGTCCTATATGGTGTGTGCTCTACTGGACAGCTCCTCGTATGCCGAGTCTGGCGTCTTTTCGTAGCAACTGGAATCGCGCGAGGCTAACGGTGTCTGGGCAATCGGCCACTCTCACAACTTCACACAGGGGCCATCACCGACGGTGTAGATTGCCACGCTGGTGCACCGGCCATTACCTATCAGACACTGCTGATTGGTGGCTTCCTGACTGTCCCCGAGTGTTCATTTACTCATAGCCCCTGTTGACGGACATCCGACGTGCTATATATGACTGCCGGCTTTAGCCTACAAGACGGAGCCTCTCCGCCTGGGAGAGGGAGGCAGGCACTTCCACAATTTCGCAGCTGTCTTCCCTTGTCGAGATCACCGACACACTCTTACCATCTGTCTGGTCTAGGTACTTGCAGCGCCTTGTGTCTCATCGTCGGAGTCGGCCGTGCGCTGCGTCACCCGACCAGGCTTGATGATTAGCCACAATTCCTTCCATGCCCGTCGCAAGTTCCATATTGAGTCCGAAATGAAGTCAAGGTCTACAACGTCCATATCGCCGCGCGACCTTTGCCCAGGTGCCTGCTCCAGCTAGTGTGTGCCACTGGTCGAAGACGCCTCTCTGATGTCTAACCACTTCGCTTATCAGTCTGGGATATAAAGACAAGAGGCAACGACCAGACCTAAGCATAGACACGTCCTTCCCGCGCGAGGGATCCCCTGAACAGTCGTAATCGTACTCAAGTCCTCATTAGTACACAATGCTCCACCTCAAGGCAGTACTTCTCGCCCTCGCAGCAGGCCAGCTCGGCATCGCCATCCCCTCTGGAACATCAGAGACGACAGCAGGGGCAACCACCAAATACTGTGACGTGTCGACGACCATCTGCTATGCGGAGTATACCAGTCCTGCCAACGTTATCTACCGGATCGCGCTTCCCGACACGGCCACGACAGCGTCCCCTTTCGATATACTACTCCAGATCATCGCGCCCAGGACAGTCGGTTGGGCCGCAGTCGCATGGGGCGGCCAGATGGCCTACAATCCCCTGACTGTCGCGTGGCCGAACGGGAACTCGACTATCGTATCTAGCAGGCGAGCCACGTAAGTCTCTATATCTCCAACATAGGGTCTCTGAGCTCTTGGCTTACCCGCGTCCTTCCCCGGCATAGCGGCCATATTCTTCCAGGAACATACCCAGGAGCAACCTACGCCACTCTTCCTGGATCCAAGACGAACGCGACGCATTGGCAACTTGACGTGCTATGCTCTGGATGCAGCCAGTGGACGGACCAGAATGGCAAGGCAGTGGCGCTCAATCCCGCCGGCACGTCCGTTCCGCTCGCCTACGGGTCGTCGGTTAGAGCTGTTACGGACCCGAGCAACAACGCCAGCCGCTTCTCGGCCCATGACTCGAAGGGAAGGTGGTTGCAAGACCTCAACAGTGCAAAGATTGCAAACTTCACCAGCCTAGTACATGCGTACGCGAACGCCGTAGAGGTCAGCGCGACCTGAGTTGACCCTGGTTTTGCTTATTGGTAAACCTCTTGGCACTTGGGGCAAGCCACTTGGTAATATAATACTAGTGGGGTTAGTACAAAGTTGGCGGTAGAAAGATGCAGTCATTTTACAGCTTTCATGTCCACACAATCCTGCCCGACACTCCACTACACCTTGATTGCTAAGGAATTGCAATCTTCACATATGTCTACCAACTGCCATTCCTCCCCTGAGGTGCCCATATCGAAAGTTCACTCTGGACACTGTCGGCCTCGTGGACCCCAACGGGAACTCTCTGCATATCTCCGTTGATGCGGACCGAGACGGACTGGGCAGGTTACGGACCTCTCGGTATTTATAGATCCAGTTCGCGCTGAGGTGGAGTAAAAGCCCGTCAAAAGACCACAAGGTCCTTTAGTATAGCCCAGTCACTTCTTAACCGTGCCTTTCAGGCAGCTTTTACGCTAGCAGTGTAACGTTCACCTCTCCGCACACCCCCCCTAACAACGGGGTCATCGAGAACCACTGCCTTGAACAAGACGAGGAGAGCGCCCTGGAATGGCGTTGGCAAATTATTTTTTGTATTTCAATGTCCCGCTGGCGGTAATGGCGACAAATCGTGAAGTCTTGTTAGAGTTCCTCTTTACGTTAGCCGAGGATCACCAAATTTTCTGGAGGCGATCTCGTTCCGACTTCCTTCATATATGCCTCCATGACAATACCATAGTAAGCCTGAGAATATCTTAAATCGGTATAAGAAACAGAGCAGGAGCAATTCTAAGGTATCTACCGATAAAGCCCGATACGGCACATATCCTCGGGCCGGATCCGCCATTGTCTGCAATAGCTTACGAGCCCTCTCCAAACTGATAACGCCCGCCTAGACGGGATACCGTAATAACTCATCATTCCGAGATATTGAGCTGCGTATTTATAACGTGATATTCTGCATTGATTCGTATAAGGCGATCTAAAACTTAATGTCTGCTTCGGCGTCGTCCGGCGCTGCTATTGCGGCGCTACCCCGAGGGGAGATCTCCGTAACTACTATCTTCACAGACGATTACAACTCCGTTTGATTGTAGTTTCTCGCATTAGAAGTGCTTATATAGGTAGTGCCACATCGTGTGAAGCGCTCACCAATGCCACCATGTCTCCCGGATCTAGGGGACTCGCCTCGTTAGGAGCGCCTTCTAGACCCTAGACTTTTATACGTGTCTTTACCACTTCCTTAGACTCTTGTGTTAAGGTTGTTGCTCTGAATTTGTGGTAGAAGTTAAATTTGCCTCTCGAAGGCACGTAGATTAAAGAGCATTTGTCGTGCTTATGGTTGCTGGTAGGGCTTTTGTACCAAGCAACCGGTACAGCAGATTTTGAAGCCGTTGAACTTTGGAGATTGCGTGCTTCATGATTTATCCACCACAAATATACGATTTATCATAGTCGCGAACATGGTCCAAGACCTTGCGTAGTCAACAATGACCGGGAGGATGCTCGTTACTAATCTACCGTGTCACCACCCCTTGATAGTCATCCGTTACCGTATACAAGAGCACTCAGATCCTGCACTCTGTCAGTCTGAGTCGTCTCAGACACAAGTGGCTGTAAATGTCATCAAATCATCAAAGCGGCTGTCACTGGGAAGTAGTATACTCCTTTGTCTTGCATCAGTGATGGACGGGGCGTCTTAGAGCTCATACGCGTGACTTTGTGATTGCTGACTTTGGGAGTAATGATATTGCTAAACCAAACTCGCCTTGCTTCCCAGTTGAATCCCTTCTGGTTGCCTATGACCATGCAAGTGAATCTGCCAGCCTAGCTTGCCCTTGCAATTCAAAGACCGAAACAGGCTGTCAGATCCCCAACAGTTTTCCAGGATCAACACAGTAAGCGAGTAAGCGACTGCGGCCGAAAGTCTGTTAGGCGAGTGGGTCTAAGTGAATCTGCCCACCTCGCTTGCTAACGCCAAGGGGGCCAAGCGCTTATCCATGGCAACCATACTGCTTGTAAACGATCTTAAATAAGACGTAAACTCTCTTGTTCGGTGGACCGTTCGACTCTACATTGTTTCACTTCCCTCGCCTATGCTTTGTTCCCCATTTGCAAAGTTCAAACTCCTGCGTTCGGAATATGGGTGCATCCGAGAGCAAACCACCTCCGTCAGCGGCTGTGTACAACCCTTTACAACTCAAGCTATACGATTTCGTCGTGCTGCGCATCTCGAATGGATACGCGTGGCGCTGCAGTACTGATGACGTTCTACTTCCCTTCTTCAGAGGCCGTCTCGCCGGTAGTAACAGGCATCTTGATGTCGGCGTAGGGAATGGTTTCTACCTGGTGAAGAGCAAGGACGTGCTCTTTTCCATCAAGAACATCACCTTGATGGACGTCAACAAAAATGCCCTCGATGTTACGGCGAGCAGACTGGCTAGACTTGGGTTCCGCACTGATTCCGTCCTGCACGACGTCACAGAGCCGTGGTCCCGTCCGAACGACGCCCAGCCGTTCGACTCAATCTCACTCTTCTACTTGCTTCACTGTCTTCCTGGCCCTCTATCGGATAAGGCAGACAAAATTGCGGCCTCACTGAAAGCGCACCTGAACCGGGATAGCGGTGTCTTGTACGGAGCGACGATACTAGGCGACGAGGCACGACACAATCTCTTTGGGAAGCTCTTGATGAGACTATGGAACAAGCTTGGGGTGTTTGGCAATCGCACGGATAAGGAGTCGGACCTTCAGGAAGCCTTGCAGAGGCATTTCAGTGAGGTAGAGGTGAGGCGAGAGGGAAGAGTTGCACTATTCACAGCGTCAAAGCCTATTGGAGGGGATTTCGGTTCGCCAAGAGCTGCACAAACATCGTAGGTGGTATGGGATGGGAGGGGAGGGAGGTTGGAAGTCGATATGCGGATTTGACTACCTGATTAATATGGTGAGGCCATCATATGCTCTGTATCTGGCGTCGCAAGCCAATTTTATCCTTCTATGAGGCACGCAGGTCTCGCTGCCCCTACTATGCCCTGGCTGTGACTTGACTATGCTTCGCCTAATGTTAAGGTCTCTCAGGGACATCTTCGTCGACAGAAGGTTATGCTGCCATGACGCTTATGAAAGCAACTGTAATTCATAGATCAAAGCTATATCCTACGGCTTCTATAGCATATTCGGATGCTCTTTACGGACTACTAGTTGCGAATCCTGAGCAGTGTCGGTAAAGAGTGTCTTATATCCTCCTGGCAGCTAAGTACCATTGACCTCCGCAATCCGAATGGTTTGTTCCTCTTCTTCCTTGTCAATCAGTTCAATGTCTACGGCGGTGCGGTTCTGCTCGAGGTAAGATATCTTCCTCGTCTTTATGGTGGGAAAGACACCGTCTCCCTGTTTCAGGAGCCATGCCAAAGCCAACTGCGTGGTGGTATATAACCTTTTCTTTGCAAAGGTCCTGAAGACCTTGATTTGGGCGTCTCTATTCCTCTTTTGGAATAGAGGGAAGACAACCTAGCGCATTTCACTGGGCTCAATGGGTGCTTCCATGTTAGTTAGCCAAGGTGTCTGTCAGGACTTCGCGACCGAGACGGAGGGAGGGCGGGTGGCAGAAGAGAGGCGATGCTAAGCTCGCGGCGGGTAGAAAGTAAGCCTGTCCCTGCATTACCTTTAAATCCGGGACAAAGCATGGAGTCTTATTGTCGACAGTGGTGAGTCTTCCAACCTTGCAATCCCGCCGGAGAGACGATCATATTTGAGAGACCTGTGTATTTCGTTTTACCGTCGGTGAGAGCAATTATACCAAGGTCGCTTACCTGGAGACCTTGCCTCACCTTTTCAGCTCAATCGTTAAATTAATCGTCTGCTCAATCAATGCTCCTTGTTATCACGACATGATGAATCCTATGAGTTCATCCCTCTCTGCATCCCCTGGACCGTGGATGCGACTTGTGTAGCGCGACTGCTGTAAATGTAGGAGGCCTAATAGACTGTGAAATACCTCATATTCCCATCTATTAACCCAATAATTGAATGAGAATCTTCGATCATGTTGGCACGTTGTTACAAAGATAGGTAATATAGGGAAGGTAGGGAAGGAATAAAAGGATTGGCTCATACATCCTCAAAGGAACTCTGAGGACCGGCTGCGGGGTGAATGGACGCAACTTGTACTATGCCTAGCTTGTTAAGTACGGACAGTTTAGCACAACTCTCCAAATTATGCCAAATACGCTGGTTCTGGCCCTAGTCAAGAGGTTTGCTACTCTTCTCAGGCGTGGTAGGGCGAGCGAAGATGTAACAAGATACCGACGGGTTCTAAGGACAAGCCTCACCCACGCAAGGTACCCGTAGTTAAAGACCCGGTGGTGAGTCTTATTTGCACGCGGCATTTAGACCCGCATGATGACGTAAACGCCTTGCTAGATAGAGCCGCTCGCTCCTGTTCGTACCTAGTGGAGCAAAACAGACCAACTTCACCTCATCAAAGCACACCAGCACCAGCAGCCTCATCAAGACAATCGCTGCGGACCGGCACGCACTTGACGTACCCTATGCGTCTAGGCTGTTCCGGATTTACCAAAGTCCGGCGGTCTCTCATCATTATTCCATCTCACGCCCGACGTCACTTCACCATGTCGCTCAAAACGCAGGAGCCAGTCATCACCAACGTCTCCGAGCTGCCCGTCGGCGAGGCCAAGTGGGTGACGCTGAAGAAGATTGAATTTGTCGATCAGGTGGGCAAGCCGCGCACGTGGGAGGCCGCCGTGCGGAAGACCAGAGGCAAAGCGGGCGTCGACGCCGTGGCGATGGGTAACATCCTGCTGCACCCCTCGCGACCACCTTCGACACTTATCGTCATTCAGTACCGTCCGCCCCTCGACGCCTACACTGTCGAGTGGCCTGCTGGCCTCATAGATGCCGATGAGACAGCAGAGGAGGCCGCAGTACGCGAATTCAAGGAGGAGACGGGCTATGATTGTCGCGTGCTTAGTGTCAGCCCGCCGCAGGCCGCGGATCCCGGCCTGACAAACGCCAACATGCAGCTGGTCATGGTCGAGGTGCAGCTGAAGGAGGGAGATGAAGAACCCGAGCAGCGCCTCGAGGACGGCGAGCACATCCAGCGCGTCGTCCTGCCCCTGTCCGAGTTCTACGATCGCCTGGTGGAGTACTCAAAGCAGGAGCGCATGGTGGTCGCAGCGAAATTGTTCCACTTTGCAGCTGGGATGCACTTCGCACAGACCCAAAAATATATATAGCTTCCGCGTCGGTCTCTTCTTGATCCGCGCCAGAGGACGTTGCCAGCTCCTTAGACACTCACTGGAAAACGGGCCAATACTGGGCTTAAGGGGCATCTGCGACCATGAACCCATCATCTTTATCTTTTTTTTCTGAGCATCATAAATTACTTGCCTGGTGCTATGCGTGCAATTCAGTTTGTTGGCCAAGGCCACTGACACCGTTACTGAGGACAGGAAACGTCCACCGTCTCAAACCCTACACTCCCTATCTGATCTCGGCCACCCCGAAGCAAATCCTCACCGCAAATGTCCTATTTCCTCCATGCCCCGCATCGATGTCGCTCACAAGCGTGGAAATCCTGATGAATTATCCCCAAACAGCTTCCAGACTCCGTCGACTTTATGGGAAAGAGTCTAGCTTACCGCCATCTCGTCGTGCAGGTCGCCCTACGTCGCATGGCAATTCCATCCACGCCAGGCAAGAGGCTCACTTGCATTGCTGGTGGAGGATAACATGTTAAATGCTGATCAGTGAGGGGCAAAGGCAAAGGGCTGGAATAAAACAACGGCCATCACCGCGCGGCCGCTGTGCTCCCCTCTGCATAAGCACAGCACATTGGCTCGACCAAGTTGAAAAATCACCGCTTACCGACAGCGGACCTTGAACGTTAGCAGATCATCTCCTCTTCTCGGGCTTGACGATGCCGGTGCCGCCACTGCTCATGTTCCGCATCTTGTTGAAGAATCGTCTCCTCACTAATAGAGATGCGGTAGGAGCCCTGATCGGGAAGGAAACTTCTTTATCTAGGTCCATTTTAACAAGGTCATGTATTTGCTTGAGTAGGATGACGAATGTGCACAGCCCCTAAGATGTCTAGCCTATTTACTCAACAATGCCCGGGCACTAGACCGGGCGGGGATAATGCATGCCGAGCAATCTTATAAGAAGCTGCAACCGCAAGAGGCGGCAAAACAAACAATAGCAGTAGAAGCTTGTATCGGGAGCGTTGATCTATAAGATGATGTCTTGATTATCACCTAGACTGATACTGGACTTGCTTGATTTTAAATAGACAGGCACGTATTTATATACATTCAGTAATGACTGTATTTCTATATACTAGTCTTCTATTTGTAGTGACTAGAAACAGTGCTTTTAGTAGGAGACGCGACGTTCAGGACCATTAGCTTGAGATAGTGGCCCCTTGGCAGCTGTTTCCATAACTCTTGATGTCTGGTTTCTAGGTATTGTGCATACTCATCTGCCTCTCGACCCTAAGGATTGTTCCTATTGATCTCTCATTATTTGAAAACACCATCTTTTTCCGCCGTACTGCGCGTGGGTAAAATGGACCCTGTCCTTGGGTCGATTTTGATTTACCGTTACGTCTTTGTGTAGTTCATCTATAATTGAAGCTCTTGCTTGAGAGAAGTTGAAGTAGTCAGGTTGAAGAGAGGTTTGCTTTTCATGTAACTTTCATCCAAGACACAAACAAAGTATAGCTAATTAAGGGTTTCCTACCTACCTTTAGAGATCGGTTGGGAAATGGTCGACTTGCCAATATAATCAACAAACATCCTTACAATAGATATAACTCAAACTGTATTGTTTTCTCAATCGAGAACCCGTTCATTGATTCCTAGCAACGCGTTCGAACTGCTCAATATCAGAAATATGTTGTATCAAAGTATATTCGACATTCACGCCATTGACTAATTATTAATAATGTACACAAAGTCGACCAGAGTCAGGAAACAACGCAGTTCCTCTTTACGTAGACTGGTAACTGTGAACGACTTGATTGATTGTTTGATTCAGCGTCGCCGGCAATTCGGCATCATCATTTTGGATAGCCTTGCGTTCTTTTTTCTTCTACTTTTTCTCGAGTTCTCGCTTACTCTGGTGTCAACTTACGATTCAACTTATACAAATAGGCCATGTGTGTTGTTTCGAACGAAGCTTGCTTTTGCCTATCCATGCTGAGCTTATAGCGCAAACTCAAAAGCGTACGCCGTATATACGTCTTCCTGATAAATTGGAAACGACACAGTGTTACCACTGTAAGTATGACCATACCATCCCAGGTCAGCCGGCGAATCCAGTTCTGCGTAATGGTCGTCAGTACCTGGGAATCCCCAGGTATGGATGTTCAGCGTGCCACTCTCGGGCAAGCCAACATCTAACAGGTTCTCCATCTGGATATAAAAGGTACCCGTGGCCACTCTTGAGCCGACCAGCAGACGGACAATGTCAACATCGACAACAGCATAGACTTCACCTCGTAGGTCTGCGGTCGGTGTTGTCTGTACACGTGTGCCGGTCATATTCAGCGCGTAGTACTTATAGACCTGCCAAGCCGGCGTAGGCCAGTAACCATCCTCTGTATAGTTGTAGGAAGTCGTGGCATCGGGTTTACCAACGAGGCCGGCTAAGAAGTCGTGAAGCGCCTCGCCAGACAGCCAGTTACCGCGCAGACCGAAAGCATCGACTCGTTCCAGTTGGGCAATCCACCACGCGCTGCCGGAGGGAACCTGCTCGGCCCAGATACCGTACTCGTTGATGTTAACAACATGGTCAGTGGCAAGGCTGTTGCTTTCCAGGACGCTCTTGTACACCGCGACAGTCGATTGCATATCGCCTCCACCTCCCTCCATGTGCCAGCTGTATTGAGTAGGAATACTCCGGTTCTCCGCAATGAATGCAGCCCAGTTGGTCCACCACGAGTCAGAGGTGGACGGAGCGCCGGCCAAGGACGGCCCTGAAGTGGCACAGCCAGGGAGGTCCTGTCTGTAATTCCCTTGTTAGAAGGTTGATCCCGATTGTGGACAGCGGTTATTTTGCTGGACACTCACTGAAATCGGTAATACGTCCTTCCCCACATCTCTAGGTACTGGGACTGCGCCCTGTTCCAGAATCCCGTTCCGTCTGGTTCGTTCCAGATATCGATCACGACATCGTCAAGCATGTTGTTTGCTTTCATGTCGGAAATGAGTCGAGTTAGAAACGCGTCGTAATTGGTCCAATTGCCGTCATCGCCAGGGTAGACTGCAGTAGAGGCCTGAGTCCCGTCGGCGCCCCAAATGTCGTGCGGAAGTAGAATAAAAGTGCCTCCGTACTTCCGAGTCGTGCGGTAGTTGCTCAGTGCCGACTGAAAGCGAGTCTGTACCCAACTCAGCTAAGGGAATCACAACGTCTTGAGGCCTTGCTGTACTCACCTGGTAGCCAGCGAAAGATCCAATCCATCCCTGGCCGCTGAGCTGAGCACCGCCGGCGCGATTGTACTTGAACTTAATGTCGGTGTAAAATTCATCTGGGATCTGATCCTGCTGGTCTGGAATACCGTACAGTATCCCTGAAGCGAGTTGTTGGGGGGTACCTGTGGACACATTGAAATATACCGAGGCGGTCCCTGATACAGTCGTGCGCCTGTTCAATGTCGCTGCTTCAGCTACGCTGCTCAGCAGGGGGAGCACAGCACAGAGTGGGAAGTACATGTTTTTGCTTCTGCAGATTTTGACGAGGGCGGCAGATAATGTACGACATAGAAATGTTGAGCGACTTAGGTTTCATGACATGGCCGACATCCTTTTGACTCTTTTATACATCTTCAAGAACTTCCGAACGCCCTTCCAGATGGTGCAGATCTCGCCATCAGGGGCTCCCGGTGGGCGTTGAACGACGTGTTCCTCTCAAAGCCCCTGTCGTCACAAGAATCCCAGGGGTATGTATCCCCAGGCCGTTGTTAAAAATGCGGGGTTGCGGCCCGCGGGAAATGCCGAGACACATATCTTCCGTCCAGCCACGTTGAGGAGGCGACATAATGGCTTGTTAGCTGGCGTGCTGTAGGCAACGCCATGAAAGTCAGCTCATCTAGGGTATCATTCACTCACAACGGCTCCGGTGGGCGGCTCCGGCGGGCAGATTTGGCGGGCAACCTTGATGGGCACCTGCGATGTGCGAACGGACATAGAATTGGGACCACAAAGAGGAGATATCGAATGAGTAAATTAAATCTGTAATAGAATTACGGACTGAACAGCGATGTAGGCAAGCCAGCTAACCGTCCTCTGACCTTGCTTGATAATAGTCTGAAGTCTTGGCACGTACATCGGGTAGTAGAAACGAAGATATTTCAGCTTGCAGCTATGGCCAAGAGGCGGTACTCTAACTTTGAACGACTAAGCAGCAGGGGCACGTAGGAATTTCTTAGCGATGCATTTTTCGCGGTCGGAGGCTGCTCAAATCCGACGACAGCTGGATCACAGGTAATAATTACTTATAGAGGTACAATACGAAGACGAAGAAGACGCGAGAAAAAGAAACTTGTCTCTTCGCATTAGCACATAGCCTCTATAGCTCTCCTGAAAAGTGTCCTTTCAAAGTTCTGCAGGCGGCCAAGATCCTCTTCTGGTTCTGGGACCAGTGCACCTCTTACTAGTCCAAGGACTTGCGACTTCAGTATCAAACTTGCTTCTCGTCGGGCTGGGATGGCCGGGCTTCTTGTCCCGCTTGCTCATTATGCGAGGAAGTAAGATCCTCGACCTTTCCCACATTGCTGGTCTCTTCACCCGCCGCCACGGCGTCCACCTCGCCAAAGATCTTATCCATGCGCTCCAAAGACACCCCCTTGGTCTCCGGAAGTAGAAAGATTACCGATATGAGGCACAATGTGTTGAGCCCGAACAGTAGCCAATAGCTCTTACCGCCCACCTCGTTGGTGAAGCGCGGCCACGGCTGGGTAATAGCCAGGAGGCAGGCAGTCTGACCCAGCAGTGACATACCGTAGGCCTTATCTCTCACCTCTTGAGGGAATATTTCAGACGCTACAGCTGGTGCTATTGGCCCATTGGACCAGCAATAGGTCAGGCCGACAATGAAGAGCATGGCAACTTCAGCGACGCCAGCCGCCTTATTATCGTTGTTTGGAAATGCGGTCGTGAGCGAGGACATTATAAGTAGGGCGAGAGCCTGGATCGAGAATCCGGCGATAAGCAGGCTCCGGCGTCCGAAGCGGTCGACAGTGAAGGTGTTCACGAGTACTATGAGTAACTGTAGAACGGACTGAATGCCATTGATGGCAAGGGCTTGATGACCAGAGTTCCAGCCAAGAGACTCGTAGATCTGATTTTGGAGAACGGTGAGACATGGTCTATGAACCTGATTGTTGAAGAAAGAAGCGCAAGGAGAGCGCAGATGAACTTACAATCGTGGCGTACATGGTCAGCGCAGCAATCCCTCCGGCTTGTCTGTGTTGACTAGGTTAGAACAAACGGCAGTAATGCCTTCCTAAGATGCAATGGTACGCACTGTAGAGCCGTCGCATAAAAGCCATAGACCAGGCGTTTACGCAAAGACTTCGACTTCAGAATGCCTCTGTAACCAGTGTCGAACTTTTTCCGATACTCGTAGGAGGAGACGATGTCATGAAACTCCAGGCTCACGTGGTCGGATTCCGGAGTGCCCATTCTCAGCTTGCAAAGCGTTGCAAGGCACTGACCCGGGTCGTCTGGATGCTTCTCGTATAGCCATCTGGGAGACTCGGGGTACCAGAACGAGACGACGAGGAAAATGATACCAATGGGAATCTGGATGAGATTCGAGACGCGCCACGCAATATTGTAGGGATGGGTATGGAACGACATGCCGTAGCCGGCCCAGAACGCGATCAAAGTGCCAAGCTGGTAGCCAAACTGCGTTACCGTTCCAACGAATGACCCTCTCAATGTCTTCGGAGCGCACTCGGCCACTATTATTATCGATCAGAGAGAGCTTGGCAATCGTAAGAGGATTGGCCCAAGTATAGCTAAGGCTCAACGTACCATAAAGGCTGCTGGCGATGTAGATGCATCCGAAGCCGAGTCCCCTGAGTTCGAGTCAGCACAATATCGTCAATATATATTGCTTTATGCTACATACGTCAAGAGACGTCCAAAAACGAGGACACCGTAAGTGTTTGGCACCACCTGCACCACTACGCCAATGATCATGATCTACATTACCAATGAGCTCGTGTTCCTCAAGAGATGCGGTTTCCACAAGATGGACAGGGTGCAAAACCCACAATGATCGAGATTCGAAGTGCCCAGAGACGCCCGACAAAATTCGCAAGTGTTCCCCCGATGCAGAGCTGAGCCAGGCCGGTGCTTGCCCAAGGGATGGTCGCAATCACACCGGATCTTGTGGAGTCGACGTTATAATATTCGACAAACTGCAATACGTCGTTAGAGGAGCGGACTACTCTTGGTTTGTGTAGAGTGTTGTACTTGATCGTCCGCCAAGATGACTGTCATGATACCCGCATCGTAACCTTGAAATGTGTGAGCCACAGAGACCCAGGGCAATCCTTGTCGGAGGTTCTCACCGTTAAATGCAAGGCTGAAGACCATGCTGTACAGCAGCAACGCTGCATAGCGGTCGTTGGCCGGGAGGAAAGTTTCCATGAACCCCATGGTAGCGATGTGTCAAGGGGATGTCTCTAAGTTTGTCCAGTCTAAGCACTGCACTGGGACTGTAGACGCAGTTGACAATAACGTCCTGAAAGACAGGAGGTTGACAGTCGTTTGCGCCGTGGCAGCATGCCATCAGATATATATTCTCGGACTACCCAGTAGACTTTGTCGGACCCGTATCCACTCCCGCCAGCTAGCACTGCTTCCCCGGCGGGGGCGACGGACGGGGCAGAAATATGATGCCTGACTGTCATGTGTCTTTCCCAAGTGAAGAAGGTATGGCTCCTAATTCCACACCACCCTGCCTTCTTCTTGAGCGGTCAGTGGAGCGGATCTTCGCAACTCGCCGTCATACCCCTTATTGCGGGGTGCATCCTATCTTTGGGCCGAACGTTGCGGAGAGAGAAGTGGAGGTGTCCCGTGGTTCTCTTCCCTGTTGCCTCCAACTCCGGTGGGAGAGCTATGCCACGTTTGGCGCGCTAGATTCTTCCCGCCGGAGTTAGCCCACCGGGAGAACTTTCTCTCAGCTAGAAAGACCTGAGGGAGCGCTATGATACCACATTAGGTTTGCACGTGAGGTTCTGGTGCTGTGCAATTGGAGACCCTTTCTTCCAGCGTGGAAACATCTGAGCATTACACAACCTCTGGGATTGCCGGCGGCGTCTGCGTCTTGAAAACAATACGAGGACTTCGACATCAGGTCATATCGTTTCTCGGAGCAAGGACGAGAGCAGTGAGAGCGCATAGCGGGAGGCGCTCTGTGATTACTGTCAATACATGATATTGGATATGGTTGGGACTGGTCTAGAACCCAAGTCATGTGGACAGCGTGAGGTTTTGCTTATGAGACGCAGCCATGGTCACCCTAGATTGAATTTACTCCTTCCCGACGTCAGTCAGCTCGCAAATCTGGTAGAGCAGGGGCGGATCCCGCAAAACTACCTGCCCAATTTGATGCGGCTCTTCTACAATCGATACGGCTAGGTGCGCAGACGGAGGAGTGTCGACGTCTAGCTTCACGAAGCCGCGGAGCTAGCTGTCTTGCTCGGCCAGCAACACCACTCCTCGACGCTCCGCAAAACCCAGATGTAAGTGGAAGTTCACACCTCGAGGGTACAGTATGCTAATCACGCCACAATCGCGGCCCTTTGTTCTCTAGTTTACAAAAGGAGAGATGACCAAGAAAACCACGTCACAGGTTTGAGCCGCGTCGATGTCGGTCTGCATTTTACTTGCATGGATCGAAGATCTAACAGAGATGTGAGCCAGCGAGAAGGTTAGCAGCACACCGGAGCGCGTAGCATTGAGAGGGTGGAGACGCCGGTCATCAGGCACTTCATGTTCAAGCGCTAGCCGCAAAGGCACGGGAATGATGATGCACATGTGCTGAGGCAGGACTGAAGAGCTGAATAGACTGTAGAGCTCACAACGCTCAGCATCTTGTAGGTCTTTAGAGATACAACTTATACTGGTGTAAACAGAAATTAACGAAAGAAGCCGTGTGCGCAATTCGAGAGGACCGGCCAAAACGGGCCGTTAATCATCCTTGAGTCGCACCGTGAGCGTTATTGAGGCCGCTTCCTTCAACTAGTTTTGTCGGTTACTCTCTCATGATCTTGTCTGTGAAGTTATTTTTCACCTAAAGCGAGCGCGAACATTTCCCACCTTAACAGGCCTTCCGCCTTCCACATTGCGCGTAAGATTGGGTAGGGACAAGGATCCCTGGATGTAGCAATCGAGGAGTTTCCTGCTTCTATAACGCCATAACTGAACTACGACGGACAGGAACGTAGTTCGTTTCCTTCTATATGAAACTCAAAGACACTGTTGGAAGCCCCAAGGCATTGCTTTGGCTCGAGAGGTTGAGCGTTGCCGCAGAATTTGTCAGGGGTTCGGGCAACTCGCGGGGGAGCCCCGAAGATCGTCGGAGAAAGTTCCTAAGCAGGGTTAAGCTCCGCCCCGTAACAATCCCCCGGACGATGCAGCTTCTCCAACTTCCCCCCTCCCCCCCCCCTCTTGGCCCCCCCTCCATCTCCCGCCCATACCAAAGGGACAGCCAGCTTATCGTATGACTCCAATGCCTCGTGCTAAATTATAACCTAGACGTCTTCTGACCCTACAACACTGCCGTGACATGCACAACGAGCGTGTCGCCGACGTCTCTCTCTCTCCGTCTTCACCTTTCCATTCATTTTGGATATGATGTGCTAATGGCATCGCCCGCTGCCGCTCGGCATCAGATATTATCGCCTGTTGATGGTATTTTCAGCAAGCACCAATGTTCGAGATGCTCGCGCGCCTTCAAGCGCCTCGAGCACTTGAAAAGGCACCAGCGCGGCCATGAGGAGCAGAACAGACTTTCTTGTTCCATTTGCTCCAAGACATTCACACGCAGGTAATTAGCTGCCAATCGGAGATGGTCTAGTGGCATGTTGAGGCTGATTACATCGCTATTTCGATACCAGCGACATTCGGAACCGCCACGAGGCACTGCACGCACAGGACCAGCAAGCAAGTCCTGATAGAAGGCGAGCCTGCTTCGAATGTGCGCGCATAAGGGGGAGATGCAACAAGGCGGATCCGTGCATTAGATGCTCCATGAAATCTCTCACATGCGTCTATCCACGCGAAAGGCCCGCGCAGCAACGACGTCGAGCGCCCGTTTCTACTACTGTTGAACGGACAAGGCAGGCTGCACTGCCGTCTCCAGATCCAACTCCGGTAGCGCAGCAGGCGTTTCTAGGGCCGCCCAAGAGTCTCTCCCAGAACACTGAGCACCATCAACTGCTCCTGCCGCGAACGGAGATACGGGACGTACTCCCCGGCTTGGAAGAGCCGGGGGGCATTATAGCAGGCCGTCAGTCAACAAACCAGGATGAGGGGAAAGGCGGCCTCAGCTCAGAGTTCCAACCACAGCACAGCGGTTCTCCGCCCACTAGTCAAGCTGATGTCGGCGCCGCAACGTTTACCAGGTACATGAATGATGCTGACGCCATTGATCTTCCGATCAACTGGCTTCCTGCCGACTACAGCATGGATGTGGATTACAGCTCGCTACTCGGTCTAGGTATGGGCGGTCCAGGACTCCTTACAGCGCCTGCGTCGGACTGGGAGAGGTCATTGGGCGGTGACGCTAGTGCCCTCCCGGCTTCGGCCTTGGAAACCGATGTGCAGCAGCCTCAGCAAATCAACCAACCCGACTACGCTTTCACCACTGGAACCCCCCGGCTGATGGACTTGGCTCCGGTATCCCCCTCTCGGGACCAGCAGGATAACAAGTCTACACCCGGTTCATACACGTCAATCACGGGTACAGTATCTACGGCATCGAGAATATCTGTCGAGTCAAACTCGCCTCGTCTGCTAGCTCACGGAGGCATATACGCCACCAGCACAAACGGATCCAGAATTCCATGTACCGCTCGGACGAAGAAGAGTGCAATGATCATATGGGGCTCCACGCAGATACCGCCTGTCTCCGAGGACATGCCTGCGCTGCCCGGTGATGATCACGATCAAGACAGCCTTGAATTTCCGGACCTGAGCTGTCTCTCATGTCCCCCTTTCGAAAGGGGATCTCATCCAAAAGGCATAGATACAGACACCTATTCTGTGATTGCCTCTCACTTCAGGCGACTATGCCTTGATAGCAATGGCTTCTATCCCGTGTATGCAACTCACGAGTTTCCCAGCTCTGGATACCTCAACTTCTTCATACATTTGTTTTTCGAAAACTTTGACCCAATCTTACCCGTATATAACGCCAAGGTCACCAACCTGAATAAGCACTGGATTCTTGCTTTGGCTGTTGCAGCTATCGGCTCTCACTATACGGAGACAGAGGAGTTCTCGCAGTGCATAATCCCTATCCACGAGTTTCTGCGTCGAGCTCTTGCCGTTGAATTCGAAACCGCAGATCTTTCTCCGTCTTCCCTGCCATTGATCCAAGCGATGTTGCTAAGCCAGCTCGGAATGATGTACTACGGTTCTCGGAGACTGAGGTCTCTAGCGAAGGCGCGGCGCAGCATTCTAGCCGATGCGGCGACTAGCATGAGACTTCTGGGACCGGATATACACACCGAGGGGGTGCTGACAGGTCATGTGCAGCGGTCGAGTCCCATTTCTGGGCCGTCGCTCGAAGCCTCCTGGAGGCAATGGTTGCTCGAGGAGGCAAGACGCCGTCTTGGGTATGCTATTTGGGCAAGTCATCCCCATCCCCTAGCTACAGCCTTATAAAAGCAGGGACTAACAGAAAGGAAACCAAAGCTGATGGATTGTATGTCAGTCTACCACTTTAGACTTCGGCCTCTATTGTCTCTCGAATCGGCGCAGTGCGAGCTACCCCACGACGAACTCTGGAGCGCTCAGACTGCTGAAGAATGGTCTAGAAAATACAAATGTCGTGAAAGTAAGCATCTTACCTAGCCATGTATCTCAAGGACCTGACTAAGGGGATTCGGTAATGGAAGGAAACCCGTCGCTTGCGCTTGCTGTCCATAAGCTCTTCTTGGAACGGCAAATGAAAGCCGACTTGGGCGAGTACAGTAACTTGCTCCTACTCCACGGTGTCTATCAAGAAGTCTTCAAGGTCAAAGACTACTTCAACAGAGAGCTCTCCACATGGACTCCGTCGGTCCCAGAACTAAACGATGCTGGCACCAGCGGGCTAGAGACTGGCAACGCCTCGGCTCTAGGGCGCCGCAGCACTTTCGAGAGCTGGCGAAGTGCCGCCATGGACTGTGTCGACGTTTTGCACTGGTCTGCCAACGGTGTTGTGGCTCAGCTCCTGGGAGCGGAGCATGCAACCGTCCTCCACCTTCAGTTCTCTCGGGTGGTTCTCTGGTCGCCGTATGAGAAGGTACAGGAAATAGCCGCCTATCTCGCGAGTTTAACCGAAAGGTCAGAACTTCAAGATTCGGGGGGAGCCTCGATGGAGGCTGCGATTCAGGCGGAGAGCGAAGTCTTGCAATGGGCGCAGATGGATGAGGTTTGCCTTTCCCAGTACCCCTCCCTGATATTACCCGTGGGCCTCATTGCAGCCTTTGCTTTGAGCTTTATATGCTTGCGTTATTGGCTCTGCGCCACGACTATCATAATGGTACCCGACGGCTAATGTATATGCTTGACTCATAGCACAAAGCACGCCTCGCCGCTCTTCACTGTGGCTGTTTCTTCTGGCACGTACGGCGCTACAGCTGTAAGGCCTTCTATGAACCTGCCTCCGTCTTCTTGGCTACGTTGGTTCTCTGGGCATACAGCGTATACGCATCGCGTGCGCCATTGCCGTGCCGATTGGGAGATGAAGAGGAGGACTTGAATGGCACGCCTAATCCAACATTTATCCACCTTGATAGACCATGTGACGACGAGATGGTGCAGCTTTTCGTTCGGTCCGGGCGTCCCTGCATCATGCGCGCCTACGTGGCCGGCGTTGGTAATATTTACGATCCCAATGGCCCAGCAGGAATTTTACGTGAGGGCAGGAAGCTGCTCGTTGCTGTGTCGACGGCATGGGGTCGCACAGCCGAATATATCAAACTCATAAGAGCTGTGGAAAAGTACACTTTGGAGTGTCGTACGAGGGCGAGTGCATTTCTGCACAGACCACTGGATAACGAGAACCTTGATGGGACGCCGCTTGCGACAGATAGCTAATATTCCCTACAAGGTCGTCAACAGTCTTCTAGGTGAGGCAAGAGTTTTGAAAATCATGCTCAAAATCTCCGAATAACCTCATATTCCAGGACCGTGGTCGCCGCATTTACAGATATGGGTAATGAGAGTGACCATGTGCTCCTGATGAGCTGATGGACGGGCTTTGGTGGTTTTTGGTTATGACTTTCGAGATCTCCATGCTTGGTATAGAGTTCAGATATTGCAAAAGTCTTGTCTTCTTAGGCAGTAACCACCGAGCAATCATCATGTTATAGAATCTTAGTTCAATGCCCCGAAACCGGGAATAACTCCTCGTCTTCTATTGTGATTCGTGCGCTTCTAGGTCACCAGTGCCCTAGAAGACGATCGGTGCACAGGGATGCGGATTGTCCGGCGCTTGGATCACCTCCAGTTCCTGGGGTTGCAGTGCGTTTCTGGGGCTGCTAGACGCGTTGTTTGGGAAGTGGGGTGGCGTTGGCTGGTGGTATCTGGGGGCGACCCAAACGCCTCCTTGGCGCGTCCCGGACACCATCCACTCCTGTGTAGCTCGGCGGATGATCTAGCCATTCTGTACTAGAGCCTGAGTGGGCTAATGGTCCTTGCTCTCCATGCAGCCTTCTCATGGGATGACACCTCTCGGCCGCACGCCGCACTCAGCTTGCCCTCCGGTGGGATACCGCTTCCTCCTGACTGGCCCTCTCCAGAAATGCCGCGTGATGCGGGCGCATCATGTGGCGTGGCGAGGAGATTAGAAATTAGGACAACTAGCTAGATGTTTCGTGATAGCCCTCCGGTGGGATGAAGGTAGTAGGGAGATAGTCGAGAGTAGCGCTTTTTTACGGACCGCTACCTAAAAATATCCCACCGGAGCGGAATCTGGGCATCACCAGCTCTATCGTAGCGCCAAGTCTACTAGCGGCCGCCTTACAGGCTCTGGCCGACGGCTGTTACGTATTGCAGGAAGCACTCCGGTGACAAGCCGCCTTCATCTTGCGGTTATTCGGCGTCTTCGAACCACGGTATGTGGAGTGTGTGCTAAAGATCTCTCCCACCTCCCGGACAGGCATATATATCCATCTCTGGCATGGGTATGCACGAATCGGTCCCAATGTCACCCGTTAAAAATTCAGGTTCAAGAGACACAGCAAGATTACAGCATCTTCGGCAGAGGTTTCACTACGCCGACGTCTTCGCGGCTCACCATCACTCGGAACCATGTCAAACCCTCAGTTCTTGTTCCGCCAGACCTCGTTTAACGGCCCTTCGCTGCTCTCAGATAGAAGAGAGAAGGTCCGTCGCGGCACTGTCAAGGCTCAGCTCCAGCAGCTACACGAGACCGGCAGATATGACTGCTTCAAGCTCCAATGGCACCCTACGTACGATGAGGAGTACCCATGGCCTGTTCCCAAGAGCCTGTTCTGGGACAGCGACATCGCAAAGTGGATCGAGGGTGCGTGCTACTTCCTCTCGGAAGATTATGACCCGGAAGTGGACGCTGCCATCCGGGAACTTGTCAGTGACATCAGGGCTGCCCAGAGGGAGGATGGTTACCTGAACGTCTACTACACCGTCGTCGCGCCCAAGGAGAGGTGGTCTAACATCAGGGACATGCATGAGCTGTGAGAGTTCCCATCGTTCAGCTATGTCTTATTATGCTTATGACACATAGCATTTTCTGCCATATAGGTAGCGTGTGATAGCTGACCACTGGGCCTGCAGGTATAATGCCGGTCATCTCATTGAGGCTGCCATTGCCCACAGGGAATACTACCGCAACGATCTTCTCATGGAGCCAATTGAGAGTTATGTACAACTCCTCAGCAAAGTGTTTGGGCCTGGAAAGGATCAGCGGCACGCGTACCCGGGCCACCCTGAGATCGAGCTTGCGCTCCTACGCCTCTATAAAGCCACTGGCGACCAGGCCGCGTACAACCTCGCGCGCTACTTCATCGAGGAAAGGGGCAACGCTACTGGCCAAGACGGGTTGCTCTACTATGATTGGGAGGAGAAACAGCGGGGAGACCCTCACTGGCTCCGGCCGAACCATTACCCAGAAGCTGGTAGCCACTGGTACAACCAGGCACATGTACCGATCTTGGAGCAAAGTTCCATAGAGGGACACGCAGTCAGAGCAATGTACTTGCTGACTGCTGTGGCGGATCTTCTCTGCCTAGACAAGACCGGCTCGAATCCCCTTCCAGAGAGCCCCCAGTGGTATGCGGCTTTGCGCCGCCTGTGGAACAACATGGTTGATAAGAAGATGTATCTCACTGGAGGCATCGGTGCCATGAAGCAGTGGGAGGGCTTCGGCGCTGACTACTTTCTGCCCCAGGGGACAGATGAGGGAGGCTGCTATGCCGAAACCTGTGCCTCCATTGGGGTGATGATGCTGGCTGAGAGACTGCTGGAAGTTGAGCTCAACTCCAGGTACGCCGACGTAATGGAGTTGTGCCTGTATAATGGCGTGATGACAGCTATGAACCTTAGCGGCACAGCCTTCACTTACATCAACCAGCTTGCGAGCTCAGACAAGGATAAAAGCTTGCGCTGCGATTGGTTCGAGGTTTCCTGTTGTCCACCGAATTTGATGCGCCTGTTTGGGAGCCTGGGAGGTTACCTGTGGGACTATGGAGGCGGAAACGGAGAGTCGTTTGTGAATGTACACCTGTACACCACGGCGAAGGTCGACTTCTCCATAGACAGGCATACCGTCACCCTGCAACAGACGTCAAACTGGCCCTGGGAAGGTCGCGTGCGATTCGATGTGCAGACGCCACCAACACTCAAAACAACTATACGGTTGAGAGTCCCGGGATGGGCCAAAGGGAGATTCACGGTAGGTCGCTAAAAAAGAAAAATCACCAAAGAATTCGCTGACCGCTCGCACAGCTTGAGCCAAGCTGCGAGTCAGTGAAAGTTAACGAGACTGGCTATGTCGTCCTCCATGCGTGCTACGTCACGGAACATCCGACCTTCACGCTGCAGATCGGTGGCATGGAGCCTCGATTCGTGGAACCTCACCCGTATACGAATCAGAACACCCTTGCCGTGGCCCGAGGTCCCCTGATCTACTGTGTTGAAGACGCCGACAACTCTTGGGTAGTGGATCATTTCAAGAATACGGCTATCTCATCCTCGGCGAAAATTACTGAAGAAAAGCACGAATTAGACGGCAATCCCTTCGTGCTATTGCACTTGAGCGGAAGCGAGCGCTGTCTGGGTGCCTGGCATGACAAGAGAGAAGGAACAGAGCCAGGGGCAGAAGTGGTCCCGTCTCCTGCGGCCGTCGATATTGCGGACGATGTGCCACGAGATCTGGTCTTCGTACCTTACTATCTTAGGGCTAACCGCGGCGGGAGGGGCCAGATGAGAGTGGGGTTGCTGAGGAAAACAAAGGATTGCTGCTAGGTATCTAGGAGTGAGGGCCACAACGATGAGTCTTGTATACGCTAGAGGTAGTCTCACTGTCTCAACCCTCGGTTACTTCGAGTTCTGTAGGCCTTAGATTCATTGGCAGCTAATATTTGAGACGCATATGCCAACCAATTAGAAGAAGACAGTGTATACATTGGATACGTTCTGCGAGCCAGTACCTAAGTTGATCTTAGTCCGTAATTGCGCGGCACCCTGACCTTACGCAACGCAGTTATGGTCGCTGAGAATTTCCCATAGTGTCCGAGTTTGCTCGCGCCGTTTTAAGCAGTCTGGGCACCTAATGATGTGTTAGTGCAGCCATGACGGGTAGCAGAGGCTCGCGTGCTCCATAGGTTGCAAGCTGTTCATCCGCAAGGAAGTAGAGATATACACCTGCCCATCGGCTATTAAATTTTTGCGGCCAAGCTGATTTCTCTTATTTCTCTTCTTTCGGTATAGCCATATTCGATACCGCCACGAGCTAGTGCACGAGGCGCCTAGCCAGGACCAGCAGCCCAGCTCTGGGGAAAGCGCGCCTGCCTCGAATGTGCTGGAGTGAAAGAGAGGTGCACTGAGCAGGCTGAATGCTCTGGAAAGGTCCGAGGCTGTCAATAACCCCAGATAGAGACCACCAACGCCGTTGTCAAGCACTTTGCCGCTCGCTCCATCTGCTGGTTGGGACAGCTGGCAAGACTCGTACCGGAGCAAATCTTTCGACAAACACGTTCTCAGAGAGTCTTCATGTCGGCTTGTGCTGGTGACAGCTTCGCTCCTACTTCATTCACAGCATTCCCATCGTAATCCAAGCTATCAGTAGATTGGAATCTTTAAAATACTCGAGAATATACGTCTTGTTAAGTAAGCAGTACAATCATTCGTCAAGTCTCTGAAAGTGTAAAGTATTCAACAGCACCATAGCGATAGTCTTTAACATCCTACTTTAGCATATATCATTGGGTATCTAACGGTTAATTTCTTCATTCTGTTCGGCTCCCGGTGTATGAAATGGTACAGAGTCGATCAGGGGTTTGACGTTCAGTCTTTAGTAATCACGTCAACAAGCATGGATGGTAGCACAGTAATAGCGAATAGGTCCTCATAGCTCTTGACTGCTTTTAAGTAGGCAGTCTTGTTCTTAGTCGCTAGGTCCCTTGGTCGGTCCCTTATATCCCAGTGGTTCTCATTTGACAAGTCTAAGCCCGGAAAAGTTTCGTTAATACGATATAACATGTAAGACAAAGTCTCCAAGTACAGTTCGCAGTATCTCGAAGACGTAAAATACAAACGATACGGTTTTTTACGATGACAATCGCATGCTCAGAATCACCCTGAAATCCATCTGTTCACTCGTATGTGAGGTTGTTTGGACAAAGTCTACTGCTATATAAAGTATATGAGCCATCAACTACCATTTGGGAGTGATTGAAAAGACAGCTGGCCGCGAGGGAGTCATCCCATTTGTGGGTTAAGCGTTCGTCACCTGTATCAGGAGTAGGACAGAAGAGAAATCCAGCTCGTAATAAGGAAACCCAAGCCAACACATAAACACCATTAAGAACCAAACAGCCGAATCAGTCTATCGATGAGCCAAAAAAAAAAATACCTAGTAATCGACACCCTTGCCAATACTGTGAACCCTAAACCCCATCTCCCGCAAATGTGCCGCATCTACGATGTTACGCCCATCAAACACCCAGCTGGGTTGCTTCATCATTTGGGAGACGGCATTCCAGTCCACTGCGTCCTCAGAGTTCTTCTCCAGGAAGCGAGCGGCACAATCCTCGCAATCTTCGCTGCAAATGGGCTGTGGAAGCAGTCTCTCGAGGGGATCCTCAGAGGCGACCTCGTCGAGGCTCACCCTGATCTTCTCGAGAGTGATGATGTCCATCTCACTCAATGCACCCTCTCCGATAGAGCCAGAAAGGGTAGTGTGTAGGTTGTCTCG
Source organism: Pleurostoma richardsiae (assembly GCA_030052745.1). NCBI lineage: Eukaryota > Fungi > Ascomycota > Sordariomycetes > Calosphaeriales > Pleurostomataceae > Pleurostoma > Pleurostoma richardsiae. Next base: position 93,681 of record JANBVO010000068.1, read on the forward strand.
GCTGAGGGGTTTGACCTTAGAGGTGCCAGCCTGCAGGCCACGGAACTGGTCCCAGGGGGTGAGAATGCAGACTGCAGAGGCGCCGTCGACGGTCTCCCTCCATCCGGAGTGGACCACGACTCTGCTCATATGCGAGTCGTCCTTGAGCACTCGTCGGATCTCTTCTTCGACCTCCCCGACTGCGCAACCAGGGTCGTAGACAGCGATCTCTTGGGGCAATTCAGCAGCCATGTCGGCGATAACGTGCACAGCGACGCTGTTTCGGGTATCATTGGTGCCGTCCTTGAAGGCGAAGCCAAAGATGGCAATCTTCTTCCCGCGTAGGGTATTGTTCAGTTTCCGAGTGACTGTCCGCGTGAAGCGTTCCCGTTGGTACTGATTGATCGACAGGATCCCCGTCCAGTAGTGCGCTACTTCGTTGAGGTAGAGTGACTTGGCAAGCCATGCAAGGTTCAGGATATCCTTCTCGAAACATGAGCCGCCAAAGCCCACGCCTGACTGCAAGAACTTCGCGCCGAGACGTGAGTCGGCACCCAGCGCACGACTCACTTCCTGAACATCGGCTCCCAGCTCCTCACACAGCGCGCTGACAGCATTGATGCTGCTGATGCGTTGTGCGAGCATCGCGTTAGCGATCAACTTGGTCAACTCGCTACTGAACGTGTTGACAGTCAATATGCGAGCGGCGTTGACCCATGCGCCATACACATTCTTGAGGGCGTTAGCAGCGCGAAGGCCGGCTGCTGTGTTGGCACTGCCAATGAGGATTCGGTCCGGGTACATGAGATTCTCCACGGCGCTGCCTTCAGCGAGGAACTCGGGATTGGAGAGAACCTCAAAATGTGTCTCTGGGCGCATTTGAAGGAGCTGTATCAGTTAGTCTTGTATGGCTCTGCTTAATTGATCACAGGCGGAAACGAACTCACAATGTCAGAAATCATTCGAGCAGTGCCACAAGGGACAGTGCTTTTCTCGACGACGATAGCACCAGTTTTTGCATGCTGAGCTACGGACCTAGTGGCCAGCTCAAGGGTGCCGAGGTCTGCTGTCGCTCCCGCCCCGAGGCCATACATCTTTGTGGGTGTGTTGACACAGATGAAGACAATATCTGCCGCAGCAATCGACGGGTTAACGTCGGTCGAGAAGAAGAGGTTGGGCCTCCGAAAGGGGACGACCACTGGTTCGCTTGCATTGGGTGAAAACATGGACACCTCCTTCGTTCCATCGCGAGCTATACGGACAATCTTAGGAAGGCCAAGCTCGTGGATGGGAAGGTGGGCAGAATTCCAAGCCGCAATGCGGTCCACATTCAGGTCGACGACATTGACGGCAATATCCGGATTGTGGAAAGCGATGAGAGCCGCGGTGGGACCACCTGTATGTGATGAGCTTCTTTCTTCAAGATGGGTACTCATGTCAAAGCTAATGAGCCCTTACCCACGAAACCTGCCCCGACGAAGCAGATATTGCGAACTTTTGGCAGCGCATCAATGTCAAGGTCATCTGAGGGTACTATCCTCTCAGAATGCTCTAGAACAGCAGCTTTGAGCATTGGGGAGTCTTCTGGCGACGGCCCGGCGGAGGTCGGAGCCGTATCCGTTGTTGCCTCATTTGACATAGCTTTGCCCCAGGTCGAAGAAGTCTGGGACTTCGCCGTCAAGAGTGATTCGGAGCTTGTGTCCCTCAGGAGAGGAGGACTCTCCGCGAAAGACACCATACTGGCCATATTGAGCGTCGACGAGAGAAGCAACACCAGCAAAAGACAATCCCGGTAAGACGTAGAAAGAGATGCGAGTCGGATACTCTACCTCCCGCTCCTTCTGACGGGGGGGAATAGCCGAGCCACTTGGTCCTTATCAAGTTTCTCGTCCGGTTGGGAGAGCAGAAACGATGCAATCATAATCCCGGGTGCCACAACGGCGTCCAACGCCCAGGTTTCAAGCCAGTCCAAACATAGATATACGTCTAACTTCCCTCGCTGTCTGTCCGGATCGACTACCTGGTAGGAACGAGGAAGGCCTGCCCTGAAGGGGCATCTCGGCGACGCTATTGTCGATACCGTTAGTATTCAGCTGACGCACTCGACGTTGAGCGAAGTACAGCCAACACCCTTTCCCAGCAATCTCGCGGAGACTAGCTTCATAATCTTGGATCAAGATACAGTCATGATCGCCATCCTCATGGGATGATGGCCAATAGTGCGTGGGGGTGCTTGTTGCTCTGTGTCGTGGCCATGTCTAAGTCGCAGCCGCGATGCATGGAGACATCTTTAGCACGAGTCGTGCGGAACTAGTCAGGGTGACTATGTGTTGTTTCCGGTCCTGGAGACATATTTACTCAGGAAAGTGGCACCCATCCGCTATTGGGATGTGATACGGTGGCACTGACCTCGGTCATGTCCAGCCCACTCTGTCGTGGGACAAGGACGGGCGTACAGCAGATCGCCCGTCACTCCGATGACCGCAGGATCGTTTGTATTTGCGGCGATGTTTAATCTCGGCCCTGCTGCAGGGTTTGTCGGCGTTATGCCGGCCGACAGTGGTTGTCTCCTCCAAACGGCGAAAGCACGGCTCGACGGCCTGCGCATTAGCTCGCGACTTGGGACGAAGAGCAACAAGCCGTCAATCTGCCAGGGACTGCAATGGGGCAACGATCTTCACCGGGGAGAAGCTGAGACGGCGGCAGATACCGTTGGTCAGACTATCCTTACAGCAATCCTCCTAGTTCTCGAAGAGCGGGCCCGATAACATCAGCCCCCTGCCACCCTATCAACATCATGCTCGGCACCAGCGTCGATCTTCAGTTAATCCAGATAGTCCCCGTCTTCTTGCGCTTCAGTGCATCGACAGATTCTGAGCGTCGCTCCCGACTAGGGGGAGCTGAGGCGTGCAGCCGGCATGACACTAGCACAGGCTGGTCGGACGCTGGGATAGTCTCTTCGCAGCAGCTCCAGCCTGCAGGAACGCGCAGGGGGGTACCCGGCACGGCCTGGGTTGTGAGGTCGATTGCGTGCGATTGTGCAAGACGGTGTTGTCCCGTCGGTGCCTCGCGCCCTTTCCCACAGCATCCGGGAAGAGGTCCGGCCCAATTGACACTAGTTGTCTGCAGACTTCCAACATCTGTGAAGACCCCTGAAAGTAAAACGCGAGATAAGGCAGCAGCGTGGCTGCATTGGGTGATGATGTGGCTTGCTATCCCAATCTTAGGCCCCTAATACCCCTTTTGGAGCCCCGACTAGTTCAGCCCAATAAACCTTATCTCGACGTGCTCCAAAAAGGAAAATCTCTGTGATCATCATTTGCGGCTGCGTGGCTCTTCCCTGTATTGCAGATCCCTGTTTTTTTTTCTCTATGCTAGAACTGAGACCGTGAGGGAGGTGAGACAGTATCCACAACACCTCCGTGTCCGTCACCAACCGCCCACTTCGTCCTGCTTCAGCTCCTCCCATTGCACCATAGTACTTCGCCGGCTTACGACTCGAGAAACCACGGAGGCCGCGTTGCGCGTGGTATGCTCCAAGTTACATGTGATGAGCGCTGCCTCTATTCGGCGACTCGCGGACCGGAAGATGATCGGGTGGTTCCCTCCTAATGCAAAACTAGGCCTGGACGGTCTAAGATCTGCGGCTCTGCGCAGCGCAGGGACGCGCGAGCATCTAGGGCCTCAGAGCTACAAGGAGCCGCCCTGAGAGACACGTCGTCAGACTCGTCACCGGCAGGATGGGCAGCTTATCTGGTCAAGACGCAGTGTGCAAGGGTTCTGATAAGATTCGGCCCAAAATGGGTCCTGGGCCTCATGCCCCAGAGGGATGATATGAGAGAACAATGATTCAGACCGAGCGGGAGAAGTCCTGTCGTCTCCCTTCATCCTTCTGCACACGCGCCAACACCAACATGAGCCCTCCTCAGTCCTATCCATCCGCCCACTCGCTCACCCGAGCTCTGCTCGCCGGCCTGTCCTTCCCAGCTCTCGGCAGAGCCTACGATGCAGTCATCTGCGGCGAGAATGGCTACTCTGGGACAGGCAATGACAGCTTGAGCTGTGGGTCTCCGCTCCTATACCTGACCTCCAAATAGGGTGTTGTGTTAGGCTGACGATGTCGGTGATCCAGATAGTGCAAATGCGTGGAACGCAGATGGCAGCGGCTTTCAGTGCATGTCGGTGAGTACGCCAACCCGCCGTCTCGCTGCACTGTTGGCACAATGTTATTAAGCAATCATGGCTGACTCGGCAAATGCCGATCCCAGATTGACAACGACCCTCCGGCGTTCGACGCTACCTGGTCGTGGACCTCTAACCCTGGCTCGGTCCACTCGTACCCCCGTGTCAGCTTCGCATCCCAGCAGCTGCCGGTACCGCTTGCCAATATTTCCTCTCTCGATGTTGGTGTCCAATGGTCCTACAGCCCTGGTCAGGATGCCACCTCGTCAGCGCGGATCCTAAACACCGGCGGACTGGACAAGCTGGGCACTGTCGCGAACGTCGCATTTGACATGTTCGCAGATCCCGACCCAGACAAAGCAGTGTCTGCCACGACGGCTGCTGCCGAGATTATGATATGGATCGGCACTGTCGGGGACCCCTGGCCCATTGGCTACAGCACTAACCGGACCTGCTTCAAGCAGGCGCTGGGCTCCGTCGATTTGTGAGTCTCCCGGCGCTAGCGTGGGGGTCAATTTCCGCGCCGTTCACCGTCGTTTGAGGCCTTGTTTGGTAACATTTCGTCCAATGCACAGCACTCTCTACACTGGCCGCAACACTCGAGGCACCAGAGTCTTCACATGGGTGGCCCAGGCAAATGAGACAGGCTTCTTCCACGAGATATCTCCCCTCCTGCAGTACCTCTGGCGCAACGACCTGGTCCCATCCAACGCCACGCTTGGTCTGATCGAGTTTGGTTCTGAAGCGTACCATGCAGATGCCAACGTTACCTTTTCAGCTTCCAACTTTAGCATCGACGTCTCGGTCGGTCAGGCTCCACAGTTGGACTTGGCTGATATGCCAAAGAAATGCTCCGACGCTGCCGCCGCCTATGTTCGGACTTCTTCTTGGTGGATCCTGGTGGTCTCCTACTCGGCGACCTTCTATGTACTCTATTTCTAAGAGCTAACTTCTGCTCTGCATGTATGCATCCTTGCTATCTAAGTTCCTAATTCGGTTCCCTTGTCGAGACTAATCGGGACTATTGTCCTTGTGCGTCTGCTGTCACAACTGATCGACCATGGTGGTGAACGTGCTGCTCGGCAATTTCGAGGTAGGCCACCGGCGTGGCCGTCGGACCAAGGACCAGAAGGACATGATCGACATATTTGTCCCAGCTGGCCTTGCACATCGGACGGAGACTTCTCGCGCTCTTCCATATCCGTCATCACCGGGCTACATCGCGCGGTGATCTCTCGTCCAAGCGCCATATCATCCCTGCCTCTCTTTCTCCTTCCGGACTGCTCTATCAGCAGAGACTGCGTGATACACCACAGACATCTGAAGCAGTCGGCTCTCCAGCTTCCTGCGGGTTTGTCTATCCGGCTTTCCCAGATATCAGAACCGTCGTGCCACCTTATTTCCTGTCCCATCAAGTCCGAGGTTGCACATCCATCCATTCTCTTCTAACCTCACCCAACTGCTTCAGCAACTGTATTTTCGTTCACGATGCAGCCACCTCAGCCGTCCCCCGTTGCCGACCAGGCCGCCACCAATCCTTTCGAGGATGGACGTTACGAAGCATCTCAAGCTTCCAGCTCGGAGAGGACCAGCTCCGAGTATCCCACTGTAAGCAAGATAGTCATACCTTCGACAAGCGCGAACTAATGTTTCACAATAGCCATCCCCGCAAGCTGACACCGCGCCGGGTCGACTTGACCATCGGCGTGCACCGCCTCCTCCTTCCTCGGCTGTTCCACTTGAGATTGTAAGCAGCATTCCGATTCTTATTTACTCCACCAGACTGACAGACATCAGACACCCGCCCCCCCGGTCTCGGACGAGGTCATCAATGAGAAGACTTGTAACGCTCCCAGCTCGGACCCCGAGTCCGGGCCAGGGCGTGTTCCCATCTTACACCAAGAGAAGCGCGCAGCAGACACCGTTGATGGTCCTAAGCCCAAGTCAAACATCTTCCGTCGCATTTACAATGCCTGGCGTAGGACCTATTGCCCCCGGGAAGAGCCTGCCCTGATTCTGCCGTCTTGCCCAACGGATGATGAGAAGCTCAGCTACCTCCACACCAACCGAGTACCCCTTTACATCTTTGGCATCTTCTCCTTCCTTTCTCTGTCCGCTGGCATGTGGCTATTTGCCCTCTGTTCCATCGTCTTTGTCTGGTACTCTGTTTTTGTGGGATTTGTCGACATCTACCTTATAATCTCGTATTTCGTCGGTCTCGTCGGCAAGGATTGGGACTATGCTGCTCATCAAGAGAAGGTGGCCAACCATCCTATCACACCAGACAATGCGCCTACGGTGGATATTTACCTCCCCGTGTGCGCCGAGCCTCTTGAGATCCTCGAGAATACCTGGAACCACATTACTCGCCTGGACTGGCCCGCCGACAAGGTCCAGGTGCATGTCCTTGACGACGGCGCCCAAGATACCGTCCGGAATTTGGCCCAGAGTTACGGCTTCAACTACATCATCCGCGACGATCGTCCACGTCTGAAGAAGGCTGGCAACCTGCGCTGGGCTTTCGCGCGTACGCACGGCGACTTCTTTACCATCTTCGACGCTGATTTCTGCCCTCGTCCCGACTTCCTGAGGGAAATCGTGCCCGAACATCTCGCTGATGAGAAGACCGCCATCGTGCAGTCCCCGCAGTTCTTTCGCGTTCGGAGCGATCAGACATGGGTCGAGCAGGGTGCTGGTGCAACCCAAGAGCTTTTCTACCGTGTTGTTCAGGTCAACCGTAATCGATGGGGCGCATCAATCTGCGTTGGTAGCAATGCTGTCTACCGCAGAGCTGCACTCGAGGAAGTTGGCGGTACTGCTGAGATCGGCTTCTCGGAAGACGTGCATACTGGGTGAGACAAATTCCTAACTTCAGTATCGAAGAGTTTTTATCTGACAACCGGCAGATTTGGTGCCGTCGACCGTGGCTGGAAGGTCAAATATGTACCACTCTGCCTAGCCACTGGTGTCTGTCCGCCTACCCCTCGATCTTTTTTCTCTCAACAGATGCGTTGGGCGAGAGGCAGTACCACCCTTCTTACTAACAAGCACTTTTGGGTCTCCAAGTTGACCGTTATGCAGAAAATCTGCTATCTTTGTGGTATGTCTTTGGCCTTCTGACCAAGTCTTGAATGGCATTGCTGATGTCTTCAGGATTCTTTTACTATTCGGCCGTGTCCCTTGGCATCTTCATCTCTCCTATCCCCGGCATCCTCCTTCTTTGGTTCCGCCCGGAGTGGTTCAAATATTACAACCTTGCGTTTGCCATACCTTCAATCGTGTACGGTCTCCTCGTTTTCCGTCTCTGGGCCAAGGCTTCCTACGGCATGAACGTGCAGCACATCATGCATATCCAGTCTTACGCGTACCTGACAGCCATCAAAGACCGCCTCTTTGGTATTGAACTCATGTGGGCGGCTTCGGGTGACGCGAAAGCCCACAAGAGCCACAAGTATCGCAACATGCGTATTCTGTGTTGGATGTGGACTTGTGTCGTGCTCGGCGGGATGGTCTCCGCCGTCACGTACCGAATTCTCAAGGGCCTAGAGTGGTACCAGACTTTGCCGCTTATCATTTTGAACCTCTACAATCTCTACGTGGCTCACAGGTTCCTGTTCTGCAACTGGTAGATACGGCAAGTATCCACGCGCGCTTTTAATATTAGAAACCGGCCTGGAAGACAGACATAGACTAGACAACACAAACGTACGCAGTAATGGAATAGAGGTATAGAACAAGAATCAAATAATGATTGCTACATGTAAACATAAGACCTTTCGGTTCCTAGAAGTCTAAAGTTAGAATGAGAACATCACTATTATTCCATTTGGCTGAAACCGTGTTCTGGGGCAATCGAGAGTTCACTAAACCAATTTTATCTACAGACATAGCATGACCAACCGATGAGATGCTATCGCGATGGATCCTGATCGGCGACTTCGGCGACCATGCGTGCACATTGCCGCGCATGCTGGTCTTGGCTGACTAGAGGCTTCTGATATCAATGTCACTGGCGTCGTGCATCAAAAGCCTTCCGTCAGTCGAGCCTAAACCGGAATCAATTTGTTGCGGACTAACGCGGTTGGAAGTGGATATTGGTCCTGACGATCCCTGCCGCGAAGCTACCGATCGGCAACAATAGTTTGGAACAAACAGCAGGCCTTCACTCAGAATGTACCGCGCTTTATCCGACATTTCAGCAGTGGGTCCAATGGCGGCAATTTTTGATATCACGACGGCACGGCCGATGTCTACATGGACAGGGGCATACCTCTAATTAGCGTCTTGTCCAGCTTGATCTGAATGGAGTACAACGAATAACGGGCCTCGCTGCGGCGCTCAGCTGAATATGGCAGTCATGACCGTACTTAATGGAGTATGATAACAGCATGTCTCCAGCCAGTCAGCCGCGTCGCCTCCAATCCAACGGACTCTCTAGTTTCTAGCTACAGCTCCTCTGCTGGGTTCTCGCTGCCCTGATGCACCTCGCAATCGCATTTATTGCCCTCTGGGGCGCATGTCAAGGTTTCCTCTCCGGAAGGGTATGCTTCTCTCCTTTTCATGTGTCGCGGATCCTGAATTGCACTGCAGATTTGTTACGGTCATGAGACTCGAAGCCTACAGACATATTCTTATATGGATCTAGGACTACTGTTCAACATGGGACATGCACCCTCCAGTTGGTGGAATGCAGGGCTACAACGGAATCTATTGGGGCTGGAACCCCGACATTGAAAATGGTGTCAATATCACTATGATCAACGAAGCCACCGGCAAGAAGGCTAGCACGTACGCGAGTTGTTCCAGATTGGTGTGGACTGATCTGATGCTTTGGGCAGATACGGCATCTTCAGCCAGATCAAGAACGCCAACTCGTACGATGGCACCCAGCTCTTGAGGTACATTGACGAGATCAAGAGCAGCGGTGCGGTGCTGGTGGCGCACATCATGCCTACGGGCTTGAAATTTAAACAAGTCGGTTCCGAAATCGCTGCTGACATCGCGACTGTGGTGAAGAAGTTTACCGACGAGGGCATCGAGGTCTGGCTTCGGTTTGCACACGAGATGAACTACTACGCGAAAACGGGCTACTACAACGGCAGTAAGGATCTGCAACTCCATGGGATCTCGACGATGAGATGACTAATGTTGCCGCCCTATAGCTGCGGAAGAGTTCGTCTACGCATGGCGGAATGTCTCCAACGCCGTCAAGGACATCGACAGGTGTCTCATGTTCTGGTCCCCAAACAACGCCAAGACCGTCGACGAACTCAACGACTGGTGGCCCGGCAGTGACTATGTCCAGATCGTCGGAGTTGATCTCTACATTTCCTCTACCTCGGCGACGTTTGCCAACTCCTTTGGCTCCTTTGTAAGTACAGTCTGAATCTAGATGCTCTCTCTGCGAGGTATTCGGTATTTACAACGACTATGTCTCTACCCGTATTTATACCTCTTTAGATGAGAATTGATGCTGACTGTAGACATTCAAAGTACGATGCCTTCGCAAAGAAGTATGACAAGCACATGGCCATCGGCGAGACCGCAACGAAGCCGGGTGATACCGCAGTCAAGGAGGCATGGGTGAAAGCACTGGCAGGCACGAATCTCAATGACTACCCCTGCATGAAATCGGTGACATGGTTTGAGCTGGTTAAGTCCTATGATTACCGTATAATCATGGGCCAGAGCTCGGGCACAGTCAAGTGGACGCTATCAAATTTCCAGTGAAGATCGTAGCTGTAAAACTTCATTGTTGGCTTTCTTATACTCCTCCTTAGAGTACAACAGGCTCTAGGGGAGGGAATTGGTAGTGATCTTAACATGATAAATCTTCTGTTCCATCGCATTGAAGCTTAATGAAAATGTTGTTAAGTCGTAAGTTCGTCGTTTGATCATCGCCCTCTTGAGGAAATTTCTAGGTATTATTTACATTGGAGTTTTCCAATCAAATTTACGCATTCCCACCTGCAAGCGGTCTCTCCAGACACCGTCTATTGTACTGAATCCGTTCTTGGGTACAGTACTGTACTAAAGTGCCCGCATGCCTCCGACACTGTCTTGGGACTTTGAGGAAGACGCTCAGCTGTGTGAGGCTTGTCCTGGGGCGTCGAGATATTGTTACAGAACTAATGAGCCCTCTAAATCGCCTCTCGCGTTATTCTTGGTGAAGAGAGAGTTGCTTACAACACTCTCACCCTAGTCGAGTAAATAGTCGGAGATAGCGGCCGGTCTAATTGACCAGGTTGAGCTGATATATTAATCTGGCGCGACTTGATCATCCGGCTCTAGATATGCTGCAACTTCGGAGAGCCGACGACCAGCGATAGTTACAGCTGTTGAGTTGCAAGTGAACAGATATATAGTTGCTGAAATCAATCTGCATTTGACAGCGTTGTGTCGTGATAGAGGGACCGAGTTGGGGCTTAGGTGAAGTAGCCGAGGTCCACGGATTTTGTACAAGCCGGGCCCTAAACGATTCCACGGCCTCCAATTCAGTCTCGGTGTCCATAGATTTATTCCAATTAGCTCACTAGAACCTCCTATAAACTAGGAAAGCCATAATATTAAGCATAAGACATTACCTCCGAACATCCTTTAGTCATTACCGTCGGTAATATCGTGCTCGTGAGGTTTTCCTACTCTCTCACTATGACGACGAGAGTTTATTCAAAGTAAGCTAATACACGGAGGATTTACACGGAGGTTCAAGTATCTATGTGTTCGCATTCAGACTTTTAAATGCATACGTAATAACATTAAGATGAGCTTGACAAGTATCTCTGTCCAAAAGCACACACACCGTGTTCGCCGTAGTCGACCAGGGCTGCATGGGTGTCTTTTCGAAATTTCGGTTCTTCCACTTCAGGTGGGCATTGACATTCTTCCTGATTGCGACCTTCTTCTTCAACTATAGCTTCGGTAGCCATGCCGTCGGCCCGACCTAGTCATGAATTTATTCGACAAGAAATTTACCAAGTTCTACAAATCCCCAGACCTAGGCTCTCGAGACGCAGCACCTATCGTTGTACAATAGCCTGAACTACATTGACTTTACAGTAGGTAAGAAAGATACATTATTCTTCCGGCACATTAGCAAGGGAGCAATGGCTAACCGTAAGCTTGTATTTCCGAGGCGCCATAATGGGAAGTTAGAATCCGAACGCTAGTGTGGGCGATGCTGTATGTTTTTAATGAGCTGCTGCACCGTCGTCACTGCTACTATATCCGTGAAATCAAGCAGCAAGTAACAGATTATGGTAGCCTAAATTCCAACTACGTCTACGTCAATGCAGCACTCACCGTCGTCCCATCTTTCAGTTTAAGATCGGAACGTACGGCCCTCGGCCTACGCACACTACACTACGTAGAGTAGCTTAGACTGACTACAGAGTCCTATAATCTCGAAAGCCGCTTATATACTTGTCCCTAAATACTCATGGGTTACTCATCGGTTCTAGCAGTCTGATCATCGGCCTTGTCTGCTTTAACACTCGTTACGTACTTGACAGCTAAGGCTCGTTAATTCCCCTGGGTCAGCTTTATATTGTGCAGAGCATGACCATCGTTCTGGTTTTCTTCATCTCAGCGACGCCCCAGCAGCTCCTACGATGGAACCAAGTTAATAAGGCAAAGCAAAAGCTACGGAAGCTACGTGACGGTGCCTTCACCGAGAAAGGGTTAGACATCGAATTCATATAGGTGCAGGTTTGCCTTGACAAAAAGATAGAGCAGGGCCGGTTCGTCGAGACGTTCAGAGGCGTGGACCTGTGGCGTGCCGTGATCGTGGACGGGTGTAACTTCCTCCAGTAAGCGATCGCCCAGGATTTCGCATCGCAGTGCGGCGCTATATCCATGAAACGGCCCAAGACTATGAACGTGTATGCCTTGTCGCCCGGCATACCCGCCATCCACATCGTTGTCGTGATTTTCATCATCGCGTTCTTAGATATTATAGGAAGAGAGTAGGGCTATCTGTAACGCGTCAAATAAGGTACTTCCCGCGTGACATTATGCAGTAACGCCCTTCCTTCCCAGACCTTACTTAGTTGTGATTTCCGTTATCAAAGCTGCCGTTTCGCTATCAATGGGCGGTCTTGGAATTGCGACGGTGATTTCTACCCAGGTGAGAATGGTATTGTGATGTGCTCACCATGCACAAACTACAGTTCCTACCCAAGCCCGGAAAGGTACTCTCGCGGTTTCTCATACGCATATAGCTTTGGCGTAGATTTGACATGGTGTGAGGGGTGAACCATACCGGCCCATGAACCTATGCGTACATGATCACGGCGAATGCCTCCTAATTCGCTGTACAGAAACAAGGCTCTTGAGGATCCTGTGTTAGGCGATCTTAATAGCACTCTTCCCACCCGCAGGGTAGAGATGAGAGAGGGAATAAATCGCGGATTGGTGGCTATCCAGGTGGCAGACCTGCGCTCATATAGCATTACTGTTCCAGACCGTCGTCGAGGAATCGCTGCTGGTAATCAGTGCGAATCATGAACATAGCCTTGTACTGTCACTTCGATAACTCCTCGTGGTACTGGTTGCCTTATTCCAAGCACCAGAAAGTGGTACACGTCGCTGTTAATCTAGTACACGTGCTGTGCATCCCTGGGAACTTCGCGAAATGTTCTCCATGTTTAAGCCTAGTCAGTGTCATATGAAGCTCATCGGAAAGCTCTTCTCAAAACGCATCGAGCTGGATCCCGAGCCAGCAGAGCTCGGTTTAGCAGTCGAAAGCGTTGACACAATCTCCAATCATGCTCTTGGAGTATTCCAGGATTCTGTCTCTGATAATTAGCAATTGAGGTAGTAGTTGAATAACCCTATGTCGCAACCGCCTGCTGCCAGGGACAGTTGGAGATACGGTGAGTACGACTCGGACCATGCTGAAACTTGTATTCGGTGCTAGGCAAGTGGATGTTGACGGGCGGGAGGGCATGAAAAATTGTCCAAGACGCCGCAGAAGAACCGACCGAGTGAGGTAAATCAAGCAGTGCAAAGATTTCTACAGGGTTAGTTCGTTCTGGGGCTGCTCCTAGTTCAGCTGCTGCATATTAAGCGCTACCAATGCAGCGATAGAGGACAAGTCGAGTTCAGTGTCATGTAGTGCAGGCATATTCAACGGCGCCAACTCGCCACTCACAACATATTTCAGCCCAGTCGCACTCACGAATACAATAGCATTCACTCGTTTTCGTTCTTCGTGACGTCGAACAGTGTTACGACTCGATAGACGACAAGTCGACAACACGTACGTCGGGACCTAACGCAGAACGCCACTCCAATTTTTAAGACCCTCAAACCGTTCCGAGTCCCGACAGCGAGGACTTCAAAACCCTCATCAACCGTAGATGCAGCCTACGAGAGTCTGCCCAAGCCACTAGCCATAGTGCAAGTAACGCAGGTGCCGCGGACGGAAGAAGCTACAACCTAGCTAAATCACGATGTCATGCTCCCGAAAGTAGAGTATTTAAAGTAATAGAAGGAAAATATACCACTTAGGACTCCGCGCCCAATGTAGAAACATACGCTTCCTTCGACGCTAACGAAGTAACGGCCAGTGTAAACGCCTACGGATATATTATACAGTTCGGCAGATATCTTAGCGCCGGAAAGTCTAACATGTTCTCCGTTAACCACGGTAATACAAATAAACCAAATACCATGCTGTCAAAAGCCGCAAACTTAAAACGCCTATCGCAAACTCAAAATCCAGCACTTATTCAGTTAAGAATGAAGTTTCATAACTTCGAACATCAACCGGACTTAAAATACATCCACGACAGCTAACTAAAGTATACAGTGCCTGGGCTTAAGTCTGTGTACATAGACCCCACCATACCAAAAATCAATTCTAGCCCCTTATCTTTAACTTTAATTATCTCTCCCAATTCTATTCCAATAGAGATAATCTATAGAGCCTTTTAAAGGCCAGAAACAGGGCTTTAATATTTTGTATACCAACCATAGGCCCGACGTACTACTTGCCGGCGCTGTGGGATTGATTGTATCAGGCCCCGTATGAACTCCTGATCTATCGCCTCCCATGCCTCCTCAATCCACTGCTTCGCCAGCGCCTTATCTCCTTGGTTGTTCCGCAGGAATTCAAATTCAAGATATAATTCATAGACTAGCTCCTTCAATTTCTTCCAAACGTGCTCAATGGGGTTAAGGTCAGGGCTATAAGGAGGCCAGTCGAGGTGCTAGATTCCATGAAGGGCCAGCCAACCCATTAACTCCCTAGATATGTAAATAAAGGCGTTATCTTGCTGAAAAAACCGCGTCCCGTCCCAAATCGGAAGTAGGCCTTACTCTAGAACCTAAATATAACTCTTGAAAAAGTATCCTTAACGTAAAATATCGAGATTTCTCTCTATAAAGATCAATTCTAACTTAAAGTCTTCAGTAATCAACGCCTACACCATAAAAGCCAGCTCTACGGCTTAAAACGTCTAATTAACCAAACCAGGCTTTAATCTTTCCTAACCGTAAACCTAAACCCATCTAAAGCTTTTATTAAGGTTATTTATAATAATATATTCATCGGTATATCTAGCCCTAACCAGCTCTGCCTCCTATAACCTCCAGTTTTAACAGTAAAAATATCTTCTCCTTACTATTAATACGGTAATCTTTAATCGCGTCTTCGACTATTAATAAGCTAATTCTTAGCCGTTTAAAATCTTCCTAAAAGTTTTAAAGTTTATATTTACTTTATTTTAGTAGAAAAGGAAACGGAAGGTTTTTTACTTAATTTTAAAGTCCTAGCGAACTAAACGAAAAACTCGACGTTTATTAACGTAGTTAAAAACTTTAAAGCGCTCCTTTCTAAGTAGAGATTCGAGTTAGTAATAGTCTTAAAATCGTTTAAGTGTATTGTTTACTATATTACAATGGATATAAAAACAAGCTACTACTTCCTCTACCAGTTTACCTACGTCTACTATAGCGATAATAGTTGCTTTAGATTCCTTAAAAAGTTCATCGTTTTTTTATCTATTCCTATTGATTTTAGTGTTAAATTGCTTTAATTTAGAGGCCATTTTAGTTGAGGAATATAGTGTTGAAGTTTAGGGTAGTATACAGACGCATTCGCGATTTTTAGTGTTAGTAGGGCCATGCACACAGACTTATAGGTAGGGATTGTAAGTACAAGACGGACAACGTAAAACTTACGATTTAATAGATAGTCGACTAGGAAACAGTCTTGTAGCAATGTTTGGTAACAAATATTGGGCTGACGAGTTAAAAGTACCGTTTACTTTCGCTGACGACATGCGTATTCGCGATTTAAATTATATGAATGATACATACCAGTTCAACGACGGTTGCGAAGGCTATAACAGTTCCACAGGACTTAACGACTACGGCTAGACGTTATTTCATAAACTTCCCAGCCGGGAGGAGCAGGTAACACTTAAACCATCGGTGCTACCTACCACTACTACCCCGAGAATAAATAGGGCTACGACTGACGATGTTAAGCTTTTATCAGGTACGTCTTACGAAAAGGACGACCGACACAAAGAGCTAGATCTTAAGCAGAATACTATTGCTACCGAAGTCTAAAGCTGACTGGCCGAGCTTTTTGATTCCGGCCGACACAACGAATATAAACGAAATTTACCTTCAAAAGATGTTCACTTTGTTCTGTGTATCTAATACCGACACTTCTACACTTCCGGTTAATAGCACCAGTTAGCATCCTCCACAAGATGTTAATATCGAGATCTCGGGCAATGCGTAATTTCGGGATAATTAAAAGCCATCTGGTTAACCGACAAACTACCTACCTAACTACATCGAGTTCGTAGTGCATCAACACCTCTAGCACATGTTATTTCTTTGACTGACATTGAAGAAGGAAGACGACGAGGTTCGCGAAGCTTTTCCACATCCTACAGATAACAAACAGTTCGCCAACTAGCTAACGTCAGTACCGTAGCAACCGATAACTTTTAGCGTGATCCTTCGCAGAGTGGAGAAGTCAGCACTAACACGCCCCTATCCACCGTTATATAAATCCATGGCCGGTCTTGGACCCTGATGAGGGGAAGTAACGCGAACCGTTTTCCTAACTTCTTTTTTTTTTTCGTTTTCCTAGGAAAGAGAACTGAGTTACAGCGTCTCTTGAACCAAGCAATCCAATTTCCTAGGAAAGACAACTAAGTTACAATATCTCTTGAACTAAGCAGTCCAAACATGTCAGCCGAACGCCGCTGGGACAAACGCCGGTTCCAGCTCGAAGAGTCCGCAACTCGAAATGGCGGCGCCCGCACCATCTTCATCGAGTCCATGACGCCGGGAACGACGGTGCCCCCGCATTTCCACAAACGCTTCTCGGAGACCTTTGACTTGATCAGCGGCTCCATCTCCATCTACAGCAGCGCAGAGCCCGACCTCGACCGCGTGGAGGCGTCTGCCCAGGCCCTCGAAGTCGGTAAGATGGCCACCATCGAGCCCGGGCGGTTCCATAAGTACAACGTCGTGAGCGAGGAGGGGGCCGTGCTCCGGGTCATTCTGACGCCGGGCGATGCTGATTTCGAGAGGTTGTTGAAGATCCTGAACGGCTTGGATGCGGACGGGGAGCTGGCGGGTATGGGCGACAGCATTACTCTCATGGCGGTTATTATGGGGCTGAGTGATGCACACCTCATCGGTCCGGCAAAGGAGATGCTTGATGGCGTTAGGGCGGAAAAGGCGGACGAGATCGAGGCGTTGAAGACGAAGTTACTTGCCAAGTATGATACTGAGGAAGCGTTAGCTGGCTTATTAGTCGATGCACAGTTAGTTTAAAGAAGATGAAATTATCATGGCGCGTTGGTCTTTAGCTCTCCCCCCACCGCCTATCCTGGCACCCATCGTTGTGTTCGTATCATAGTAGAGGGACGTTGCAATTCTCCACTCGGTGACCATCCAAATGGCCTAGTTTGTCGCATACGGCAGAAAACAAAGTCAATACGTGAGGTCCTCCCGTCGACAAGTTTTAGTCCGGTGAGGTAAGTCGCCCATAAGGTTATAGTCCAGTTGACGTTGTTAAGCCACCCGTTGCCTGCGCGGCCTAAGTGTCCCTCGACCACAACACCATGTAGCGTGCTAGCCTCATCTTATTGTTACACCTATGAAGGGAAGCTTAAAATAAAGTCATCACCAGATTCAATAGTCAGTTAGACGACAATGGAGTTATCGGAGCATACTTGTCCAATGATCAACCCAATAGACACACGAGTATCAAATGTGAAGGATAGGACTAGACATCGTGTCAAGTCTCGCTAGCAGGCGGTTAGTAACCAGCTTCCTATGCTAATTTACGGCACCTAATAAAAGGGTGGGGGGGGGGGGGGGCAAGATCTGAAAAAAAATCTATGGGAAAATTCTTAACAATTTATACTCCATCTATCAACTAATTTACTTCTTAATAAAGGTACTTTCTGTTAAGGATTTTACCTTAGACTTTTTTCAGACCTTAGGAAGATACTATATCCGCCCCCTCAAATAACCGAAAGCTAATTCCAAAACATCCCCAAGTAAACACCACCGCAAAAATGCCATGACCGCATGCAGTGCTCGCGGCCCTTAACGCAAATCAGTCTCCAAGTCGTACATAGCTCAGTAGGGAGGCAGGATCCAAAGCCTAATCCAAAGCCTATCCACTAGTTGTAAAAGATATCTTCAAGACAGGATTTAAATTTTAGTAAGGCGCTCGGGCCAAGCGAAAAAGACAGGGGGTTCAAAGGGTTTATTTTGCAAGGGGTAGAAAGGATTTAATTCCCGTACGGTAAACTAGATGTAATTTAGACAGTAGATATATAAAGACGTAGCGATATTGTATATGTAAAGGTAAGGCGTACGGAATTATCGTCGTCGAGATATAGGTATCGGAAGTTAAGGTGTTTTTAGTATAGTCTAGGTAGCCGTACGGGAGACGATTAGATAAAGATGATTACTAATTGCTAGACGACATATATATCTAGCAACACGATAGTCTTCTTACCGGCTCGTCTATACTTAAAGGTTTCTTTTTTCCTTATACGAAAGCTTATAATCTTTTCTAAAAAAAAGAACGGTATCCGACGATAAAAATAACATAAAAGAAAGTTCCGATAGTCTAATCGATAAGACGTTACTTTCTACAAGGTAAAAATCTAGGTTCGACTCTCGACTAATACGAATTATTTTTATTCTTTTCTATAGCTTTTTTCTTTCGTACGGAACTTATAATCCTTATTAAAAGTAAAGTTCGATCTTAACCGGTACGATCTTTCTCTTTACGTTATAGTTTATACGGAAACTATTACTATTTAGTTATAAGTTAAGACTAAGAAGTTCTTTTTACTCTTATCCGATAAAAGGCTTTCTTTTTATTTTATTAACTACGTTTTATATAATAACGCGTAATAAAACCCTTATAATTAAATAAGTTAATAATTAACTTATTATAAAGTAAAATTAAAAGCTTTAAGTTCGAACGAGTTAAAAAATAAAGTTGTCCGGCCTTTTTATTCTTCGTAATTACGAAGGAAGAAGTATTATAATACCCTAGGCAGTATACTAGAATGATGTCTAATAGGGCGCGGACTTACCGCGTCTACGGGCGATAGAGCGAAATTTAGTAGCGAATTAAGGCGTATTTACGGATTAGCTAGGGCGGTTAGGGAGTATTTGCAGGGGGGTCTAGTTAGGGAGCATTTGCGGATTAGCCAGGGGTTAGAGAGCATTTTACAGGGGTGGCAGGACTTAAAGCTAAACGATCCGTAATGTTGCGGTGGGATATCCGACGATGTAAGGGTAGAATCGGGTAGAGACGACGGTAGGGATGTATATACTGCTGGTTGCGACCGTATTTTCTCGTGGCATGTTCGCGGTTTGTTATTGTTTTAGTAAGGTACGTCGGATTATAGATTAACGGGAATTAAATAGGGGGTGACTTATTTTAAACGTCGTGAGTTAGAAAAAGTTAGAAAATATAAAGGACGACGGATTTATAACTGAAGCCTAGGTATTAATCTACGAGGTAATGGTTATAATCGAGTAGAATCTACTATATAAAAGTTTCTAGTGGCCCGTACATTTTATCTATACAATTTCGGTCCAAACCCGGCCGTAAATTAGTTAGAAATTTTTAGGGTAGGTCTAGTTAACTTTAGGGTTAAGGTAACCCGTTTAAGGTACGCGATAGGGTTATATAAGTAACAACTATACGGGTCCGGTTAAATTAACGGAAAGTATAAACGATATAATAACGTAGAAGCGAATACGGTAGTGATTATAAGATACTAATAGGCAGCTACTAATTAACTATAGTAAATACAGTTGATGGAAAGGCGGCCGATATAAGAACCGGCTTATCGAACTCGAATTTATAGTCGTTTACAGTTAGATTACCGTCGGTCGGGTAATTATAAACGTAAATAGCTAGTTATATTATACGTTCGTAAGTACTATACTGGGATACGGTATTTAATACTTATAAACGTAAAAGAGGGAGTTTATTTACGTTTATAAGTATTATACTATTCGTAAAGGTTAAATTCCGAAAAGGTACGGTAAGGGTCGAAACGGCACCGGTTAAGAGTTACGATAGGGATTTACGACGGAAGTACGTAATAGGAAATAAAGATCGCGTTTAGTAATATATATATATATATATATATAGTTAGTATTTATAGCAGTAAATAAATAAATAAATAATAGTAAATATTTCGTAGTAGTTACGATAAAGTAGCTTATTATTATTAACGAAGAGTATAAAATACTAATTTATCGTTTATACGGTAATACTATTCGACCCGGTATAAATATTTAAAAGATTAATATTAAAGGTTATTTCCGTACGTATAAAATTAAAGGTTAAATATTAAAAGATATTATAAATTACTATAATACGATATAATTAAACAACTTGTTTACTATTAAGTTATTAAAAGATAATTTGGTATTAATCGAAAGATTACGAATATTATATAAGTTTAACTATATATAGTATCGGTTTATAACTATCGTAAGAAATAATATTACGTAATATTAAAAAACGGCCGATTACGTAGTAAACGACGGATTACACTAAATTAAAGTATAGTTCTAGTTATAAATATAATTATAAAGGAAATATACGTAATATTAAATCGTTAGAAACGAAGTCGAAAGTTAAGAAATTAACGGCTTATACGAAGATAGTACGATAGAAAAGATAATTAAGGAATATATAGTAACGTTTAAAGCCGATAATATAATACGGCTCCGGAAAAGAGATATTAAAGAAGGTTTAAATTATAATTTAACGTAAGTAAAAAAACTAAACTAAGTACGGTACTTTAGATCGTAAGATAAACTCGACGTATATAAAGTAATCGAGTAGGTAAAAACTCTAACAACAAACGATCGAAGAACGTAAGCGGAAAACGAAGCGATAGTCCGGGAACGTATACGGTTAATACGGTTAGCGTAGAGTTTCGACTACGAAATAAAGTAGTATTACTAGTAGTTAAATAACGTACTGACGGAGATATTATAATAATTAACCGAACTATCGACAACGACTATAAACGACGTACCGTTCGAACGAAAAGGAAAGGAAACATCGATAAGTAAATATTAATTAATCGGGTAACGTTACTTAAAGTTTTACTTACGGATATACGACGTTAGACGTAACGAAGCGTTCGAACGGTAAACTATTAACTTTACTAATAAATAGTAGAACTTACTAAGGAACGTAACGTATAAACTAGATACGTCGGAGGGTAGTAATTAAAATAACGAATACGTTAATAACCGAAGAGAAGACGATAACGAAAACGGTAAGGACGGTAGAAGAGAAAACGAAGACGATAAAGAAGAAAATAAAAATAATAAGAAGGAAAACGAAAATAGTAAGAAAGAAAGGGAGTAGTAAATCGGGACATTCGATCGGGCGGTATTTTTATTTTTAATAGCTTTTATTAAGTAATACGTCGGCGGTAAGATATACGCGAACCCGTTATTATACTTTTATACGGCGTTAGGTATTAAAACGTTACTATTAAAGTATACGGAACCGTACTTATATATAGAGATATTAACGGTAGTACTATAATAGTCGCGGCTGTTTTTTTTAAAAGCCGAGTTCGAAGACTAGTCGAAAGAGCTAGATTAAGTCGAAGCGAAAGTAGTACTTGCGTTCTAAAAAGAACTCGCGAAGTAAATATTTACAGGTACGTACATAGTTACGAATACGATTATCGGGTAGATAACGTATAGTAAGGACTAGCGGTAGTAAATAAATAGGCAGCCGTTAGTACGGTAGTCGAAGGACTAGCGGACGTTATTTTATAACGGTAAGCGGATCGTAATAAAGGAGTTTAAATAGACAGTACGTAAGTTAATAACGGACACGGAAACGTTACTAGACGAATTAATAGGAAGAGCATAAGCGTAAGTAAACCGAAGGCTAAACATAAGACGGATCGTAAATAATATAATCTAAGTCGAAGCGGACTAGTCGTTCGTAACGAACTCGTAAAATAAGTAGCTAGAATTAAGGCCGGGTAAAGTAATATAGTTAGTCGAACGGTTAGTATAAGACGTAATACGGAACTAGTAAAAGCAACGCGAAGTCTAAAAATAACTCCGAGTACTAAAACTATTCTAAGAGGATTTAATACCGCTCGTGTACGTTTAAAGCAGACAGTTAGAACGTAAGTTAGAAATAATAACGTTACGGTATTATAATACGTAATAGCTAATATATAATATGTTAGTAATAAACGAGCAGGTAACGTTAGTAATAGATTATAATAAAATGAAGGGGTTAAGTATTAATTTATAAAGTAATAGTTATAATCGAATAAAATCTACTATATAAAAGTTTCTAATAGTTCGTATATTTTATTTATATAATTTCGATCTAAACCCGGCCGTAGATTAGTTAGAAATTTTTAAAGTAAATCTAGTTAACTTTAAAGTTAAAATAATTCGTTTAAAGTACGTAATAAAGTTATATAAATAATAACTATACAAGTCCGGTTAAATTAACGGAAAGTATAAACGATATAATAATATAGAAGCGAATACGGTAGTAATTATAAGATATTAATAAATAACTATTAATTAACTATAATAAACATAATCGACGGAGAGACGGCCGACGTAAAAACCGGTTTATTGAATTCGAATTTACAGTCGTTTACGGTCGAATGTTATTAAGTAGTTCGGGTTAGGATTAGAAGATTTTACTTAAATCTAACTAACATAATCATCTAGTTAACTCAGCTCGGTCATTTAGTTAACCTAACTCGGTCATCTAATTAACCTAGCTTAGTCGTCTGGTTAACTTAGTTCAGTTATCTGGTTAACTTAACTTAATCGTTTAGTTGACTTAGTTTAGTCGTTTGGTTAACTTAGTTTAATCGTTTAGATAATTAGACTAGCCAGCCCAATTATTTAGATGACCTAGCTCGGATTTAGTTTACTTAACCTATACTAATACTAAGTTAGATTAATTATTTAAGTAACTAGCTTAGTTATTTAGTTGACCGAGTTATTTGCTAGTTAGTTCTCTTACTTATATTAGTCTTCCTACTTATATTAATCTTCCTACTTATATTAATCCTCCTACTTATATTAATTTTCCTACTTATATTAGTCCTCCCACTTATATCAATCTTCCCGTTTATATTAATCCTCCTACTTATATTAGTCCTCTTACTTATATTAGCCGAATTTCCGTCTCTTTTACTCCTACCTTCTTATAATCTATCCGGTAAGTCGCTTTTGCCTCCCTCTTCGTTACTTAACTCCTGGACTGAGCTTATAGGCGGTAACGGAACGTTAATACTTAAGATATCGTAAACGGTTATCTTTTAGAATTCTTTAATATCTCTGGCTAACGCTATCGCAATGCCCGGCATGTTTCCGTTAGTAACGTGAACTAGGTTGCTCTACGTACCGTTACTCGTTAAAACAAACCTAACGATATGAATATTACAAGCTTCGTAGATATCTTTAAGTAAAAAGAACTCTATGGCGATCGCGTTGACAATAAACTAGAATTTCTCCTCCTTCGTTATTTTACTAGTCGAACGTAACTTTTAGTAATATTTAAACATATTCTTAGGTACGAAGATAAAAACGCCTTAGCCGAAACGCTCCTTTAGGATGGCATACGGCCTTTACATATAGATTTTCTTATACATTTAACTTTCTAAGAAATTCGCCTTCTAGCTTAGGTACCTGCTAATCCTATCCACTAGTTGTAAAAGATATCTTCAAGACAGGATTTAAATTTTGGTGAGGCGCTCGGGCCAAGCGAAAAAG
>JANBVO010000069.1:0-102847 GCA_030052745.1 Pleurostoma richardsiae
TCTCCGATCTCCTTGAAGCGGTCGGCCCACTTGGCGATCTTGGCCAAGACGTCCCGGACGCTGACCGTCGCGCCGTTGTTCCGCCGGAGCTGCCATGCTTTTGGCCTGATTCGTGGACATAACGCCGTGCGTCTGCCTTTCATTTGCTTTGATACGGAATTCTTGGCGACGCCGTCGCATTGGAAGAGTGAGGATCATCATGTTAGCCATCGTCGCCGTCAGTCTGCGGAGAATGTGGCCATATAAGCGCTTGATTGCTCGCAGAGGCAATCAGCACGGGCCAGCGACGGCAGCAATGGAGCGCGCCACGGGAGCTACGCGGAACAGCATCTCCCTTACGCCACGGCCTGTTGTGGTTTGTGCTTGCACCTTGCAGGGTCGTTCGCTCCTCGACCGCTAAGACGTTGAATTTACTCCTGGTTTTCGATGAGCCTAGTCACCTGTATCTCCGAAATCTAATACCGTCCCTTAAACCTTTTTATTAAATGCTTCTCAGTCGCTGTTGCTCTGAGAGACCGTGAAGTGGTACCAGCAGGCAGGATTGGACGCACGTGATGCTTGGCAGCCTGCTTCGGCATATAAGTTAATCCGTGGAGATCATGTGCCTGCAATCGGAGTTCAGAGGCCGGGCTCTCGCTCCTTGATCTCAGCGCCGCAACTTCGTCCTGTTCCTGGCCATCTTTTTGTGGGATCATTCGAGCACTGCCATCGCTCTTGAAGCCCATATCACACCGCCGAAGACTCTGGTGGGCAACCTCCAGTCCCTATCTTTCCAATTCTGAATGTCTTCCCTTTCGCCCTGCTGCGGTCAAGGAATCGCCTGGGGAAAGTCCAACATTCTCCCTGTCCTGTTTCGGGTATTCACTCCCAAGTCTCGCGGCACTACTGACCTGTCTTGGACGACTCTGTAGCGGCCATCGACGTCACGGTGACAGCAATGCATCAATTGCCATGGGCCAATTTCCCGGCAATCAGCACGATGGTTCATTCTTCTTCATCAACCAGATTCCTCCAGTAGCGACTGGTGTTCTTCGGCAAGCGTGCTCATAGTCTATCGAATCACGGTCTACAGAGGGAACAGATTTACCCAGCTCCGCACCTGGAACATGGTCGACGTGAAGTTCAACACGATCGGTACGCTGAATAGGTGATCAAACCTCACGATTTCGCTGCGCGCCGACCGAGACGTACACGACCTAGCCAAGGAGCCGACCATAAGATAATAGTCGTGCAGTACATACTCCCTCCATTCAGACCCAACTCTCAAACGGGCATTACCTCCGCCGCAACTGGGGCGGGGTTCTCTGGCTTACGCCCATATACTAAGAACCTATTCGGTAAAGGTGCAGTCAGCAAGCACTGCAGCATCCAGCTTTCGTATCACAGAACCCACATACATGTCACCATTAGTGTGGTTTCTGGGATCATTCACGGCAGAGCGCATCTTGGCCACAAGGACGCGGACTTCTTCGGGGCTCCAGCCTAAGATCTGGCCAACAGGAAGTGCAGCAAAGCCATCTAGGCTCAGGTTCAGATATAGGCCAGTGTAACCGCCGAGCTCCTTGAGCCTCCTGTCCTTGGGCCAGGTGCCGTGTGGGATGTTGAACTTCTTATATACGATGTCGGTGAAGCCGGCCTCGCGTGCCCACTTCTCCATGGTGCCATCGACGAACTTAAATGTGCGTCCCAGCTTGTCGCCGACGTCGTAGAACAGCTGAGCCCACTGTCTGTAGATGCTGAGGGTGGTGGCTGTCAGCAGAAACGCGCTTGAGGCGTATATATCTTGGACAGCATGATCGCCACACGTACTGCTTGTCGTCAACTTCAACCTCAGGGTTATCGCAGCGCAGCTCGATATCGGGCTCGATATGCTGAAACCAGCCGCCTGGCTTGAGAAACTTGTAGATCTGGTTATAGAACTTCGGCCAATTATCGATGGCGCCTTGCATATAGCGAACATGGATGAAGTCGAAGTACTCGGGCTTGAACGTCCACTCTAGCTGGGCATCATCAATCTGGAAACTCAGGTTTGGAGGCACCCAGCTCGGCTGCGTAGGTGAGATGTCGGTACCGATGACCTCGGCCGAAGGAAATTTGTCTGCCATATCGCTGAACTTGGTCAGAAACAGCCGACGAACGTGACACGTGTCACAGGGGCGGATATAATAACATAGCCCAGATACCCGTGCCAGTACCAACGTCCAGAATGTGCTGCGTAGATGTCAGCTGGAATCATAAAGACGGAGGACAGGTCATCCGACCTGTGGGTCTTCTCCAATAGGTGCGAGGAACAGCTTGTCACCCAGCATCATGGTCAGCCATTGGTGCCTGCCGTGGTAAAGAAAACGGTTAATAGAGGAAGGTCGGCTCTCGAGCGGCTTGTTATGGGATCATACGCCACGTCCAAGCTCTCTATATGTTGATCATCGTTTGGAGCCCTTCAAATAACGTTAGCGTCTCGCGATGCCATTTGGAGAACCAGATGCGCATGCCAGTATTCAGTCGTTTTGGAAGTCTGATACGTCCTGCCTTGGATGGTGCGGTATTCCAAGATGCTGGATGTAATGGACGCGGTTGAGTCACGGAGACTGAAGCAGAAGTCAGTGCATGCAGGCCCGGAAGACTCGGAGGGGTTGAGAACGGGCAAGCAGACGTGCCTCTGTACATCAACAGAAGAATCATTGTCATTCATGACTTCAGCATCCTGGTAGTACAGTCAGTCGCTTGATATGATGCACTCTACATGTATCTGGCCCTCGTGGATCCAATTTTAAGAGATCAGATCCATGTTGATAGTACTGATTGCTAGTAACGGAGACTAACAAAGTCAATTCGCTCCTCAACCGCCTCCGGTGCTGACATGCTAGCAACTAGTCTAGTAGCCTGGCTTGCTTTGTATCAAAATGAAACGAAGGAATAAGGTGTTGGAGCAAGGGAAGGTCGATCTGTTTCGCAAACCAGCAACGTGACAAAGAGGGGTGAGAAATAGCACTCTTCTGCGTGTGGCCCTATCGTCAAGCCATGATTGCCACGTGTTACATTACCCCGCCATGAGGCCCTTGGGAAGATCCCACCGAGAAGTGTAATGCGTTTGGGATGCCAATCACAACTATCCCATCGATGTTCTAGAACCATATTTGATGACAAGTAAAGAACTGCACCGTGTGGCATGCTGATCCTCGAAATTATCGCTGGTTCATTGTCCTTGGGTGGCATGCCACCGATGGTCCGGTACTGGAAAGAGTCAGGGCTTATGGAGACCGTAGGGATAGCTTCTCGGGCATGATTCCTCACGCAGCAAGCGTCCTACGAACGGCGGCATACGACTGATCCTAGGCTGTTGCGAGTGCCATCGTCGACCAGAAGCTATCCGAAGCTGACATATCCTGACCTGGCCAGATGAATACCGAGCCACTGATGCCAAGTAAGCCAGCCGTGATGATCCGGGTGGGAAGTCATCGGCGATGAAAAACAACGGGTGTCCACGCACTCTTGCACGCCATCTGTTTTTGTACGTCCGCCTACGATAGGTTTGACCTTACTCCCGTTGTCATAGTTTCTGAGCCAGATTGATTAACACTTTACTCCGAAGGCGGTGAGCCATCACTTAGCTCGATAACCATGGTTACTGAGCTCCGTCAACCTTCAGCAAGAAGGCGGTGGGCTAAGTTAGCCTCCTGACCATCGTTACTGGGGCGGATTGATCCGTTCTTCTAGCCTCGATGGATGCCACTCTGAACCTTATTGGTCCACAATCCTCACTTGCATATTAACCATTCAACTGACCCTGCTCCGTCTCGAACACTGCCAAATTCTCGTTCACCCGTATAGCATTCCTGATGCAAGGTAGAAGTTGAGATTCCCCAAGACTAAGCAGTAGAACGTTCAAGATACATATCTGCGCCTTTCTGAAGTGACGCCTCGCGATTTCCTTGTCCCATCCTACAATTCTGATCTGCATTTGCGAGTACGACTTGAAGTTGCCCTGTATAGGATCCTCTCCTCCCGGGATCTCTTCCTGATACGATTCCTGACTGAGCCAAACAAACACTCGATGGGAAAGAAGGGGAATGACGCTTTGTCCATGAACATGACGGATCTCGAGGTTGGATGTCTGCCACAGAACGACAGTTGCCTTTCAAAGGAGCCCTTAACCACGTCCACATTCGTGTTTTCTTCATACACCTCAGAATAGATGACACCGCCTACGATATATGCTCATAGTATTCGGGCTCTCTTTTTCCTCGCGGTGTCATTCCTTTTGGGGTATAGCCCCGTCCCATGTACTGACCCAGGTGGATGTGACCGCTGCACAACCTAGGGCCACCGGTGGGACTGTGAGCTGTAGCACAAATCCCCACTGCTGCTCTTCCAGCCAGACCCCTTGGCTCCATGTCAGCGCCCACCGCATAGTTGCAGGGAAAACAGCCTGACGCGGTGAAGGTAGCTTGCTCTGTATGATGCGGCCGCTCGTTTTCGTACACTCCAGCAAGAAGTCGAAAGAATCGTAGAGTGACAAAAAAGCAGGAAGATCTAGGGTCACCGGAAGGTCTGCCGAGAGCATCCGAGCCGGCTGCCACGAGAGGTCCATGGGCTGCAGATACTTCTGAAGAGCCAAGATGCGTTGAGCTTGTTTGCGACGTTCATGCCTCTGTCGATGCCTTTTCGAAGTCATCGCCTTGTTGATTGCTCGTCTGCTTAGCATGGTAGGGAGCTGCAGGCGGCGGTTGTTCCGGGACTGTCGGCGAGATGATGGGATGGTGAAGCGACCGCGTCGGGTGGAAAGATGCGTTTGGTTGGGCTGACGACGGATGTGTGCGGCAGGTATTTGACTCAGGTCGGAGGATGTGGGGAGGAAAGGGGTAGAATGGAGAACTCCTGTAGGTCCAGATGTGCCGATGCCTATGCCTCCTTGGTACTCTCCCGAGGTAAAGGACACAGCTAGGCCAACAGGTCCCAGGGCGGCGGCTGGCTCCGGCACAGACATGGCGTGATGCGAAAGATAGGCGTATGTGAGTCAAGAGACCACTAGTCGTGTGACAGGCAATCGTAGAGTAAGCGGAGAAATAGAAATAAAAAGAGTGCTGATGAGGTGTATCTGTGAAAGGGATGGTCAAAGTCAGATGGAAGGGGAAGGAATGATGGCTCGCGTGTTGTTGGAGAAGTGATTTGGGAAAAGGAAGGGAACGACATGAGAAAACCACGGGGAGACGGAGGAATTTATCAATTCAAACTCGAACATTTCACGATCCCGGTTTTGGGAAACCGGGAAACGGGAACTGGGAAACGGGAAACGGGAAACGGGTTGTTGACGATGTGCCGCATCTGCCCCACATTCGGGAGCCGGGTCGGCGCTCTACCAGGAGACGGGATCGGAGGCGCCGGGCATTGCAACGGCGTTGTGGTACTTCAGATCGCTGTTGACGCTGCCGGGCTTTTAGTGGAGGTCGGGACACCGAGCTTGGTGGATCCGACGAGGGGCACTGTCTGATTGGTAGCCATTTTACCCAAAGGATAAAAAGGATGCCCCTCGATTTCGGCCCAGTCTCGTACCGCAAACAGCTCTTGCGAAAGAGGACAGATGTCACTAGCAAGTCTTCCAGGAAAGCTTCCGCGTGTTTAGGATAGGACTGAAGTGAAATTGTAGTACGTTAATGACGGTCTGCAGCCAGCTGCTCAGAAATAGAAGCACCACTTGACTTAGGCGCGCGGGGTCGGTGAGCATGGTCAACTGTGTCCCGACCAGTCACAGAGGCTCAAATGCAGGACTGGCGGCTAGTCAAACACAGGTGGATGCATGTGCTGCTATTCTGGTCTAGAGAACTGGAAGCTGGCGCTTATGGACATGCACTGCTGCTCCATGAGCCGACTAGTTTGTCAGAGGGGCCTGGCAGCGCCGTAGTGCGATTCCGTAGGACGAGCTGTCGCGTGTCTTTGACCACTGATTCCCTCTCAAGATCCCAAGTCTGAAACGTACTAGAATCGGGGCCGGCCGTTGACCTGGCCCCATGCAGCCCGTCGTCTACACTTCGAATCCGATTGGCCCTTTCGGCTGACTTAGGGTCGCAAATGACACTGTTGCTTGTACTGTACGGATTCAAGAGCGCCCAGCACAATTAGGGCAGATTGCTGACCCATTTGGCGGGTTACTGCGTGTACACCGTGTGACTTCGATTGACAAAGTCTCTGCCCCTTCAAATCACTCGGTCCTGGTCTCATCCAGTCTTCCTATACAAGAACCGGAGCAGCTTTTAGCCCTAGCAGTACTTTTCCAATACTGGCTTGGTACATGAAGCTTGGCGACTGTACACTGAGAGCCAATTATGGCTGACGGAGTGTGACTCGAACGGGAGGACTTACAATGACACCTTGTCATCCAAAAGTCCTAGTTCTCATCTGGCGGTACCTTTGCTGTCTACTGCATGTAGACCTGGAAAACACCGGTCATCACTGCTTGTCCACATCCTTGCTGTGATACGTATCCCCTCTTGACAGTACATCAGCCGATGGCGTGTGCACCGTATCTTCGTGGCCCGTAGGAGACCCCGAATCCTGTGGCTGCTGAGACCACGCACCCAGTCCGAGCGCCTTGAGCTGGCTGTGGTACTCTCGGCTTAACTTTCACTTTGGCAGAGGCCTTGCGTGCGAATCCCGCAAAGCCATCTGTGCGGCAGCAAGTCGTCTCCTGCCATCTACTCTGTCTATTCCTTTCCGTACTGTATGTGATCCGGTGCAGGAACATGCTTCACGTCGTATGCTGTTAATTAGACTACAACTACATCACTTGGTATGCCTTCATGGACTTCGGGTCTCGTCTCGCGACTCCTTTGCAGGCACCAGGAACACGCCCAGCAGCCGCTAACGATTAGTAGGGGCATTTGCACGTCTTTGTCGGAATTCGGATCATGTAAATCCGGGGCGCTAGTACAGCCAAGAACGGTCGATGCGGGGTGATTCGTATTGGGATTCGAATGACGAGCATCTGGTGCAAGGCACGGCTGCAGTGAACACCGTAATGCGCATGGCCGAGTAATGCATCGCGTTGCCGAAAGTCTGACAAAGTTCCTCTATTGGTGGACAGTTCGTGTAGCAGGTGTCGGGAATCCCAACTGCCCCCACGTAGGCGTCCCGCCGCCGACGCTTGGAGTGCTATGCATGGCCAGCGTGATGCTGACAGCGGTATTAGACACAGGTTCTACGTCGCCGAATCTGTCTGACCAGTCTATCCCGTCAGACCGCCGCGACTTTCTCCTAGGCGTCCTCGTCCGACATCGAGCGTTCCGATCTTCCTCTCCTCAACCTCGAAAACACCCCGGATGCGCTCGAGCTGCCTAGACAACTACGGGCCGGCCGGGGACACGTAGTGCATATTCCACCGCAACGTCCTTCTCCAAACCACACCCCATGCGCCGAGGCAATCTCGACGATGAACGACGACGACAAGACTCGGTCGCTCCTTCAGCTCGCGTCCATCATCGTCTCGCAGCTCGTCGACTTCCTGACAGTCCGCCCAGTTTCATCCGACAGCTGAAGGAGGAGTCTGCCCTCCCTGA
This sequence comes from Pleurostoma richardsiae, assembly GCA_030052745.1. Classification (NCBI taxonomy): domain Eukaryota; kingdom Fungi; phylum Ascomycota; class Sordariomycetes; order Calosphaeriales; family Pleurostomataceae; genus Pleurostoma; species Pleurostoma richardsiae. The sequence continues at coordinate 7,554 of JANBVO010000069.1, forward strand.
TTTCTGCCATCATATATTCGACGGAGTCGCCAGCCCTGATGCGTCGGAGCAGCCCCATAGCTTCCGTCTCGTCTCCGGTACGAGATCTCCAACAGCTCTTCGTACCTGCAGCATTTATGCTCCAGCTGATTGGCCTTCCGCCTGTGCGCTGCTGCGTGTGTTTCCGTGGGATTGGTCTTGTAGTCGCATTCGTGTCCTCGACGCCTGCAATGAACCACATGTCGGTCTCTCACTGTCGCACTGCGGGAACGTGACATAAGGTTAGGCTGACATGTCATGTACGTAGATCGGTCAGGGTTCACACCTTGACTTTCTTCTTGCGACAGGGCTCACAAGCTGCTGGAGCCCGCAATACCTTGCTGATGGCGAAGTTTGACCTGCAAGTTGGTGTCGTGATGACATATTTGCTTGGCGTAGGCGCTGGCAGTAGTGGCCGAGGCATTGATGTTGACCGTCGTGCCGCGCTGTGCACGACCGTGGTTTGCTGGCATCTTGTAAATGTAAAGGCATTGCCTAGTTAATGGCTCTAGCCTGACCGAAGCGTCATCACTGACATGCTGTGGTTCAAAGTCGCCACGTTGGACGGCGTCGCGCTGCAGCGGATGCGATCAAGATGCGGGGCTGTTACGGGACTAGTTGTGGTGGGACGTAAGTCCTCCTGCCTCAGTGAGCAGTCAGCCGCACTCGGCCAGTGTCGCGCCTTGCTCCAGCTGCCACGACGTGTCGTTTGTATCAGCGGCAAGGCTTGCTGCAGGCCACCGATGTCATTGTCAACCAGCTTTGACTTTGCTGACGAGTAAGTGTTTCTCCTACTTCGGCGTTGGGTTCGCGTTATCGGCGCTGACAAGCTGTAGTATTCCCTGTTCTTCGGCTACTGTACTGACGCAAGGGCGATGCTCGGGCCATTTGCTGCTCAAGAGGATCTGTTCCCTGAAGCTTGGGGTGCTGACTCCCTCGGTCAGCGATGACTCTGTGCACAGGCCATAATGTGGAGGGCCAAATTTGAGTCCATTGAGGGAGCCGCTTTTGGGCCCATGCGACAGCAACGACGTTTTCGGCTTACCCAGGTGGACCAAAACGCGGCCCCATAACAACTTCACATATTAATCTGTATGGGGTCTTGTTAAGGAACCGCCGTTCAAATTTTTGACTACCTGCCATCCCGCAGCGAATGCTCTATCTTGAGTCGGGCTGTGCTGAAAGAGGGCGGGGAACAAATTCGGCCCCCGGCGACACAATATGTGCTGGAGATGATAAGTATGGCTGGGAAAGATGTTGAGCCGGTCGACGCCAGCAATCGCGTACATGCCCTATTGAATATGTCGGACTCCGCTCTCCGAATGTCGGAAACGGGCCAGGTTTCGGCCGGACCATGTCTGCCGCCTTCCGCCTCCCTGTCCGCCCCCGCAGGCATCATGCCAAAGGACAAAAGAGACAAGACGCGGAAACGCAGCAGAACCAGGGAGAACGTCCAAAAGAGCTTACGCCGCATCATGAAAAGGATCGACAGGATGAAGAAGACGTATGGTGTCGAGTTCTACTTTTGCGCTAAGTATTATAAGTTCTATGAGTACATGTCTTCTCCCCACTTCAGACCTACCGCCAGAGAGATTGTATGTACATTCTCCGACCTCTGCGCAGACGATACGCTGATGAGTGTCACCAGAATGAAAACTATCCTCCGGCTGTCAAGAGTACACCAAGCAGCTTCCCAGGAAAGATGTCCATGCTGAGTGGTAGAGGAGTTCTCCCGGAAAATCCCGAGTAAATGTCCCGTAGAGCAAAGCGGGATTTGCATATCTCTGTGGTGATGATTTTCTGTCTGTAGTTGACAAACGGAATGACTTTGAGCTAGTTTGGTGCGATGGGTGCCTTCAAAGATGCTGCAAACTCAACCTTGACGCAATCGTCCGCATGTATGCAATGCATATTTAATGAAGTCTACTTACAGGATCTGAAACGGAACAGAACTCTCCACATCTCTTTCACAGAGTGGACCTCAGGCAAAATTCGAACAAAATACCAGACGGCAATACAATTTTAACAACGTAACAACAGTAACACTAAGCTCTTGTTCAAAACAAATCAAACTAACTAACAATAGTTGTGTCGATATTGTGCATTGCCAGAGGAAACCGGCAGGTTGCGGGCGTACAGTTGTCTCGAGTGCAGCGATGACCAGAAAGACAATCCGGGTCTCTGCAGATCAAACCCAATTGACAGGGCGATTGGCGAGCAACAGCGCGCAAGGCTGCCATCTGGTGAAGGTTCAGTCTTTCACCATGGTCGTGCTGACATCGCCCATAGTTATCGAGAAAGTAACACTTTCCGAGGAGATGATAATTGTTGCAGAGTTTGCGGCCCTTCAAGTTGACGAAGTCTTGCTGCGAAAATTCGAGCGGCGAATCCACACGCTGGTCTCGTCTGTTTCGCAGCACCTGCCTTGATACAAGCAATGTGGATGCAGTAGAACCTTGCTGAGTGGTTGGAGGTGGTGCTGACGTGGAGGCAGCCTTCGCAGCAGCTGAAGCGTAGTCCACCGAAGGGGTGGCGGGAGGGGTGGTGCGGAACGATACTTTGCGTTTATTGTTGAACAGCTTCTGGCTCCTGAAAACATTTCCGAAAGAAGCTGTACGGAATCTGTCCTTGATATCGGCCAGTTCGTGGGCGAAGGGGGGTCCTTCGAGCAGGGTAATCCGCCCACGTACGGTTTCGTCCTCGGCGTACGGCCCGAGAAGACGAGCGTATCCGTTGTCGGCTGTACCACCGAAGAGAATCTGTTGACAGTGGACGTCCGCTAAATGGAGTCGGAAAGTGGCTATGCAAGGTCAATACTGACGGAGTACTGGCTAGCGTTGTGTGGCTTACCTTTGACTTTCTCATCGGAACACTCTTTACCATTGCCGGCATCGACGTAATCGCACATAGAGTCACCCATGTTGAACCCGCGAACAAACTCATCAAATATGGGCTCGGGCAGGTCTTTCACCTCCTTGTATGTCTTGGCTAATCCTTTCACATTGGCATACACGTGAATAATCATCAGCATTTGATGGGCTGTGGCGGGGAGCGAAGACTTGAGCTCCTCTTCGACAGCTTGTTTGAGCAGGGTGGCTGTTCTCTTGCCGCCGTCGAGACCCTGCATGACGAGCTCATCTTTAAACTAACCTCGGGGTCAGCCAGAGTTCAAGTCAGTCGGGGCTAAGTGAATTTACCGGCATACAGTCCCCGTCAATTACAACAGAAGCAAACACAAGCTTTGCCTGCGAAAAGTCAGTTCTTGACTGAACAAACAAAGGATAAGTCCATCTCACTTTTTCAAGCTGTAGAGCTTGGATATGTTTCTCGCCTTGTTCAACACGATCACGGGCTAATTTGATCACATCTTTCTTATCACGAAGCTCCGACTCGGCGTCCGACAGCTTGCCAGATAGATTATCAATGTATGTGAATAGATCCTGTACGCGTAGTTAGCAGGTAGAGTCGGCTAGGACTCTACGAATTGCCATACAGAGATCAGTGAATGCTTCTGGTCGTCTTGAGTCTTGCATAACTTCCAGCCTGCCCTCAGGCCGTCCAAATGCTCTTTTGCATCCGACATCTCTCTTTGCGCGCACGAGATTCCAACGGGGAACGACGTAAGTGTAGGTGAGAGCAATGAGATGAACAACGGATGGAGATGAAGCGAAAGGGTTGAGGATTTTTGGCTATCGTAGCTACGTAAGCCTGGTGACTCACTCAGAATGCATGCGGTTCGTCGAATAGCAGAAGGACACGTCGTGATTCACTCGCCACCGAAGTATCGCTAATTGGACGGTATTTTGTTTGTTGATAACGCGATCACCGCATGACCCTTCCCTCAGAGCATAATGGAATATCCAAAGTCCGGCTAAGCCAGACCTTAGGATTGATCAGCTTTACGACTGTAATTCAGCGGGCTCTCGCTCTGGCTGGTACTGTAAGTGGTTGAGGGTCGGGAATGCTAACATTGAGCCCAGTCATGAAAGCCAAAGGGAGCAATAACATCAAAGACATGGATGCAGCGAGATGAAAGTTGGGTCGCAAAGTGCGGGGTAAACTTCCAGCCCAGCCTCGTCCATCAAAGTGCCATGAAAACCACGCAAGTCTCTGTATCCATCCAAACGAGCTGTCGCGTCGCGTTGTGCAAGCATACGAGGCGAAGCGCGTGGAAACATCGTATCTGTCTGCTATGGTGGATAGGCCAAGATGCTTGTACACGTGTAAATTCAGCAGCCGCTTACTGTAGACAGTGCTCCCGTATCGTCCCTCCTACTGTACACGTGTAGATGTTTGGCTGGCGGCCTCAGCCGGAAACAAGTTCCGACGTTATTTTTAGCAGCGCGGCCTGCGTGGGTCCTTTATGCCCCCGATAACGGGTTATCTTTACTGCGAGGCTGACCAATGTGGCTGATGGGTGCTGGTATGTGGCGGGGCATCGCGTCAAGATCAAGCATCTTTCGAAACGCGGTTATCTCCGCCTCATCCGATCCTGCCACGAGTCTCGCGCTCATCATGAAAGATCAACCGTGGTCAGGGATCATCAAAGACCACCCTATTGAGAAGGCTCTTGATACTTTTCGCGCTTTGTTCAATTCAATTTGTGAAGACAAGAGCGTTTCTTGCACTCCTGACGCGCTTGGTCAGCTTGAACAAGAAGGTAGGAACGACCAATTTCGTTGCCTTGCTTCGCTGACTCCGACCCAGACCTCCAAAGCCTCACTCTTGATCTCCTCTCAGCACTGCAACGCCTGCGGGTCTCTCGTCTGCTCCCCTCCGGTGGCCGAGACAAGAATCTCTTCGGTGATTTGTTGAAGCTCAACTCTGCCGTCAACTCGGACGACTTCGATTTCGACCGAATTAAGCCACTCCTAAATGCAGCCATCGCCGAGAAACCCGACGGCCAGATCTGGAGTGAGGTCTACAACGCTGTTACCGAATCGACTCCCCCTCCCCGACCGATAGCCTCGTCCCTCCAACAGACCCCGTGGCTCCGCAACACGAGCAGCTTCGCGAACTCGTCGGAACACCGCAAGTACGTGGACGATGTGCTCAAGGAGGAGCTTGGCCCTATGTATGTTGGGCTCCGCGGCTTCCACGAGACATACTTCGGAGAGGTGGCCGACCTTGAGACAGCATCTGAGACGTTCTTCAAGCACTGCATGGAAGGCAGCGATCCGCTATATGATGACGGCTGGAGAGGATGGCCAAAACAAGCGAACCAGGATGATGTGCTGAGCTGGTTTGCAGCCTTCTGCGAGGAACTGGCGGCATTTGCAGAGGACTACAAGTCGATCCCAATCCGTCATCGAAGACCACTAGCACAGCCCAATGCGCCGATTGACGGTTCTACAGCAAAACGCAAGATGGACGTCGGCTTCGTAAACGACCCTAAGGCCAGGAAAGACTCGAGATGCCACTGGTCGCAGATTATGGTGCCGGGAGAGCTGAAGAGCAACCCGTCCGCCGACAAAGCTTCCGAGGCGTGGCTTGATCTGGGGAGGTATGCGAGAGAAGTGCTCGCTGCTCAAGACACTCGTCGGTTCGTCCTAGGCTTTACCCTCTGTGGGTCTCTCATGAGGGTGTGGGTGTTTGACCGTTTGGGAGGGATTGCGTCTGACCAATTCGACATCAACGAGGACGGTCTGCGGTTCGTATCGACAATCCTTGGCTTTCTGTGGATGAATGACGAGCAGCTGGGATTCGACCCTACCATCGTCACGTCGGGTGGCGAACGTTACATTGAGATCCAGCGGAACGGGCTTCGAGAGCGCCTCATCATTGATCGAGTGATGAGGCGTGCCCCCTGCATCGCCGGCCGCGCAACCACTTGCTGGAAGGCGCATCGCGAGGAAGACGCCCAAACGCCACTGGTCATCAAAGACTCCTGGCAGTACACAGAACGTGACGAAGAGGGCCAGCTGCTCTGTGAGGCGGCCGACAGAGGTGTCGTCAACGTAGCCCGATACTATTACCACGAGACGGTTCAGGTTGGTGGTACGGACGACGATATCCGAGATAATGCGCGGAGAGGCTTAGATATCGCGACCGCGGAGAACTACAGAGTCGGACGCTCGACAATGTCGCGGAGTACAAGTGCAGCTGGTACTCCGCGGAAAGGCCGTAGCTCCGCCGGCGTGAAACGGCCATCAAGCCAGACTGGCGCTGATCTTCCGCCGAGCAAGCGATCCTGTTCCGCATCTCCGGAGAAGGCGTCTAGCAGCCCTCTGCCTAACCGAGTACATCGGCGTGTCGTACTCCGTGATTTTGGGCAGCCGATCTACAAGGCGAGCTCTCGAGCAGCGCTGTTCCGTGGGCTGGAGGGTTGCGTCGAAGGACACGAGTCACTGCACAAGGTCGGTCTTCTCCACAGAGACATCTCCATCAACAATCTTATGATCAACGAGGATGGTGACAACCCCTCGTGGCCTTCCTTCTTGATCGACCTTGACCTTGCGATCAAGCAGCATCGAGAAGGTGCCTCGGGAGCAAAGGGAAAGACGGGAACCAGGGCTTTCATGGCGATCGGGGCGCTTCTCGGCGAGCAGCATTCCTTTATGCACGACTTAGAATCCTTCTTTTGGGTGCTGTTCTGGATATGTGTTCACTATGAGGGGCCAGGCCAGGGAAGAGTTGTCCGACAATTTGACCAATGGAATACTGCTGATACAGAAGAGTTAGCGAAGCTCAAGCTTGGCACGGTTTCTGATGAGGAGATTTTCCGCAAGACCATGACGGAGTTTTTCACCCAATATTACGAACCCTTGATCCCGTGGGTGAGCAAGTTACGGAGGATAGTATTTCCAGGTGGCGGTAGGTGGAAAAGGGAAGACGTGGGCTTGTACACGTCAATGAAAAAGGTCCTTCGAGATGCCGGAAAGATGTTGTCCGAGGCATAGGACACAGCATTGAAAGAGTTACCCTTCAGCTTACCCTGTGCTGGATGGTTATTATCCCAGCGCCTGCCGTTCCTTGCGGAGGGATTAATTGGCTCCAGTCCTTGTCCGTAATGGCTGTGAGCGAGCCACGTCAGGTTTCGCCCTGCATCACCCTGCATCACCCTGCATCAACAGTTATCCAGCTCTATTCAGTAGCCACCACGGATTCTATCACGTGCGTTTCCAAAACATAGTCACATGCAACCCCGCTCGCAGCATCCATGAATGTTGCCGTTCCATCGTGAGAACCGTCAACAACACCCACTGGGTTACGTATCACTCTCCTGATGGAGTATTGTGTGCCGTGCGAACGATTCTCTGATACTGATGGCGCTTTGCAACAGCACCTACGGATGTCAAGTCGGCATTCATATTGCCAGAGATGCGAACGATCTTTTGACTCCGCCTCGGCAAAACGTCAGCACGTCCTTGCTTCATCAAGGCATCATGTCTGCCGTGACTGCCCTCATGAACCGGACTTCGTCGACGAGGAGGAGTTTGACGAGCACCTTGAGACGATCCATCACTATTGCACCACCTGTTCGCGTCCATTCCACTCGGCCGAACAGCTTACACAGCATGATGTATCCAAACATAACATGTGCCAAATATGCGGCATCTACCTCAGCTCTCCACAAGACTTGACTAGTGTTCGTGCAATGTACCTCCACGGCATAATAACAAGCTAACCCTTTCAGCACCGTCGATCACATGAGGCCAAGACTGTTGTATGCTGTGGATGTTCCAGAAAATTTGGCTCAGCCTCTGCGATGCTATTACACCTCGAGACGGGATATTGTGATTCTGGAGTAGACGACGAAACCGTCTCCTCCCTCGCTTGGAAGGCATCCGACCCAAGGCGCCGAAGAACGAAGCAAATTTTGGGATGGTCCCTCGGCTCATGATCCTGCACAAGCTTGCGAAGTGCCCGGAAGACAACGAGGCGTCCTTGAGAAAGCATGAGCTGTGTCTGAGCGTCACGAATAATACTGATCATATCGCCGCGGCGTGTGTCGGACATCACTTCAGAACAGCGTGCCGAGCGTTCTGCTGACCATAAACAAGCCAGTGCCCTTCGATCCGAGCCGAGGCCTGGATGCCGAGGATGGCTGTATTGAGTGGCTAAGCTGACATCGTGCTTCCGGCCGCGTCCCACCACGCTGCAGGCGCACGCGCCGATACAGGGACAGCAGCATCCCTGTCGGGATTCCGACGCGACAAGCAATGGAGGCGCGTGAATGGCATCGTCCATCATCGCACTTTGAGTCCGTCACCATGGAGCGATCCGTGGTTTGCGCCTTGGAACTGTCATGGCGTCTTGATCTAGAACGGTAATATATGGGCACCTGATGCCGATCTGAATGGTAAGTGTCTGGTTCCAGGCCCTCGAGATCGACTTCAGGGTCAGCACCATCCCCTCGACGTCTCAGAATCAAAAGCCCGCGACTTGTCTCTGTTCTCAGCACTGACACTAGGCATCAAGGTTGAGTGAATTGGGCGGTCTGGCAATAATGGCCCTCAGTCAAGCCCAGCATCTTTTCAGCACAGCAATCCAAAGCTGCAGTGAACGTTGAGCGGGCCTCCATCTTCGACAGCCTATCCCCAACGCGTTTAGCCAGCTTTCTCTTCTAGGTTCGTCCCTTTGATAGATCGGATCTACCGTGCAAGGTAGCAAGCTGCCGTAAACGGTGCCCCGCAGTGGTCTCGAGATCTCTGCGTTGAGAGCGAATCAGCAATCTGACCGCGGCGGGACACCCCACGCTCGAAGGCGCCTGCATGTTGGCGCATCTCTTCGCCGTCAGCATCTGGCCGAGGTGTAAGTCACCCTGCTTGCTCTCGCCCGAGGCTGACGGAAAGCTTGATATCATTGACTCGTCGCCCAGAACAGCTGTAATGCGCAGATTACCACGCGATGTGTGCGCCATCCGTAATGCGGGTGTGTGCTGTGTGAGCAGAGCCGTACTGTCGCGGTAGCCTTTGCTTGGTGTGGGCACCTTGTTTCGGCGATTGAGCAACGCCTCGGAATGGCACGCCCGACCAATTGCATGGGCACGCTGGGCTATCCCTGGTCCGTAGACGGCGCTGTGCAAGGCCAGTGCCTTGACTAACAGTGGAGCGCGGCTCGGGCAGGCTCCTTAGCAGATTTCTGCCCTCGTCGCTCTAGGAGCCGAAACTGGCTCCTGCAGGGGTGCGCTTTTCGACCCCCTCTAGGGCCCAAAATTAGGACCTTTGCCAAGCTAACGGGGCAGCTACAGGGTACAATTTAGGGACCCCTACGTCGTGACATGACGTATATATCCTCCTCTGGCATCTCCCGGACCCGTCAGTACACGCCCGTGCCAAACACGCTGGCACAACGAACCGGATATCTCGCTTCGACAACCTAGGAATCGCTCCGTATCTAGCATGTCTCTACTGGTTGTTACAGTCGGGGTAGGAGACGGCAACGGCGCCACTACCCGTCTCTACGTGGTATCGAGGCGAAGATCGTCGGCCACCACTCCAGGGCAGGTGGACCACAACCGATACAGAAGCACACACTGTGCCGGCCCACCCATCCCACCTTGTGCGCTACAAGCTTTCGACACTCAGGCTGTCTTGAAGAGACCGGCCACCCGACAAACGCTGTTTGCCAACGATCGCCACGGCCTGTGGCGCATCTCTGACGGATTAATACTGTACCCTATCCACATTGAGCCCGGGACAGATCATTTGCAATGTGGTGCTCACGAGCGAGTTTTGGATGCTGATGGGGATGTCATTATGACTGAAGGACCGTGATCGGATATGGGACTGTGCGGAACCTGATATGCAGAGTTGGTGATTCGGGGATTCTATCATTAGGCTCATGAATGAATTTCTTGCATGCTAGCTGTCTGCTGAACGCGTAGCAGTCCGTCATTGATCTGCTCCCGTACATTTAGGGGTTCTTTCCTAGGTGCATATCAGAGCCAAAAGGAGCATCCTCCGCGAACGAGCCCTGATCATTCCATGTCGGTGGGAGCCCCGCCTTGTTGTCACAGGCATGGCTTCGGAAGTAGCCGAGCTTCAGTTTGACGGCGACAGGTTCGCCATCGTCGGAGTCTTGGCTTCTACACTGTTGTTGACGGAGTAGAGAGGACGGCTGCCGCTGACAGCCACTCGCGCCAGTCTGCTCGATCTGCATGTTGCGACGGTCCTTTTCGGTGCCTTCTCAACCCCCTATCGCTTGTATCTAGAGCAAGCGGATTTTGTCGCTCATCTCCCAGTTATGGATACTCGAGAGACCTGGCGGTCGATAAAGGGCATCCGCGGGCTCGACGACGAGAGGCATATAGGCGAGGGCATCAGCTATGTCGGTGGCATTGGCCTTGTTGCGATTCCCGCTTGCCGCCGCCTGGAGGCCGTCGGTCACCTTAGTGACGAACAAAGCCAGCAGCTCCATAGGCATCCCGTTTCCGCGCCTGCGCGAGTGTCTGGGAACTGCCTCGTGGCCACCGTCTATGCCCTCAGACCACGCCTGGTTCGGAACGGTGGTGCCTGCCTCCGTGGCGTAGTATGGCTCGAGCGCCTACGAACGAGGTCGAAGAGGATGGTCCAGCAGACGCGCGATCGATTGAGGGTGTTACTTTTCATCGGTGGGCTGGGGTAGAGAACGTCGCGGCCGTGCGGTCAGACACGTCCATCGTTCGTTAGCTGGACCCTGAAAATGTGGTTGTTGGTGAATCTGCATGCCGGGTTGTGGGTGTTCACACCGTTGCAGTTGAATCAATGCAAGGCTGCCAGCTGCGGTGGAATGCTAAGGGACGAAAGCCAGCATTGCCAAGGCACGTCGATCGAGCGGCTGGCCAGAAAGGGAGCCTGTCGAACGAAAGGCTTCAGGTCGGTGTAATCATCGACTGAGTTTGCTCGAGGTGGTTTCGCAGCCAAATCGACGTAGGGATTGACAGGTCGAGGTCTGATCGGCCCACGACTCCGCCCTGAGGCAGAAAAGAGGAGCCATGAGGACCAAGCCACGGGACGTAACGCCACAGTAGCCTCAAGGATGGCCGAGAAACTGGTCAAGAGTGAGAACGCAGAGAGGCAGATGCAGGGATGAAGGGACATAGATAAAGTAGTAGGTAGCAGACGATGACTGGTAAATGCTAATGCTGATGCATAGCTCTTTATGTGGGCCGCAGGCAAATCCTATCTGTTGTACACCATGGATGGCCGAATATTTCCCGATATGCCGTAACACACCGCCTTTGGCACACTGGATGACGCGATCGTCCTGAACACCGCCATTATCTCTGCCGCCTCGCCCGCCCCGCCTGCTAGCACCGATGAGAACATCGTCAACCCAATGGCCATTCTTCTCCTCATTGCCACTATCAGATATCCTTCGAAGGCGTGACTAACTTTCCACGAACCCCTGCTGGGAACGAATGAGCGTGGCGAGGCGTAGATTCTGCCATATCGTGAACGATTTCGAAAAGCACAGCAGCGGCGACGGCAGCGGCCCGTATAATCGCCCCGTCCCTTTTACCTATGAGTATGCCCTCTCCCAAGAGTCTCGAGATCACTTCCTGCGGGCTTTCTTCTGCTCCATGGCGCTTTCGGTAACCGGAGAAGTCATGAATTTCGGCGATAAGGACCTCGAGGAAGAACTTTGCTCGACCTTATTCGACTTTGCGGACCCGTCAATCAGCACAAATATGAACGTCTTGAGCGAATGTGTTCAGCTGCCCTACTGCAGAGAGTCGAGATGATTGCGTGCCTGAGGCTGGCAACCCTCTAGCTGTCCGAACATAAGTCTTGGCTGGAGGAGCCATCCGCTCCGACTTCCACGACTAAACGCTGATCCGACCGCCCGCACCGATCCATCCCTATCCTTCGAGACCAGCATTTTGTGGAGCGGCCAAACATCGAAGTGTGGGTTCTGGACAAGTGCGTGCAGGCTAAGTCCTGCGATACTTGTGACCCCGACGGCGTATAATCTGCCGCGGCGGCCCCTCGACGTCGGAATTTATTAGACCACGCTGATGGCACTAGATGAGTCCGCCTTGCCCTAAAGTACGCCTACGACAACTGCCGTACGATGCGGATCCGAACCCCAACACCTTTGGGCTGAGCGCGACCGGCTGTGCGACGAGGCGAACGGGCCGGTAGCTGATGATCTCGACAACAATACCCACGACGTCCGAATTTTCACTCTGACCATCCTCAAGGCTTTCAATCAAGCTGCTCGCGTTCTTCTCGATCCTCGTCACATCGCGCAACGTGGAAGCAGCAGAAACAATGTCTGCGAGGTACTAGTCCTGGATGACCGGGTGTCACGAATTGCCATGAGCAAGCTCGTTGAGGCATAAAGCGTTGAAGTATGCGATGTCTGTGTCCAGGGACTGGCAGGTCTGCACCCAACTCTGGATATGTGGTTCCGGGCCTGCGCGAATATGAGGGTCGGAGTCCCTGCGGACGACGTCTGCATAGTACTCGAGCGGAGTGTGCGAGGACTGGAACATGTACCAGAATCTGATGCCATACCGAGAGATCATCGGGATACAGCGAGGAGACAGAATGGACGGGGTGAAGTGGGTGCCACTGTCGAGGATGTCGGATGAGCCGTCGACACGCTGGGGGCAGCCGCATTGCTGAGAGCTGTCGTGGACGCCGAGGAGGAGGCTTTGGGTGGGAACATCAAGATACGCTGACGGGCGTCAATAATTTCGCACAGGACGGGACTGGGTTTAAGACGACGAGGCAGAGCGAATACACCGGCTTGCGCTCAGCACAAGAGAGGAGGCGCTCGGGCCGAGCATCCACACATGCTGATGACTACCAGCAATGTCGCCGGTGTACAAGACCGGGGCATGTGCAGAACTGCTGCGCCGATGCGACGACGGGCACTCTACGCGAGGGAGAAGAAGTTGACTAGGGGTTCCACACGCTGGCGAGTGTCAAGGATCTAGCGTCCAGGTTGCATCTCGAGGGCAAATCCGATGTGAGAGCAATTGTTGCGACGAGCAGTGCTTGCAGGGATCAGATTCATTCTGTGAGGGAAGAGGTGTCAGGTCTTCTTAACGATGAGTCGAGCTCAGCTGGGTTGGCATAGGACTGCAGGTGTACGATGACCTCTTGAAGGGCATATCGACTCCAGTCCATTGTGGTGATGACGACCTGTACGCCCCACTTGGCTGTACTTGAAGGCATTTTGCAATCGCCTCGGCTTACTTTGATAATGGATGCTTACGCTGAAAACGGTACTCTTAGGACTTGCCCTCGATTTCCATACGGTTGTTTTGCTTCCATATCTTATGAACTTCGGCACAGCATAAGCGCACAATTCTTAATTGCTGGCTATCACGTACTTGCTTTCCACCTCCGCTATATCCAGGTGTGACATGGAGGGTAGCATCATTGAGCAGATATGTTCGAGCTGCTGGCCTGTTCTGGAGACCATCGTCTCCCTGTTGTCGGCAACAGATGCCTCGTGCTTCCTCTCGGTCATAGGGCTCAGGTACAGGATGACGTCTAGTTTCGAGCGAAGGTATCTGGATCCGTGCAGAGATATATCTGAACACGCAGACTGGATGACGAGCATCCTATCTAAGGGCCACACTCTCTTTCTGGTTGGCGGGGATCTGACCATGCTGAAAAAGAGGATCAGGTACCCGCTCACGTACTGGAGAGAAGGGTTCGGCAGAAGGACGCTTCGACTTTGGTTGGCGGCTAAGGCCCTAGGTGTAGACCTGGAGCTTGTTTCGAGGCGAAAGATGAGGCCCGACACGCATTACGTTGCTATGCCGGACGGAACCGTGAGGTGGGGTTCCTGGACAGAAATGGTGACGGTCATGTGCGCCCATAAGCTGGAGTCATGTTGCGCTGGAGACTTGTTGATCATGAACAGCAGCGTGATTCCAGCCCCAGGGGCCCGGCCGAATTGCATGACAGGAATCCCAGATGACACAATGTGGCTCAAAAGTACGGTCCTTAACGAAAACTCGATCGAGATCGTGTGTCCCTGCCAAAGCATGGCCGAGCTTATGACACCGTGCTTCACGGCACCGTCAACGGGCGAGCAGAGGGCGAAGCCATTGCCATGGGGTTGGAGCAAGTGTACCTATCCGATCAGATACACCTGTCTAGATGACGGACCAACACTGCCGTACGTTCGCGTCCAAGACAACGGCTGGGGTTCCACGGCCGCGCTTGAGATCTTAGCACCGGGCCAAGATTCCGTCACCACCGTCGCGTTCCAGCTCGGGGAAGGGGCAGCTGCTAGCGGTGGAACCTTAATGAGCGAGCCCGAATTTGTTGTTATATTCATACGTTGATGTTGCTTCGGGAGTATTGGCTTGTCTGGTAGTATACAATAACACGTCTCCAACTTCATAATCCGTCTACGGAGTGCGTAATCTACTAAGCCACGTCCTAAGATGCAAATAGAGAGGTCGAACTTCGAAAATGTCTATATTGAGTGGTTGACACAGAAACTTACGACGCGTAACGGCGGACAATGAATAGAGCCTTGATCATACGAACTATACTAGTCTTTGATAGAGGGACGACCTCCTCTGCTCACCTGGGACTGACCTAAAATATCTGGCATGTGTAAGGGCTGCTTCTAGGGTCCTATACGCTGCAGAATCAGGCTAGCTGAGCCTTCAAAGTATGGATGGTTAGACTTTCACAATTTCGTTCGACATGACAAACTTGGAGTTCCCTGACGAGAGCAAGAAGTCGTTGCTTCGCAAGCTGTAGATATCGATAAAGTGATTTCTTCCCCGTACGAAACCCCAGCCATGTTGCTAGAGATGCCGCATGAACTTGAGCCAGTAGTAGACACAAGTAAATAATAATTATGCCTCAAAAATAGCTTGCAGCCATGCAGATGGTCAATGGTTGTAAACACAGGTCTTCTGACAAGCGAGCCAATAGTAGTTCAATATCCTACACTCAGTCTAAACGCTGTGACCTTCTAAGTCGGCCTTGGTTTTCTCAGCTTGTCGCACTCCTCTACACATTACAGTACGGAACGACGAAGACAGCATGTTTGTCTGGAGAAGATACAGTACTGTAGGGATCTCTCAATTGCCCGCTTGTACTACTATATGATGGATACAGTGAAGATTGGCATCTCGCAGTCAGTCCTGGCATCATTTCGTATCAGATCTTGACGAATCACCGAAGCGGTACAATTCAGCCTCGGTGTAAGTACTGTACAATAGCATGGCCCTAGAGACAACGCGCAGCATTGCCTCATGTATACAGTACAGTACACCTAGCAATGCGACATTTCGGCGAGCTCAAGGGTTCGGTCCACAACTTTCTGATACGGATCGGGTTGATGCAGTCACACTTTGTCAGCGATGACAGCAGGATATGGAGGCGTGGCCGAATGCCTTGGGGATGTGTTCTGACAGCTCAGCTCATCGTTGTCACCGAATTAGGTGTGCAGGGAATGGAGAGAAGTCGTAGAAAGTTGTCCGTATTTGTGAACATAAGCAGGCGGACCCGCAGGAACTGCAGGAGTGATATGACGGCGTCGAGATGTAGAATATCTATAGTTCATGACCATAAGGACCTCAAGTCGGAGATTCACATGTACCTTTCCCAGCCGCCATCTTACACTTTGAAATTCGTCGATCCCAGCGGCTGTCGTACAGTACTGTACAATAGTATTCTAAGAGCTCATTAGGAACAGAACTTGTAGCCGGACGATGACACCCTCGAGTGTACCGCTACCAGACTGTGTCGTTGAAGTTAACACCCGGGATCATACGCGGTGCAGGTTCATAACACGGGAGACGAGAAAGATCCAAGACGCAGGAAAAGTTCGTGAAAAGAAGTTGCTGGCTAGATCTCAGAGAAGGGAGCCTAGTTGGGAGTTTGAGAAGGCTGTGCAGAAGGCAGATGGACCGATCCTCTTACGCAATATGCTTCTAGCTGGTCTGGCTAAGCGAGAGAATGAATTACGCCATCGAATTGACACTAACCGAGAGTCCAATAATGAAAGGATGGCCCAGTTGGAAATATTCAGAAAGGAGACCATGGAGGTCCTCAAAACAATCAAATGACTAGAGTGGTAGTCCTCTGACTCTGGCCTCCTGCTGTCAGAGTATTCAATGGGCATTACATTATCTGCACAACGGAATCTGAGGAGAGGTTCTGATTGCCTGTTAATTTCTGTTTCTAAGCTGCACAACGATACTTGACTAGAGTGGCACGTGCAGTCGCCAGGTATAAAGGGATAGGCCTAGAAAGGTGCGAAAAGATCACATTGCCAGTGACGTTTCTCGAATACACCTCTAGGGCACACCGCCACTAAGGTAAGGTCGGGTTCCGGGTTTATTTGGGCTGCTGTCTCCGGAGAACAGATCTCAGCATCTCCCGTCACAGGCGCTGTAAAGAGATGAACTCCCATCGAAATCGTCTCACGTATTTCATCCCTATCCTCTGATTATATCCAGGTCGAAATTCAAGAGTCGCAAACTTAACGTTGCTAGAAACAAAGGCGCGTGATATCTGATCTTGATTCGACTCTATTCACGGTTCAAACTTCCATTTTCTACCACTGCACTAATCCCGATTAATTAACCGTCCAACGGGAAGAACATTCTGCATTTCTCGTCCTTGTGTGACGCACCGGAAGAAAAGAATATCGCTCAGCGCGTCTAGTGTCCATGAGTGCTTTCAATGATGGGTATTTGGTCGACCCTGCGCAGCACAAGCAGACTAGAATGCAACTAATTAGTCTATTGAATGCATATATCAATATCAATACGTTGTATAGATGTCGAGATCGACTTCTCGTGATACATAATTTCACGCTCAAATAACGCTGCGCTCCCAGTCGCTGAGGGTTGACCGAAACATGGCAATCCTTGTATAGCCTAATCCACAGTTCGGCACGGAGTAATAGAACGTTGGCAGGCTTTCGGCCTCGGAGCCGTAGTAGTCGCAACAGCTTCGGCATTAACAGCGGCCGCAGCAACGTTGAAGATATTGTCCAGGGCCGGGAGGATAATGCAGCATCGAGCATAGTTGATAATAGGAACAGTATCCGACATGCCGGTCACACCATCTAGCATATTCACCATTGCACCTAAGACTTGCTGTGTGGTTTGATTCACCGTGTGAATCATATTGTCGTAGTCATTGTCGCCACAGACAACTCCCAATACGTTCAAATGAGATATTTCGTCCGCCTGAGGCTGTAATCCCATATCTTCTCTCGGCATGGTATTATCGACAACGCCATTTACTTGGTTGACATCATTGACATATTCATTTATCGCAACGGCGATTGTGTTCGAAGCGGGATTAATGCATGTTGTTGGAGCCGCGCGAATGACGATCGCCAATGCGAGGACTGTAAGGAGGTCTCTCAGGGTGGGCATCTTCGTTTCTGTAGAGGAAATGATGTATATGGAGTTCACTATGAGCTTTTCACCATGGTTAGCGACGTGGAGTAGGGGGCACGCTATAGTTATATGGGCCATTCTGTATCAGTCATGCATTTACTGTACCAGACTCAGATTATGTAAGAGTTTGGAGGTCCTTTCCGTGATGTAATCGGAATGGTAAGGCTCAACACCTTCAATCTTGACCGCAGATGTCGATTCCGAGGCACTTACCACAATCGCGACAATGCTGACGGGTCGGCGGCTTCGTGGAAAGGGAAGAACACATTTTCGATGCGGTGTGATGTGGTAGAGTCAGCGGTCACCAAGGCGAGTACCACCGGTCACCTCGAGGTTAGCTGACACTTGGCGGCTAGTCTGGTGCTGACACTCCTTGACGGTGACACTGGCTTCTGCAGGCGTCAGCAGTGAGAACCGGGAGGATGACCCACCAACGCCGTGGAGCCGAGGTAGCGGAGTCTACGGTCACCGGTCACGGCAGTCGAGCTGACAGCCCCGGCCGTGCAAGCTCTACGGTGACACAAGCCGGCAATGACACTGGCACCTGCGCGACACTTTCCGCCGGTGTCAGCCATGGTCAAGACGTTAGCAGTTACGTCACGATGAAGAAGTGTGACCGTGCTGTGGAGTCGAGACGTCAGCACGAGGACCGCACTTGATGCCGAAGCTGCTTAGGTGGAGATTCGACGCGCATGGACAAGGCACAGTTGATGGTATGGTAGACTGGTTTAGAATTTCTATCTCCATCTCTAGGTATTGGATACAGTGCGTACAGCTATGCTCCTTTCACTGGTGTAACCCCGCGGACTGCATCATCCAAGGCGACGGTCATACTTGGCGGATATGCCGTCCAGTCTCGCGTCTCTGCCCTGTTCCTCCAGCCAGATGTCCCCCCGATACGGCCGCCCGGGCGCCGGATCGCCCTTGGACTGCATAATACGAGATACCTTGTCTGTAAAGCTGCGAGACCATTGCTCCTCGCCGGGATCGTCCCAGTGCAGCTCGAAGCGAGCCAAGGCTTGGCCGAGAGGCATGGCGCACTCGTGCTGGAGCTCGGTCATGCGCCCGCCACCCTGGATGACGAGTGCGTACATTCGCTTGCACGCCTCCCGATCGCGAGCGGAGTGGAGGGCGTCGTAGAGCTCGAGGAACATGCTCTCGCACTCCGGGACGACCCAGTGCGAGACGGACGTGAAGAATGACGGTGCCATCTCGCGCGCGGAAACGGTCGGCTTCCAGTAGGCCAGCGGATCCTCATGCAGCTTCTGAGATGTCATTTCGCTGAGCATCTGGGGGTTCGCGGCTAGCGCGTCCGCGGCCGGCAGCATCCGCAGATCCACGAGCGACTTCTCGCTCCACCCGGAGAGGTCGGCCACAAGGGACGCGACTTCTGCACCCAGACACTCGGAGAGGCAACGGACTGCCTCGTTCGCCGACAGGAGACTGACGACGTTGAACGAACAGACGAGTTCGGGGCGGTCGGGCTCGGGCTGGGAGGGCTCGAAATGGAAGCGAAAAGACACTGATATGTCTCGAGGCAGCGTCGCGGCCCTGGAGAAGGCGTGATGGTCGACACAGATCTTCAGCTGCTCTTCCGAGAGGCGCGTGAAGCGCCAGGTGACCGAGGGCGGTTGGTCCACGAGGCGTAGCCGCACTTCGGTAACCACGCCCGCGCCTGCTGCCGCGCCGCCGCGCATGGCGTACAGCAGCTCCGGCGTGCTGCTCTCGTCCACCTCGACAGCTGAGCCGTCCCACAGGACGATGCGGCCGCCAGTGACCGACTGGCATCCGAGTCCGTAGCGCCGGGCTAGCGCGATGTCCCATCCTGCCGTGAGGAAGTGGCCGCCGGCCCCGACGCCGAAGCAGTCGCCGTGAGGCACGGCCTTCCCATGCGCCGCCAGGGTGTCAATGAGCCGTCCCAAGATGCAGCCCGGTTCCACGTAGAGCGTGTCTCCGACGATCCGCTTGTCGGTCATGCCCGCCAGGTTGATCATGATCCCGGAGCACGATGCTCCGTTGAAGTATCCGTGACCGCCGCTCTTCACCGAGACAGGGAGTTTGTCGTAGAGATCGAAGGCCTTGAGCAACCTCAAGGTCTCCGCAACGCCCCATTCGCTCCTGGGCGAGACAACGAGCATGGGCACGACGGCTCCTCGATCGTGCATCATCGCCTCAGGCGGGAAGGCGTGACCATCGGTCTTCTGGGCTTGGATGCCGTGCCGCTGGAGATGCGCAAGAAACTCCCATAATCGGCACTTGTCCCATTCTTCCCGGCTCAGGGAAAACGCACTAGGTGAGTCGAGCTGAGCATCGTCAACCGGCTGAGGATGGCCCGCCATTGTGCCGGGACTGCGTACCAAGGCCCGTTCGGATCGCGCCGGTGCTGTCGATGTCTCACAGTATCTTGTTGGACGTGGATCAACGTGGACGAAGGAGATATATGCTTGGAAGAATGTCAGCTAACAGCCTGGGACGTCACTTGCCTGTGCTTCTTGTCATCAGGCGTCAGCTACCTGCTTACGCACATCCGTAGATTCCAAGAACATGCCGTGCGTATGGGCTGCGCGTTGCCTGGCCGTATAATGTAAAACATGACACATGATGGGTCGCAACATGACGATACTTCCTCTTACAGTACCGTCCGATTCTCGTCGAGTATCTGGTGACGGACACGGCGAAGATATCGTGCATGCTATGAACGGGACAGCCCCCTCATCGTTTCCACGCTTCGCGTCTCTCCCGCCGGAGCTTCGCTCTCTGATCTGGGAATGGACCTTTCCTCCGGCTACAATAGTCGCCACGTGGAAAGACGGTTCTGGCACGACTCTGAGACGCCTGGAGCCAATGGAGGCCGTATGGATCATGCTTTCTTGTAGGGAGGCAAGGTCTGCACGGCTGCGGAGTCACGCCGCAAGCTCGTCCTACAGACAAGAGCCAGGCCACCGCTTGACTCGCGAGGGCTGCTTGCGAGATAGGGTCTGCCTCGGCCAAGACCCGGACGCCTTCAAGTGCATTGACGCGCTTCTAGCGTCGGAGGTAAGCTTGCCCGTTGGCACCTCCTGCACCGCCTCATCCCGTCTCCCAATCTACGAACATCTCGCGAGCTTCACTCGACTGATAAGTACCGTTCACGTTTCTGCAGTCAACCCGAGCAGCAGGCCTGTCGACAGTATTGTTCCGTGGCAACTAACTAGCGAATGGCCAACCCGGAGGCCACAGCCGATGTGTCGAGGCGGCGCGGGTCGCCTGGTTGGCCCACATGGAGAGACATGCTCATATAGCACTAATAATGAATCATTTTCCAAGAACGCCACTGGCCATGCCACTATTCGAGGTTCAAAGCACGTTCACCAAGCGACGCTCGGAAGATAGACCACCTGGCTGAATCAGCTGTATCCTCCTGGTCAGTGTTTTGGCGTCGGAAATGCAGACGCCGCGAAGGACCTATGACGCGAGGTAGATTGCCCAACACTGCGGACCAGCGTTGTATAGTCCTTCGAATCAGAGTCCGCTGCCCATATCCCACCCATACGTCTCGTAGTCTTCATCGGCTTCCAGATCATAGTCGTCTTCATCGTGCGTCTCGCCGTACCTAACGACAGCTGTAGTATAGAAGTCATGGATTACCTTCAAAACATCATACACAGTCGTGCGCCCTGGTAGGCGCATACATTCCTTTCTACGATCAAAACGGTCATGGAATTCTAGAGTAACGTCGCCGCGGAAAAGAACCTTTGAGAGTCCGACAGGCTTCTTTGGCTTGAATATTCGTTTAGCCTCCGTAGGGCCAGAACGCGTGGTGCGGATCCTACCGGGGGCTATGGACACGTCTAGTCAGGCGTCAACGGTTGTAATAACTAGATCGTGCAGTCTCCAAATGCTAGCAGGAAAAAAGTATGTCGCACTCCCTACTGCCATCAATTCTTCGGAGATTTTCGACTCCTCGTAGCCTTTTTCCACCTGCGGGCGACGGCTAGAGACACGCGGACTCTCTTGGCAACCCCGACGACCTTCTTTTCCAGCCTCAGAAGAGGTCTCCTGCCGTCATTGCATGTCGGACACGTGTGGCGGCCCTGTCCGCGAGCCGTCTTTGCACAGGCGAGGCAGTACGTATGGCCTGTTCGCCAGTCAGTGTCAGGGGCTATGGGCGTAGAGGAGCCGTCGTACCACATAGCCGAGCGCATTCACCCCTCCCTGGCAGGCTCTCGTAGCAGATGCTACAGCTCTGCTCCCGGAACAGCTTCCAGACGAGACCGTGGGCTTGAGCCCGTGGCTGGTGAGCACATTTCCCGCAGACAACCTATGTCGCGGTTAGC
Organism: Pleurostoma richardsiae; assembly: GCA_030052745.1. Classification (NCBI taxonomy): domain Eukaryota; kingdom Fungi; phylum Ascomycota; class Sordariomycetes; order Calosphaeriales; family Pleurostomataceae; genus Pleurostoma; species Pleurostoma richardsiae. The sequence goes on from JANBVO010000069.1 coordinate 29,211, forward strand.
CATCTGCTTACCGCGTCCGGGTTGCCGTGACCTACGAGGCAGGTGCTCAAGTCAGCCATCTCCCCAGGCTTGATGGCCCACGAATCGGTGAGATGGTGTAGACATATGTAGCAGTTCTCCACGGCGTCCTGCGTCAGGTCGATCACGTCCACCTCGACCGCGTCCACGTCGGTCGCATCCGCCTCGGCCACGTCCATTTCGGTTGGAGCGATTCTCCTGGCACACGAGGGGCAAGTCAATTTGGCTTCGTCTCTTTAATCATTGCTGGCATTTGCCCCCGGATTGGCCAATAAAGGGACAGCTGGCAAGACTGAAGAAGACGGTGGATCTACACACTGCTCTCTTGCAGCCTCCATTACCGGTTGGACGTGGAGGGCGGCTAATTATTTATAAGCACGCTTGGAATCTGCCTGTTCGTCCCCCCCCACCCGAGGCCCCGGGCCGCACGACATGGGTACGACCTAGGTACCCTCTTCTGGGCTATGAAATCTACTACCGCCGCGAAGAGATAGAAGCAGCCTTCTGCCTGCAGCCATCACTCGAGTTCGATGATTGGTCCTGGCCGGCTGGCCAACCCTCTCGCCTCCAGGGCAGACCACATACAGCTAGGCAGATGATGAAACTAAGTCTTCTTTCTACGCCTATATCTTGCCTAGTCTTGCTTCGTTTGTCCGCATTTACCCTAGCGGTCGCCATTCATCCTAGGATTCAGCTCCACGGTCTGCCCGGGCCCGCCTACAGCTCGTCATGTCCATTGTTCATTTCAAGTGCTCGAATATGTCATCGAGTCCGTCGTCCCAGGCCTGCGTGATGAACGCGTGGACTGCAGAAGCAAACACCGCAGGGTCGTGCCTGTTCCAGCCCCGGCCGAGCCCGCGGGCGACTTTGACAGACACATTGTGTGTCGAGTCTAGTTTCTGTTGAAGACGCAGTGCCGCTCGACATGGCGGCCAGCTCCTGGGGGATCGAAACGTGGCGACGATCATGCCTGGAGCCCCGATCCGGCCGTCTTGGTCCTCCCGGAGCAGCCTTGCGAGGGCGCGGCAGTCATCTAGGGAGAATGACGGGAGCAGCGTGCCACGTGTGCGCAGCTTGTGAACGGCGAATATGACGTAGGGCAGGGCCAGCCGCTCGCAGAGAGACCAGTCCCGGTATCCGGAGACAAACAAGGTACTGACCAGGCTCTCGTTGTCCTGCGCGAGCAGGACCGCGATGTGGGCCCCGGCGCCCGATGCGACGACATGTGCCACTCTCCTCTGGGCCTTTTCTCAAATCAGGTTGGCCAGGAGAGAGACGGGCCTGGAACTGCTGGAGAGGTCGCCGGCCCTCAGGCACGCAATGAGGACGTGGAAATCTCCACACGTCCGTAAGTGGAAGAGAACGCCCGCCCACTGATCGCCGGTCGACAGCGGGCTGTGGATGAAGAGTATAGTCTGCCGGCCTCTCGGGTTGTCCTCCTGGAACTTGGGGAGCGACAGCATGGCTGGTGCGTCTAGGACAAGTGACCACCTACAATCAGAAGAGCGACTTGGACAAAGAATGAAGCCGGAGAGCACCTTTATCTCAGAAAGTCATAAAGCGGACACCCGTATCTGTTCTTCCTATAAGTATTCGGCTTTGCTGCCTTTGCCGGTCTCGGTGACGTGCCTCAGCTCTCCTGACTTCTAGTTTCTCTTCTGAATTCCATCTCCCTTTTCTATCCTTGTGTTCTACAGTTCGTGCACCGTATCTCCCGGCGTGCTCTTGTGCGCTCATGAGGCTGTCGAAAGCAAGGGCTTCCGCGCCGTATCAGAATCATGGTATGATGACCATGTGGCGATGACACTCTTCTGTCTCCACCGATTGGTAAATCAAGGGTCCACATTACGTTAGGCCAATCCAAGATCAGCCTGGGAGTGACCCTCGAAGACGACCGTGCCATGTCAGCGTCCAGATCGCACCACTACGCCCTCACCACTACGACCTTGCCACTACGACCTTGCCACTACGACACAAGGTCTTCAGATTGAGAGAGGAGCCCGGCGACACTCGCAAATCAAGATCCGTAGGGGACGGTCGTATTTTGATGCTGCCGGACGATGACCGTACATATTTATACCACAGAGTAGCCACCACAATGCCGCACCTCAGGAACGCTTTTCGGCCTGGGCTTTCTTCCCTTCCTCGATGAACATATTTGTGACCTCCGTACTGAAGCCGTGTCAGAAACTCGCCGCTTAATTCCCGGGTGGTCTCTTACAGAGCATTCAACTGTGTCGACACGGTGATCCCAAGGAGCTTGGATATCTGCTCAATCTTGGCTTTGAGACTGTCCACCGTACAACTGAGGCTCTCTATATCCTTCTTGACTTCGGCAAGCCTCATGGGCATCAGCATCAGGCTCGTCACGGGGAGTCTGGACTCTGTCTCACTCCTTCCCCAGGTCTCTCCGTGGCTGTACAGGCTCGGGGCCCGCATTGGCCGGGCCGCCATATGGCCAGTTGTTGCTAGATGACGAGATGTTGAACCCCGGCCAGTCAGACATTGTAGGAGGCAGTCCGTGCGCGGCACGGAGAGAGAAGGAATAGCCCTGGAGGGGAGGGTGGAAACGAGGGGAGGTGGAAGCGAGGGGAGGGGAAGAGAGGGGAGGGGAAGAGAGCGGCTCAGGTCTAGGCCGGAGATTCGGGAGACAGAAGAGGGATTTGTATTCTTATATACAACTACCCAGCAAGCACCCCCCAGCGGTCTTCGACCCACCCAGCCCCTTCCTACCACGGCCTAGCCTGCTCTGTCCGGCGGATGGCTCCCAGACCTGCGGCGAGTTAGGACCAGTCACAGGGGATCTCGTGGAGGAGGCACAACTGACTTTGCAATCTCGATCAGCTTGGTCAACTTCTGAGAGGCCGGGACGCCATCCCACAGGCACTGTTCGAACTCCTCCGCCGTCTTGTGGTCCTTGATAATACACAGAATGAGTGCTTGGATCTCCGCCTTCTCGTCCTTGACCCTGCATGCATAGCTAGACGCCAGCTCGGACTTTTGCAGGACATGTAGCACGACCGCCATCCTCTGGACCGGGCTGAGTTCGGGCGGCGCGGGCTGAGGAGCCTCCTGTCCGATCCGTGGAGGAAACGAGATGAATTCGTGAGGTAGCCTAGGAGAAGAGGGCGGCATTTCGTCGGTGGTTGTTGATGCCGCATCCCCAGCCGTGGCGTCTTCCTCCTTGCTTATATCGTGGGGCTGACCGTCAAGTCGCCGCCAGGCCGGCAGCCGTCAGGTACGGGACCACGTAATTACGGTCGACAATTGCCACACCTCGCTCGGCGGGCTCCGACTGGTTCAACCACTATTGGCCGCATAGCTATTTCTCCTGCTGACAGTGGCCGGAGAGATAATGGGCACCCGACTGGCTCCGCTCCTGCAGCATACATACCGTACCATGGACACACAGGGAAGGACGAGGAGAGGAGGGCTTACGAAACTCTCGATAGCGCGAGAGACTAGCGGGCGGGTCTCTTCAGAGTGCACGTCGGATATGAGTTCTAGCGGCTTCTTACCACGGATATGCTTGTTTTACGGTCCGAGTGCGGGCGTGTGGTGCGCCGCGGAAGTGCCTCCTAGGCCGCCTACCAGCGCCTGGTGGATCAAGCAGGGCCGCGGCCGAGGACAACATACAATCAGCGCGGCGACCGTCGCACAACCGGTCCAGCGCAGGACGGCCCAACGCAGGACAGCCCAACGCAAGACGGGCATACCTTGCCCATCATCTGGGTGGAAGTAATTAGTTATGTACCAGCAATGATACAGTATACAGTGCAGTATTTAGGAAAGCGGACGCGACTGCCCGGAGACGTCGCAGCATCCGAGGACCAGGGCCGCCTGCTGATGGGACGTGGTCTGACAGTTGAGCCGCTTGCAAGCACTGAAAATGTCATACAGTAGCTCCTCGCCCCTGCAGAAAGCACGGTCACCTGCCATCGTCTACGGCCAATAAACGGGAAACTCTTATCCAGGAAGGGAAAAGGGCCAGGACAAGCCGAAGCTTACGCTCCACAATCGTCAGCACGCAAAGTCTGATGTGGGGATCGCGAGGCCCACTGGTATAGCGTCAACGGTGGCGGACGGCCAACGGCCATTCGCAACTGAAATTAGCGGTAGAGTGCGGAGCAGCCCGATCGACGGTGTCAGCGAGTGTCCGCGAGTGTCAGCAACGGCGTCAGCGACGGCGTCAGCGACGGCATCTCGGCCCCGCGGCCTTTTTCCGCGTTCCGTTTCTGCATTCCGTCTTCTGCATCGCTGTGACCATTTACGAACATAGTGGCGGGGCTGTCAGCTGGAGCTGTCAGCTGGAGCGTCGGCTCGCGAGTAGGCTCTGGACGGCATCCCTGCGGCCACGCTGACAGGATGCATCGGTCACAAAACGAGCCTCTTTTCGTCCGGCCCCTCTTGCCGACCGAAGCGCCCATCAATCGCCACCAGGAGCTTGTGATGATAGGAATGAAGGATGGAGGAGGCAACGGCACAGAAAAAGCCGTGGGAGGACGTGAAAGACCCGACGGAGCGGCGGCGGCTGCAGAACCTGGTGAACCAGAGGAACTGCAGGCGGAAGAAGAGAGAGCTGTTGAAGAGACAGCTGCAGCAAGCAGCCCCTCCTAGCCAGGCGGAGAAGCCACCCAGCGACGGCAGCACCATAGTGGTCGCACCCGCAAGCACCGATGACCATTCGACGGACCCTTCCCCCGTGACCATTGATTACGCCGACCACTCGGCCCATGACGGCAAGCCTGAGTCACCAAGTCACATCATTCTCTGCTCACCCTCGGACATATTAGGTCTGGAGACTCCCTTCCATAGCCTCGACCACTCCAACATGCCCACCGCCATACCTGAGCTCACCAGCCGTAAGTGATGACCACGTCGTTGATTTTTAAAAGACCGAACAGGGAAATAACAGCTCGCAGCAACCCCCTTCCTGTACCTGACGGCAGAGCACGGATACCAGGGACCAAGCATCGGCATGGCGGACACTTTCATGGAGGAGGCTTTCGCAGACTTCGACAGCTTCTTCGACGCCAGCCCCACCACCCTCGATGTGGAGCGGCCGCCTGAATGCCTCATCACGGCGCCCACGCAGGGCTCATCTACAGGCGCGGCGGATGGACCGGCCGGAATGCCCGACGACAAGAAGGAATCGAAGCCTGTGGCAGAGAAAAGGCCGGCAGAGAAACGTCCGGCAGAGAAAAGGCTGGCAGAGAAAAGTCCGGCCGGGAAAGGGGTCGCTGGGGAAGGGGTAGTGCGGCGGGTTCGTCTCTGTGGTCAGCTAAAGTTTGCAGAGATTGATTCTGTCTCCTGGATCAGATGGAGTGCGGCGGAGCGCATGGTGCTAGACGAACTGAAACGGAACAAGATCACTTCAATCATAGACGCAATCCGGCAGGCTCTTGCCTAAGCCGCGGTCATCACAAGCCAAGTACGGTAGAACAGAGCATAATAGTTGAGAGTAGATGCGTGGCAGTTGAGATTAGATGCCCGACAGCCGGCGTTGGCAATGCGAGATGCTGTTCTGCGTCAGCTCTTGTGGAGGTGCTCGGCGCGCTAGTTAGGCCTGCTGATGTTAGAGACGCGACGGCATCGCGGTAGTAGCAAACTTGTCCACGGCGATGCCGCCGATGATGACATTGTAGAGGTTCGCCGCCCATCACAAGAGCCCCCGACAGGAGACCTTGAGACCTGCGTGAACAACGAAGACAAGACCAAGGTCATGCTGGATGTCCCTGTCCAACATGTCACACTCTCTCCTACTACCGGCTCCGGTATATAAGCATACGCTGTCAGCCAGAGAGCGGCAGGACGCGATGAAAATAGCTCGGATACGAGGCCTAAAAATAAGAAGGCTAATAATAGGACATCAAGTAAACGACGGGCGAGCAGGACTCCTGCCCGCTACCGATCACAAAAGCACCCCTAGCGTCTTTTGATCTCGGCCAGCACTCGCTGCCATGGGTCATTCGAACAGGTGAAGAACGTCCTCCAAGGGAGAGCCGGTGCCGATCGACTCCATCTCAAGAGTAAGTTTTCCAATACAAGACGAGGACTTTGGGGAGCCAAGTGTCAGCTCAGATCCGAGCGAAGAGGGGGTCCTGCAGCCTGGGTCAGAGCGGCCGTCGGAGCGGCCGTCGGAGCTCCCGCCCGTGACGGACCGCACGGCACTGCCCTCGTCGTCTGCCTGTGTCCCGTCAAATGTCACGTCTGACCATGGCGACGGCAGCGTGGAGCCGCCTGAGCCCGTCATCACCCGGGCGAAAGAAGACATCTTCGACGACGCAGATGGCGTCCGGAAGAGAGACAACACCGCTGCGGGCCAGCTGGAGGTGGGAGGAAAATGCGCGGACAACACCCGGGGTCGAGCACATGAGGTGGAGGAAGTTCAGAAACAAGCACTCTTCGACGATAACCCGACCGAGGCCGACGGGCAGCGACCCGTCGACAGACCGAGCAGGGATGTTTGCAACTTGCAACAGCAAGCCTCGCGGCCCCTGCATGTGCTCCTGGGGAGCACTGACAGCGCCGGCCGTGACGAGGCGGAAGCAGACCTAGCCCGCATCAACGAGGAGATCAGGAAAGCGATCGCCAACGAGATCCTGCCAGGCGATCCATACACGATCAAAATCGGTCAACTTCTGCCCATCTCAGAGGGGCTACACGGCATAGCGCCGTATGTCGTCAACGGCATGGAACGAGTCGCCGACGGCCTAAGCGACCGCCTGATCCGTCGCTTCGACAGCCTATGCCAACGCCCCGAAAACCAGTGGCCGGCGGATTGGACGTGCCTTGTCCGAGACGCGATCTCTGCCGTGTATCGACAAGCCGGGCGAGACTTCGAGGCATCTGGGCCAACGCGTCGGCAGAGGCAGCCACGCAGCACGGACGTTGACGAGGACGGCGACAGGAAGATGCTCGACAGGGGCGACCCGTCTGCCGACAACGCCGGTGACGAGACGAGGACGGAAGAACAGCCCCCTGCTACTGACGGCGGGCCCGAAGCAAGAACCAAGAGGGCCTGGGCGAGACCTCTCCAGCCAGGCAGAACGTTGGACGGCGAGACGATCCTCGGCCATCGGCCGTGGTTCGGACGCAGACGCGATGGGACGCCGTACGGTGTCACCTTCGTCGTCCAGACCAGAGGGAGGAACCCCGTCGAGCTCAGGCGAGCGTCCGCACTCGGCAGGGAGGTCAGAGACGCGTACTTCCGGCTGCCCGACGGCCAGAAACACGAGATAAGACAGAGCGGCGCGCTGGACTGTGAGGGAATGCTTGACGAGATCCTCGGCTACGCCTGCTACCCCGACCCGTATTCGGGAACGCTGCCAGACGGGGCGGCCTGGTACAGGCTCAAAAACGGCGAGAAGACGCTGATCAGCCGCAGGCTCCTGCGGGCCGCGCTCGGACAGGACGTCGCCGACTGGCAGGTGTCCAGCTTCTTCCACAAGAATCGGCTGGAACTCCCCTATGGCCAGCTCCGGTTGCCGCCGGCGATCACAGGTCGGCCAGGGCCAGGAAGGCAGGGCGGGCAGCTGCGCTGGCAGGACAGGGGCAGCGCAACGGAATGCGGCCGCGATTTCGCCAGCGGCGACGACGACGACGACGACGACGACAGCAAGCTGCAGCGTGTCGGCACCTGGCGAAGACGAAAGACGAGGCACGGCAGCACGGAAGACGTACAGTTGGGATAAGGGCCAAGGGACAAGTCCAGGTAGACCTCGCAAGCCATATTTTCCCGCACAGGACAGGCGACGGCGCTAGGCGCTAACGTTGGTGGGCCCTTCACAGGCCGGCTATAATGGCGTGATCCACTGCGACTCGGACAGTGTTCTCGCGCTAGACATATCAGGAACAATGATACGGCGTAGACTTGCTGTGCTTCCCTCCCGCTCTGCCACCAGTTATCCGTGATACACTCCCGTCTTTGACCGCTTGCTCGGCCCAGCACGGGGCCACACACCTGCTCAGGGGAAGGGCGCCGTCCACCGGCGGGCCTATTGCGGCTTATCGCCGCGAGACCGTTAGCGCGCGCCTTGCCTCTCTAGGCAGCCGGCCCGGCGTCTCTGGCTGCCGGTGGAGATGTCGGCTTTCCACTGCAGGCTCCGCGCACGGATTTCCCCTATCAGAGCCGTTGACCCCTCATGGCGCTGGCCCACTTGAGCTACCCGCTGGTATGCAATTTCCTGTCGTGCCTGCGTGCTAAGACGCTCAGTCCCGGGTTTGGCCGCGGCCGGCTGTCGTGGCGTCGGACGCGCTCTAGTGCGTCGGGTCAACAGCGATAGGGGCATCAGCCGCTGCAGGGAAGAACCCCGCGTCTTGCCCAAGTCTTGCCCCTCCTGCCCCTCCTCCCCCTCCTCTAGCCTGGCTGTAACGGCGTTTTAGATGACCAACGTCTCCGGCTACGCTCCGGGGAGGTCAGCCGTGATGGCCGGTCCGAAATGAGCCCCTGAGTGGAGCGTGGAAGATTTTTAATCAAGTCTCCGCTGACCATCAAACTCCACGGCCAGCATTGGGCCCACAACGGCACAAGCACATGGTCCAGTTTGGATTCGAGACTCGGATACGGGCCATTGCTTCGCCCCTACGGGAAAGCTGTGTCAGCATCAAAAGTCCGCCAGAGCCATGTCAGGGTTGGAGTAGGGGCGTTGCCTTCTCGGGCGCCACAGCCACAGCTACAGCTTACAGTACCAGCCAGGTCTGCGACGCCACACTATCGATGACACAGTGACAATCCTACATCGACAAGTATCACTATCCGATGACCTTGGCACCAGTCATCATGCCAGCGCCGGAGAGCTGACGCCATGGAGTACTGTAGAACGGACAGGCTCTTGCAAACTCACGTCTTTGAACCAGCTGATGCTCACAAGATGACCCCAGGCTGCGATACTCTTGAGAACGTTGACAGCTTCCGACTGTGCTGCAATGTTTATCGAGCTAAGCACACTCGATCGGTGTGTCCTCATGCCGGGCACGGGATACGCTGGGCCACAGTTTCTCCTACTGTTCAGTTGACATGGCTTCCACCGCAATCGCCAGGAAACGCCAGGGCGCTAGAAACACAACCCTGCGACAGAGAATGACCGCGGCCACGGCCGACTCAGATGCGTCTGTTACGTTGACCACCGTGTTAGCTGCCAAGTCGCGTCGTGCTTCGGGATCTACGGGTGCCAAAGGGGACCAGGCTACCTATGGAAAGCTGATAGACACGTGTGGCAACGACTTCGAGCTTCCTGATTTCACCATCAAGGACATCCGTGATGCCATCCCCAGGCACTGCTTCGAGCGCTCTGGCCTCCGTGGCCTGGCGTACGTCTTCCGTGACGTGGCCTCTATTGCCGGCACATTCTGCCTGTTCCACAACTTCGTCACGCCAGAGAGGATTCCTTCCCTGGCCCTTCGCTTTGTCCTCTGGGGCTTCTACACATTCCTTCAGGGTCTCTTCGGTACCGGTCTCTGGGTTCTTGCTCACGAGGCCGGCCACGGCGCCTTCTCCACGTCCAAGACGTTCAACGACATTGTGGGCTGGATCGTGCACTCCGCGTTACTCGTTCCGTACTTCAGCTGGCAGATGTCCCACAGGAGGCACCACAAGGCCACCGGCAACATGGAGCGCGACATGGTCTTCGTACCTCGCACTCGCGAGCAGCACGCCAGCCGGATCGACAAGCTGGCCCATGAACTCGGCGGGTTAACCGAGGAAACGCCCCTGTACACCCTTGTGATGCTGATCGGGCAGCAGCTCGTTGGCTGGCCCAATTACCTCCTAACCAACGTTACCGGCCACAACAACCACGAGAAGCAGCGCGAGGGCCGCGGCAAGGGCAGGAGGAATGGTTTTTGCGGAGGCGTGAACCACTTCGATCCTAGGAGCCCGACCTTTGATAACAAGGAGGCAAAGCTGGTCGTGTATAGCGATATCGGTCTTCTTCTGGCCATTTCCACGCTTCTCTTCCTCGGCCATACTTTCGGCTGGGTGAACATGGCGGTCTGGTACATCCTCCCGTATTTCTGGGTCAATCACTGGCTTGGTGAGCCCCGTTCCCTTGCTGTGCGCGGTTATACTCTTTTTCACTGTTGTACTTCTGCTGACAGTAGATTGCGACGGCAGTGGCCATCACCTTCCTTCAGCATACCGATCCGACCTTACCACACTATACGGCCGACGAGTGGAACTTCGTCCGTGGCGCCGCGGCGACCATCGACCGCGACTTCGGCTTCATCGGCCGGCACCTGTTCCACGGCATCATCGAGACGCACGTGCTGCACCACTACGTCAGCACCATTCCCTTCTACCACGCCGATGAGGCTAGCGAGGCAGTCAAGTCCGTCATGGGCAAGCACTACCGCGCCGATGTCGCCGAGGGTCCCATCGGCTTCATGAAGGCCCTGTACAAGAGCGCCCGCATGTGCCAGTGGGTCGAGCCCAGCGAAGGCGCTCTCGGCAACGGCAAAGGTGTCCTGTTCTTCCGCAACGACAACGGCCTAGGAGCCAAGCCCGCGAAGCTAACGTAGTGTCGTCCTCAGAGCTAACGAGCAGTCATGATGCGACTCCCAGGACGAGAATATGCCGCACCGCATATATCATGGCTGAGGTCCGCCGATCACGAAGGCGCGTGTTCCTGATTTTCTTCAAGGTCACTTCCTTGCGATTGCAGCTTCTCGGGGATGGGCGATGTGCATAACATAGGCAAGGTGTGACGACATGGTCTCAACCACGACCGATAGGTGGCAATAGAAATAGAAAATAAGTTCGGCACATCTCTCACAATTTCCTATGAGATGACGCTTGGCGTCTGACTGTCCATGCTCCAGTCTGCTGATTTGTCAACCTCAAGTGTTGATGTAGCATGTTACTTCAAGGCCCTGAGAGCTGGGGCACAGGAAGGCGTCAAGCAAGCAACGGAGTAGTTAGCTGAAGTGCAAGAGGATGGCCGGCAGCAAAGCTACGAGAAAGCAAGGCGTTCTTGGGACGCGGGTAACAGCAACAGAGCTGATGACAAACAGAGTGAAAATAGTAGGCCAGCTCATGGCCTCTCGTGGACCTTCCTGGTCTGTTAGTGGCGAAATTCCCTTGTATCAGCTAGCGTTTCCCGTCTTGGTTTTTGTTCATTAGGAGGGTAGTGTTGTTCGTCAAATCACTCCTCGACCGGCACGTCTAGAGGACACCTGGGATGACGTCCTGCGCGAACGGGCTGCAGACCACGTAATTGCCCGTACTTCTATGAGCCATCTTCTGGTGTCGGCTACGAGAAGAGAATCAGGCAAGTGTCTGAGGCCTTACGGGGGTTGCCACTTGAGCTACCAATCGGGATTTCGCTCAGCTAAACGGGGACTCTGCACCTTGTCAATGTCATCGATATATAACCAGATTCTAGATGCGGCTGTGCCGAACCGCAATCAAGCCTGAAGCAGCAGTCCACAACGAGACGGTCTTGACGGGACGGGTAGAGAGCACGAGATGGGTAGGAGGCACAAGACAGGTGAGACGATTAGAGTCAAAACACAGCCCCAAAGGATAGGGGTCAGCCGCCCTGTCTGGCAAGCTTTGACTGTCATTCTGGTAAGATACATGAGCCATGCCGACGCCATCATGGAGAGTTTGTGGGCGTTTCCTCCTCAAACGTGGCAGAAAGACCAATGTCAGGAATATTGCTCTTTCGATGGGCGATAGGACATCTCCGACCCAGGGGACCAGGAGAGCTGCCTGGGAGGCTGTGCGAAGATTGAACTGTCTGCATCTTGCTGTGTGGGAAGTTCAGCCGGTGGCTGACCTGTGAATGAGATTTCAGGGCGAATTTCATCGCTGCTTCTCGTTAGCACGGACTTATGTAAAGGACTCTGCCGGGTTGAGTTACTAAATTGTCGCTATGCCCGTCGACCCTGTCGTAAGGTCAGGGCTTGCGTTGGACCACCTGTCAGGAAGAAGTGCGTGACTTCTCGGGCTTGTATCTACCACACTTCCTGGTTGCAGGATCCGTTTGTCTGCACTGCTGCTGTGAACCTGCGGGTCCTCTCTATCGACTCGGAATCCGGGCGGGTCTGTCTCGTGCTTCCTTCTCCCTCGGAGCCTCTTCACGAAGTAGATGATCGCAGCAGCCAGAACGAAAACGGCACAGACCCCAACGACGATCCCGACGATCTGTCTCGTCTCCAGTGTCGATCGTGCGCCCTTACTAGAGCTTCCCTGAGTGTTCACAGCTGCTGTCGAGGTCGGCGCGGCGGTAATACCCGTTGCCGATATGGCTCCTCCCTCGGTTGGATATGGATCTCCCGGACTCAGCTGCAGCGTTGCATTGGCGAGGTATCTCTTCTGAGCATCAAGATCCCAAGTACCGTTCTAGAATCGTCTTCAGCCCTGGAAGCACTCCCGGCAAGGCCTTGTCTTACCGGGTTGATCACCCCAATCATGTGTTCGTCGACGCAGGCGTGGAGTGCGGAGCAGTAGTAGAAGAGCGGCCCCGAATCGGTTACGGTTATTCTGAACGTAGGAAGCTATTCCTGTCAGTGACAGCCGCGCACCTAGGGGACTCGCTCACATCGTTCTGGGTGGGGGTTACGGTCCTGAATCCGCTGAAGAATCCTGACCCCTGGGGGTCGACATATTCGTATGGGATGCACGGGTATCCGAAATCGGCCCGGACGACAGAATGGTTCGAAGGAAAGAACTGCCACTCTGCCCAGTCAGCGAGATGCGCTGCCGGGATGGGTGACCTTACCGATCACGTCGCCAATCGCGGCGGAGGTGGATTCTGGGTCGAAGTTGAACCCCCCCTGAAGCCATCAGCTATTCGTCGCCGTAGCCCAAGGATTCTGTGCACATACAGCGCCAACATTGATTGTGTGGGTTACAGAGGCACGCGTCGTGGACGGAGAGCTGCTTTGGGCTGTGGCCTGAGCAACAGCGGCAGCCGCTGTTGCGGATCGCAGAGTAGTAGGCCGCATCGTCTCGGGCCTGCCTGACGCCGGACGGCTTGCACAGTGAGAGCCTCAGCGTTCGAGGAAATATAAGTACGGTTTGATGCTGACCAGAAATGCGGCACAAGTGGGAGGCCAGTCAGCCGAGCTTGGGTGTGACGGGCAGCAACCCATCTTCCATAAGACCCTTCTCGCCATCCATCGATCGGGGGTTCTATATACGCGCTTCATATGGCGAGGACCTCGGCGCTCCCTCTTGGTGACGCGCTTCAGTTATCCATATAGCGTTTCTCGATAGGAGGAAAACCGATGGACGTGGCTAGAACGGCTCGCGTGCGTGGACTGTTTCGGTGTCGTGTGCGCTAACTGCGCTATCGCCTGGCGCTGACACCATGCGTGTTCGCTGGAATGTCTCTAAAACGCTAGTCTCATTGATGACCGTCAAGTATCCAGCCGCCCCGCCGGTCGCGAGCGCACGGTGTCAGCGCCAAGATAACGTGTCCTGGAGCGGAACCCGCGCGGTCACTGGTGCTGAAAAGCTGACATGTCAGCAGCTCAGTTACTGAGCCTCCGGTGACCTGGCGGGCTGTTGACTTGTCACTTGCTATTCTTTGGCTGGACGGCCACTTCAGCGTATGCGAACAAGTCATCACGAGATGCTGTACAGGTAGTTTGTCTTCCGCGGCCAGCATACAGTACAGTAGCATTGGAGACACGCTGGTATCAATCCTACCCAAGAGCTCCTACTATAAAGAGTGTCGAACCCGGCCCGAAAGATGACACGCCACCTCAAGCACACACGTCCCCACTTGGACATTGCCAGCCCAGAGCACATCTTTATCCTTCAGCATGGGAAGGACAGGTCATCTTAGCCGCTCTAGCCACGATTCTCGCGACACTCCTCCGCTCCTACCTCCTTGCCCGGGGCCGCCGCCTACTCGGCCACTCCCGCCACTGCCCGAAAGAGACAACTCGCTGCTGTGCTAGGTGAAGGGGCTTATGCATACGAGGTTGTCTGCCAGCTTTCGACCCCGGTGTGATTGACAGAACGCTTTAGACTAATATTTCATCAGATTGTCCCTCTGGGAGGACACCAAATCTATAGATATATGGTGTTCGTCTTCTACACGGGAAACTTCGGCGGCAGCAACCTCTACGACCCTGAGACAAGCATTCACTTGCATTTCGGGTCATAATCACGAACGACGTTTGCTGTAGAGAGGGACGGCAGCGTGGCACATCGCAGAATGCATACGAAAGGCCCCATAACCGACTGTTTATCAGTGGTTGCTTGCCCGTAAGGTCCCTGTGCGAACTGCAGAGGCGAGGCTGGCGGGAGTGTAGGGTGTCCATAGGTCCTTTGCGCGTGGGGCTGTGGCAATGGCTCGGGAGGTGGAAGTCCGGAGACACGGATTGCCCACGGCTGATTCTATTTAGGTATTGAGAGTAGCCGTGCTACTTCAGCTGTGTCGTCTGTCCAGTTTCAGGCTGATGTGTCGGCTGCGTGTTGCTGCGACGGATGCGACGGTTACAGCCACGGCAGCCAGTCTATAGAACGAATTCGGTCTTTGACTTGAAACAATCGGTAGCAAAATGGCATGTAGACTGCCAGTCGGAGGCATAAGGCGTTCCAGGACCGGTCCTCGCAGATGAACACTGCGAGAGATGGAAATATTTAAAGCTGAATGTCAGGCGCTCAACCCTTGCTGCAGATGTAATACAAAGGAAGAAAGGTATGGCTTTAGTTTCATTATGTCTCTTTGACTTGAATAGGTGGCGTCTCGAAGTGTGGCGTAGTTGTTCACGAAGGCGAAGTATTTTGGTGGGCCCAGGCATCGGTGTATAAAAGACAGGTCTCGGAGGCGGGACTTGAGGGGATAACTTGTAACCTTTTATTAAAGGGAATGATAGATGCAGCAGCGTCGTTGCTCTTTTCATCTTATTTTCCTCTCCCAACGTGCAAGACTAACAGTATGTACCAGCTTCTCTGCTTTCTCTTCCCGCTTGCCTTGCTGGCAGTAGCTGTAATGCCAACTACCAGTCACGACCAAGATACAGATCCTCAACTTGAAGGCCGTACGGTTAGCTTCCACCAGGTATACCAGTATTCTCTCTGTTCCTTTCACTACAACTAACTAACATCTGTCTCAGAATTCCCAAGAACGCTCTACCGACGGAATAAAGAGAAGGGGAAAGGAGATTGAAGAAGAGCTAGAATATATAGATCAACAAATATCGGAACTGGAAGAGGAGGAGATCCGACAAGAGTACGATGCGCAGGATGTCGAGAAGGAGTTAGGGAGGCTGAATAAGCTACAGGAGGATAGCCCGAAGCTAGGGGATCTGGATGATCTTGTGGAGAAAGCGGAGGAGAAGCTCGACGCGCTGGAAACCATTTTAGGGAAGATAGCGCGAAAGCTTGTGAAACTGGAAGAGAGGCGAAACGGGCTGGACGGGGAGTTTGAAAGGCTGAAGAATGCTTAAGGAAAGGGAGTCTGGCCTGGGAACAGGAGATGAGCCTGGAACCATTTCATCCGCCCGCTGTAAACGACGACGAGAACAAGCTATAGCATATCGTACTCTTCATCTTCACTCTCCTAAGGGAGCCACCAATATGAACAATAAGCAAATTTCCCTTGACCACTATCGCCATCTTTCTCCCGTCTGCCACAAACAGATTATAAGAAAAATGATCGCGACGCGAGACGGTTCTCAGTCCACTGCCTTTCGCTCCAGTCCGAGAATGGACTTTAATTCGGAGTCTGTTATCCGGCGTTAGGGACTTTCAAGCCAACTTCGCCGCCACTCGGGTAACCGCGTCGAGAAATAATCATAGCTGATTGCGAATTTGATTGGGAAGAAAGCAGGGATGGAGAAGATGGTGCAGAAAACTGAATAGGTTGAGCGGCGACGGCCCGCGGAATAGTACAGCTGCGTATGAGTATTTGACTTCTCAACAGCCTTGTGCCATGACAAGCGGTTTCTCGACTAGTATTATTCCGCAAACCTGTCAGGGCGCCCAAACGATGAACCATCCTGTATCTATAGATGTTTTAACTCTCTTCCTCGCCTTTCCCTTCCTTCACAAGGAACAATGGGGTCCCATCAGCTAGCCACAATAGCTCCCGATTGCAGATGCCGGACACCCTCATAGAGGGTTTTAGACTAACCACTTCATCAGCTACCTCGCCAACTCCGCCCATCAGCACCTCGGGCAAGTTCACCCTCCAGACCTTGAGGCACCTGTCCAAGAACTTCCTCCAAGGGAGGGTCTTCTGCCCTCCACCGTCCACCGTTCCTCGGGATAATCACTCGTCCTGCATCTGCCTGCTGACCAGTGCCGCAATGTTGAATGGAATCGGGATCAGAGCGCACGATCTGGCGAAAGCTGAAGACTTCCTCGAGGATCATCCTTCGCATCTCTCCAACATCATCAACCATCTCGAAGTCGAAGTTGAAGGTTGTAGGACAGGTAGGCGCGTCACGGGCATCGTGCCAAATCCCGAGGTAGGGATGCTCAAGCGCCTGCTCGACACTGGTACGCAAGGTGGGATCAAACGCCAGCATGTGAGCCAAGAGATCAAGGGCATCCGGATCGGCATCTGGGAAGAGCTGGGAAAAGGGCTTCTCAGCTATGAATGGCAGATTGCGAAGATACTCTTGAGCAAGCGGTGACTCTACTCGAGAGAGTGTCTCCTCATTTGGCATGCCGAGGATGTGCAAGATTTGGTTCAGCTGATCGACGTAGTCTCGGCCTCTGAAGAAGGGTCGGCCGCCAAGAAGCTCTGCAACAATGCAGCCAACAGACCAGACATCAACTATTTTCAAGAGCCACATGTCAGTGTGTCTCCCGAAAAGTCTAAGCCGGTTTATTGAGCGCCGCAAATAATGATGCTGCACGCGTAACACGGCAACAATAATACAAGAATCACGATCACAGCAGGGAGACATACTGGCCTTAGTATAGCTCTGGAAGCTGAGAATGATCTCCGGCGCACGATACCATCTCGTAGTGACATATTCGGTCATGTAGCCAGCATTCTCTTCCGGGTCGACCGAAACCCCACGCGCCAAGCCAAAGTCGCAGATTTTGAGCTCGCAATTGGAGTTGACTAGGAGATTTCCGGGCTTCAAGTCGCGATGCAGCACGTTGGCCGAGTGAATGTATTTTAACCCGCAAAGGATCTGATAGATGAAAAATTGGAAGTGGGCATTGGTCAAAGGTTGACCTGAACGAATAATTGCGGCGAGGTCGCACTCCATTATCTCTATAACGTAGGAGATAAGGAGAAGTTAGCTGCCCGGCGTTGTACACTCCTGGTACAGACGTAAGGATGGGGTAGGATGTACACACCCTCGTAGAGGTACGCCTCATTAAAATTGTTCGGCTGGGGAATGTCCATGTCATACAGGCAAGTAATCTGTTACTCCCAGGAAGAACAGTCAGCATACCACTCTTGTTCGGTGTAGAGGCGCCCGCTTCAACGATTCAGACTTTAGCGAGCACCGGCAGAGTCGAGGGTACTAACGTTGCGATGACCTCGAAAGTGTTGCAACAGCTTAATCTCGCGCAGGGCGCGCTTAGTCAGGATCTTCTTGCTGAAGACATTCGTGATCTTCTTGATTGCAACGCCTTCGTTGGTCTGGGTATCGACGGCGGCACTGCGGTCGCCGCGCCAGTCAGTGCGATCCGCGGACGTTGCTCAGACGGGGAAATTACATACCACACAATACCGTAAGCGCCCCGGCCCAGTTCCTTGGTTAATGTGTATTCCGGACCAACTATGAAATCTTGTCCAAACGCCTTGAAAACATTGCGGCCCTGTGTGTCCGCCATAGTGCACAGTTAGAAGCACTTGGCTGGCGAGAGTCTAAAGAAGGGACGACGCAACATGCAGTGAAGACAAGAGACGCGATAACTGTGGATTATGTGCAGCTTCCAGGTAGCAAGGCGAAATTTAACGGAAATACTACTATACTAGCACGCATGGGAAGATGCTGTTGACGTGTTGAAGGCTCTTCAAACGCTAGTTGCTGACATCTAAGACGTCAGCTGTGCGTTGCGACTTCTCCGGTCGCACGCAGATGACTTCTCGTCAGCTGTCAGCACCTCTAAGGGGCATGAGGCTTCGCCAAGACTGTACTGTATTGGGATGCAGTGAATTCTTCAACCTGGAGATGGTTCTCAGGCCATCTACTATAGCAGAGTACTTATACATGATGATTATGCCATAATTGGCGCAAGGTCCCAGCTGCAAGTGTTTTACGAAATGTTGCACACATTTTCAGCAATCAAAGTCATGTCACCCCTGATGAGCCCCTGAGCGTCACTTCAAGCGTCGTGGTCGTACGCCTCATCAAGAAGCTCCCAGCGCAAGCCTGTCATCACTATCACCATCAGCGAATGGATAACGTCATATTCTATGTAGATGCTTCGTATTCCAGCGCGGTCCTTATGTTTCTGTGCCTTCAGTCCCGTAATATATTGTATCGTCCAATCAGCCTTGCCAGTGGTATCTTAGAAGACGGTTGCCCGTGTTGTTAGTGATTTACGAGCATGTCGATGAGGATGACTCTACGACTGCGGGGTGTCGGAGGGTCCGCTCTAACGCTCACTCCGGCATCCTCCTCCGGACAGTAGTGGAGTTGGCGAAGCCACATATCGGCTACAATCAATAGTACATGGAGATCGTGGGCTTCGATACGCGAGGCCGAGTCGGCCGGCAGCCACTACTCTTGCGATAGATCAATGATTTGCGCTTTGAAAGAGGAGCACGTAGAGAATTGATGGTAAGGCCTCTTAAGAACCAGGAGCTTTCACGTCGTAGCCGCTGAGCCAGATGTGATCGGAGAGGAACGTTCGGCGCTCACTTACGACAGACTGGGGTGGAGAAGGCGGTAGGCCTGACGGGAAAGACCTGACGCAGGGTGCGATAGTCGCTGGTAATCTCGGCGTAGGCATTGGCATACAGGCGAACGCGCTGCTTGGTTGCGGGCATCTGATCGAGCATCGGTTAATTAGAGTACAAACCGCGCGTAGCTCCTCCGCTTCGGTTCCCCATCCACGACAGCCGGCCGCCGACTGCGGGCGCCGACTGCGAACACCAGGGTGGTCTCCTGGCGGGAGGCAAACGCTGGTCTAGAGCAGACAGATGCCAAAATTGGAGATCTATTCTCAGCCGCTGGCGGTATCTCAAATAATCTAATCTCGCGACCTCGCCGAATCAATTGTGCGTTCCAATTCGAGTATCACCCTCAGCACCAATCCCTTCTCTGCCATGCTTGCTCCAGTGATTGACTCACAAACGTCAGATGAACATGCGAAGATCAAATAGCCAGAGCCTTATCTTTATACGCGACGAAAAGTTCAGTGACAGACGTCTTCTCGTATGCAGGAGATACAACAAATTGATCCATCTCGCGGTTGTACGTGAACCACTTACCTTGGGCAGCAAGGCCGTTGCCCAGATCTATCAACCGTCGCTTCCTAACATTGGTACGAGATGGCCTCTCCATCTCCAGCTTCCTTTCATCCTGGTCGGACTCGTCGAAATGATCCGCCGGGAACAGCTGTCGTGTCCATAGAAGGCCTCTGAGAGTCCAATCTTCCGGAAGAGGTTCTTCTCGACGAGGTTGGCCACCATTACTGTCATTGGGCAACTTTAGTGTGATCTCTCCGTCACGTCTGAGGCTGTTGAGTGTGGAGTTGAGTACGCATGTGAGAAGATGCCAGCTGAAGTTATCGCAGAGCACTGCAGCGGCTGGAATGCGTACCATACACACCATAAAAGCAAGTCGGACATGGACGTAGGGCAGGATATTAGGGTCTCCAAATCTGGCGAAGACAACTTCGTCTGTGCAACTCACGAGGGCTTGTGCTTCACTCAAGCATGTTGCTTTGAAGTGATGATCGTCTTTAGTCAGATTCTGATCGCCGGAAGGTAGGTTTACGGCCACTTCCATGAGATGCCTGAAGATGGGGTTTCCAAGTTCTCCATACTGGAGAATGGCATTGCAGTTAGAGACGGCAATTTCTGATCCCGGTCGTAACCAATGCCTTGCTTGACGCGATATACCTGTGTCGAGCTGTGATAAGAAAATGTCCCGTGTTGTGACGACGTTAACAAGGTGTCCCGAGGCTTTTGCTGCATCATTTTCTCGATATGCAGCGAGCAGGTAGCAGTGCATCTGCACAAAGTGATATCGGTAGTCGTGACGGCCATAGCCAAGTGTTTCTTCGAATAGGGCAATCATTGATTGATAGGCTCTGGGAAATGGCGTGGCGACGCAAGTACTTTTCGTGTAAAACGAGAGGGCACGAGTAACGTCAGAACGAAAAAGGCATCCAAGATGGTGATAAAGACGCCCAATTTCTGGTGCCACATCACTCTTCTTTGAGTACCAGTCGGCGGAGACATCTCTCCAAACGTCCTTGTCGCTCATGTCCTCTTGTTCAATTGCCATTCTGCGTGGCGTTAGTTATGTCATACGAAAAGTCGAATCCAACTGACCTGTAACGAGCTATGTCGCCCAGACATTCAATCCAGATCTCTTCGAAAGCAGGCACTGTCTCCAACAACAAAGTCATCATTGAGTAAGCTAGTTTGATGAACCACAACATTAGCTCGAGCGAGGCAGGCAACCGGTGCAAGAGAGCCTCCAGAAAGCGGTGGATACCATACCACCACATACGGCCCGGCAGGCAATCCTCGAACGCGAGTCGCCGGAGGGCTGGGCTGGTGGAAGGGTGCTGGTAGGCCAGGAAGAAGTCGAAGGAATCCTGTAGTAGTTTATAATGGGCGTCAATGTACCTTCGCCATGTCTCAACATCGAACAGTTCGAGCATGGGTGGAACCGAGCTCAGATAGTCGTCGATAGCAATGCACTTGGCCTGGCTAACAGCTAAGCGGCAACGGATTTCTCTCATGTCGGCGGCGCGATCTTCTTCACTCATTTCTCTCCCCTTTAGTTCAGAAATGATATTGGAATTAGGCTCCATGGCATTCCCTGACGCCATGTTAGCTCAACACCGTTGGACGACTGTCCAGGCTGGATGGGAACGGGTTGTAGAAGCAGAGCTGCCTGGAGGGTATGAAAGTCCCTTTTAAGTTGACTTCTTCTATGAATCTGGGTGTTCGGTGAATCATTCAGGTAGAAGCACCGATGACGGCGTATCGGCCTTGGGAGGACCCTTTTTATACGGCCAGGCAGACTTGGACGGGAAAGACTGACTGCGGAAATCTGTGGTATACAGTACAGCTCTAGGATGACAGGGGAGAGCCCAGCATAACCAAATTAATTATCCCAGCTCGTCACATACTCACCTCGGGATGACGGTCAAAGAAAACTAGCGCAGAGGTTCGAAAGCACTCGACGCAACACAACGCCTTTCCTCTTTCTACGGCTAGCTATGCCTGAAAAAAATGCCTAGCTTTGATATTGTCACGTTGACAGAGCTTTCATCGGAAGTCATAGTGGATGCGCACGATATTATTCCTTTCATATTACTGCTTGCCACGACCACACCACTCAGTCGGACACCGAACACTCGATGGCCAGCCCGAGGCATCACATCACAGCATAACAGACACCACATAATAGAAACAATTCTCTTCATCGCCTCAAATTATCGATTATGATGCCGGCAAGGTATCCGTCCTCAACACAGAGTAACTCGATGAATTGGCGAGTTATCCTATCTACGCTCTCAGTTCTTTAAACCGATGCATATTTTTTTGCGGGACGAAGCTCCAGATGTTAAGCAGATGGATCACGATGTTATTATGCCTTTCAGCGAAGTTTCCATGGGGTGAGAGCCACGATTATCGTCCGAGCAGCCAAGTCGGCGACTCTCTCATCCTTCAAGACCTTGCACAGATCCCATTCCCGCCGGTGCTCAAGGCTTGTTCTTCAGAGCTGTGATGGACGAGTGTATCTTCCGGATATTGCTCCTGCTCGTCGCCTTAACCTGCTAGCGCCCCTTTAACCTGTATATCTCCTTTATACTACTACGCATCGAGGTCGTGCATGGAATCCTGGGGATCATGAAGGCGTCGTCAATAACCCTAACCCTAGCTCAAGTGTGGTGGAGATGGAGCCGTCATATCTCTCTGTAGGATTCCTCCCTCGCTTGTGGCGTTTAGGCGTTATGTTGCCAGGATCGTGGACTTAGTAGGCCAGGAGGGATCGCGTCACTGATCAGGGGACGAGGTACGGCGTTGTTTAGTGATGTCTTAGTAATTGGACCGCTTTGACTTTTGCAAAGCGTTTCCTCCGTTTGTCGGAGTGATGCCTGCGATACCACCACGCTGTAGAGTGCTGGCTTCCTAAACTTTCCAGTAGACGGGGCTTCAATCTAATGAGACGAAATATCTATCCGACCTTGTGTCCAGGCTCCACAATAAGCGCAAGAAGGTAGCAACTCAGATCCAGATCCGTCCTCTGCCTCCACTTACGCCTCCTTCTGTTTCCCCCCTTTTGGCTATTGGTCATCTCTTTACTAGCAACCACCACTACAGTATCAGCTCTTTAACAGAGGGCTAACCCATATCCAGCTGGGCACGGTCCTGGCCTGGAGAGGGGACTCCAGAATAGCTTAATGCCCAACTTGCCAGAGCCTGTAGCACTGTCCTCTGTGCCTCGTGCCTCATCTGCTTTGCCTCCCCTCCTTTAAGATGTTGTACCGTCGAGCCAACAAGGGCAGGGTTGTCAACACAAACGTCTGTGAGGAAGTGGTCAAGACATATCGGCGGCAGTGCTCTCCTCCGCGAGCTGTGCTGACGTTCCTCAGTATATCAGGGGGCCGTTGACCGTCGAATTTGACCTGGAAACGCTGCCGAAGGAGAAGCCCGTGATGGGAATCGACGAGATGCTGCTGGGCCTTACTCACCACTATTGTCGCGACACATCCGTTTTCCCCACCGAGGACGGCCGGCTCAACCTGCCGACGATCATGCTTTTTCAGGCCTACGCGGCGTGTCGGCCGGCAGAGCTCGTCGACGGGACTAAAAAGAGGGGTGGCAAAGACCCACAGCTGGACGAGCCAGATGACTAGATCCAGCTAATTGCTGAGGTAGGGGCAGGGTGTCGTACAGTACTCTCGAGGACAAATCATGAGGAGAAGGAGGAAGAAGACGACGACGATGACGACGATGACGACGATGACGACGATGACGGCGATGACGACGATGACGACGATGACGACGATGACGACGATGACGACGATGACGACGATGACGACGATGACGACGATGACCAAGTATTTGACGACAGCGACGACGGATACGATAGCGACGTGACGGATGGTACTGATCTAGACGATGGAAACCCAATGATAGCCCAACGGGGGGACGGACTAGCTCGAAGATCCGGCCCGACAGCACAAGGCGCTCTGCTACGAGGACATCACGCTCTGGATCGTCAAGGATCCCAGGCAGGGCGCAGAGATGTCCTCACGATGGCGGTCTATTTTCGGTTTCATAGAGGGGCGGACAAGCCCAAACCGTATGCTTTGCTGGATCCCAGGCGACGCGATCTGGTCGACTTGGTCTAGCTGACGCCGTCTGAACGGTTTTCCTGTTCCGTAAACACCCCCTGCCTATCCTGTGCCCCATTAGCCACGTTCTGGCTCATGCGATTCGCGATAATGCCTGCCAGGTCGGCGGCTACGGCCGGGCCGAGTCGTTTTATTCCAAGCAGCTCGGGAGGACGGTAGCAAAGTTGCACTGGAAGCCTTCGGTGCTGAAGAAGCCGGTGTTTCGCAGATCGGTGCGGACGGCCACCGGGTAGTGGGAGAAGTCGGGCACGGAGCCCATGAATCATTCCATATGCGCATTCTACCTTGACCGCATCGGCAGGGCTCTCGGGTCCGAGGAAAAGTGGACTTCGTACTGCATGCGGCGTGGAAACGCGAATGCCATCCTCGGGCGGGTGTCCGGATATGGTCGTCGACCAGGTCATGCGGCACGACCCTATGGCCGGATGCTTGGCCAATGCCTACCTCAACCACCGCGTCGGGTTTAACGTGCAGGATGCGTTCCTGGAGAGATACCCTTCGGCCGATGGTCTCACGCGCACCTTCACGCACATGAGCATTCGCTCCAGCCCCGAAGTCCCCAAAGAGGTCCCCGAGGCGGAACTCGATCAAGTCCCTGCCGACCCCGAGATCACCGAGCTCGCGAGACGAGCCAGGCAAATGTTCATCAGCACTCGGCAAGAATATGAAATGATTAAACGAGCGCGGGAGCAGGTCCTTGGTGAATATCGTCAGCTGCGGCGAGATCTCAAGAACACCAAGAAGAGCTTCCTAGAAGAGATGACGGGGGTGTACCAAGACGCATGCCGCCACCGCATCTACAACAAAGAGCTGAAGCGGCAGCTGAAGGAAATAGTGCAGCCAGAGAAGGTCGAACCCGCGGTCCAACACGGCCTGGAAGGAAGAACGGAACCAGCTACTGGCGATCTTGAGCGATTTCAACACAGACGTAAGAATAAGAACGATGACCGACAGGAAGGTCCCGGGCTTTGATGCCGAGTGCCTTCTGAAAGGGCGATAGACGTTGACGTTGAAGGCTGCCGGTTAGAATCGGGCCGGCGGACGGCTGAGACATCAATGGCCCACTGAAAAGGTGCAAAAGCGGAGCTGGTAAGCCTCCAGAAAGCTGTTAACAAAATCGCGAGACGACTACTCATGAATGTGTTAACAGACGGGCTACTGAATATCATATTTTAAACTTCTGACCGATATATGAAGACTACTAGAGTGATTGATTGGCTGATGGTCCCGCAACCATTTAGGTAGCGCCCAATGGGGCTAATCTGCGGGGACAGTGGCGTGGGCCATGCGGAAGGGGCCCGCGGTTGTCCCGAGACTGCATAATGCAACCGCAAATGCTCTTGCCTCTCCTTCCTCGAAGCGTAGCCCGCCACTTTGCGACGACAGAACTATGGAATCGAGGCCTGGAAGGTGCTTGTGCGGAAGGCCGCTCCATCGCCTTGCCTGCCCAGTCCGCGAAGACGTTGACTGTCGTGATTTTCTTCGTCTCCTGGCATGTATGGAACGGGACTCAATTCCGGGGCATATCATCTTCCGCGGGATCTCCCCAACAGTAGCTTCGGAGCAGGGACAAGGTACCGATTGGCTCTTTCCCCTTTCAAGGTTCATTACCAACGACAAGGTGCTTGATGACATACTTGAGACGCTCTTGGACCGTCGCGTTTTGCATTTGATGGCGTGGGAGGAGGTTATTGATTGCGACTCTCCACTGTGGGCATCGCGAAACTTGTCGTTCCATGCCGACTCCCGCGGAGCCATTCTGGAAGGCCTACGGTCACAGCGGCCAGCATTCAGCGGCTCGTATGAGGTCTGGAGGCTTGAGGCAATCAAATTGATCCTGCACAGCTTTCCTCACCCGTCAGATCCATTGTGTGTCTCCCAAGTTCGCTCTAGTATGCGCTCCTGACATGACGTAGGTTCGTCGAGCATGGTCGCAGCCAGCTCCCTTTCGTGATGGGCATCAGAAGGAGTCCTCTCCTCTCGAGGATCCAGGATCCTCAACAGATATCCCGGGCCATCGATGTCTTCCTCTTCTCGTCCTCTCTCAGTGATGAACCGTCTAGGAGATCCCTTGTTTCTGCAGCTAGAGAGCTCTCGCAGCTGCAGGGCCCGTTACAGATTGATGTGGATCATCGAATGCAGCAAATATGGCGTCTTGTTCTTGAGCGTCCGCTTCCGCGTCTCATTCGAACTCGACAGCCAGACTCAATAGTCTATCTGTTACACCGTCGCTCCATCCCTGCCGGTCATGAAGCCGGACCGTTAACAAGAAGGTCGGACTGCAAACCTCGACCTGGCCGGTACCACTCATACTACTCTCGCAGTCTGCAGCAGCCACGCAACAATCAATCTCTCCTTCCGAGCCCCTGTCCACAGGATATAGATTCAAGGGATGACGACGACGAGAGGCGCCCGCACAAGATCCTCTCGGGTTCTCTCTTGCTTCCCGCCTTGAAGCCATCCTCCCATCAAGGCGGGGGTCCTGCTCTTGCCACACTAGAGCCCCATCTGGAGTCGAGGCAAGGGCATGGAAGCGACCCAATCTTCCATCGGAGACATGACAGGCTTGCTCTCGTCGATATTCTTAATTGACCTGATGGCACCCAGCAAAGACTATTCATCTCGCGGCCAACGTCAGAGTTGCCGAGGATTCGACACATTTGGCTCAAAACCTTCGCTCGGCTTGGATGAACACCGTACAGGATGGGCGAAAGGCTCCTAAGAGTCGTTCAAATTTCCCACTTGCTGCCTCCTGAGGTATGTCCAAATTACCCCTGTCCTCATCCCGTACGTGCTGATTCACCAGTTCACAGCAGCGCAGGTAAGCACTCTGCCCGGTAAATTATTGACAAGATGGCTCCGCCATGTCACTTGCTGGGAGAGACGATTTGCCGCGCGGCTCTGAGAATGGGATGGGATCCCGAACTCCGTGTCGTGAATCAGACTCTCAGGGTGAGCATGCAGTGCGTCAATATGACGGTTGGGCGATTTTGCTGTGGATAGAGAGGGAACAGTTGGATAACTGATTTCGACTAGTAAAACCATACTATGTTGGGAAAAGTATCGCCTCGCGGCTGGAGAGATTCGGTGTCGTCAGACCCATGTAAGCGTAGTGGTACTTGTTTGCAGCCTTGGCGCGACGAGAAGACAGCTGGGCAATGATTGCCTAGAAGCTCGCCAGCTACACGGCCTTGTTGAAGATAGAATATTTCTAAGTGAAATGATTGTTGACACCCGGGTATCCGCGTTGTGTCTGCTATACCGACCGACTGCTAGGGGTTATCAAAGCGAATTTCACGACCATGGCATGAACTGCAGCCTTGCACTAACTATAATGACTGAGCACGGCACGTCCCTAAGAATTGCCTGCTGGGTGGCAGGCTGTCAGGTGGTCGAGAATTTAAATGGCAGTTCCTTAACTAAATCCCATACAGTTATATGTGAACATATTATGAGGTCGCTCATTCCAATTTCTGACTACTTAAAATTTCGCATTCGCGTGCGGCTAAGCTACATCGTTACATATGGCATGTTCCCGAAACCCATTAGATACAGTCGAAATGCTCTCATCGTCGTATTCCATCCTCGTTCATTGCCATGGCTGAACTCCGCAGCGGCCTCGACGACGATCGGCCGGTAGTTTTCACAGGCATCTACCACCAGGGCAGAATGCGACAACCTGGCCCGCACGATGTTCGGAGGGCTGGTCGATCCTGTCTCGGTCCAAGGGCGACCAGCTATACCGTAGTGGTGTGACTAAACCGCGAGAAGATCATCCAAATTCCGATACATGGACGCCCAGCTTGACATGAGAATGTTGGACTTGGCTAGACGGGTTCATGGAGACGTGGTGCTTACAGGTGCTGTCCTCGGCCAAATTGACGACGACGCGCAACGACAGCTCGCAATATATGAGACGCACAGATTCCCTGGAGACAACTACGCCATGGTGCGCACCTCTCTAACTGGGGAGCCCCAAAGCCAGTTAGCCACCATACACAGCCTCGCGAGGTTCGCCGAGATTCTACATTGACCTCTTCTCTGCTCTAGGGCTTAGCTGACATTAAGATCTTTTGCGTAGATCTGGTGCAGGTCTGTGGTTCTAGACCGGTGTGCTCTCTCCACCGTTGCTGCCGAGTTCTCTAGCATACTCGACGAAGTATCCTTCTCTGGCGTTCTCACCGCCCGCTTCAAATGAACACACGACGAAGTGAAAGAGCACATGCCGACTCTTGTTTCTGGGGATTGCCCCCTAGCCCTCACTCGCAGCGACCTTAACGAGCTGAACATTCTTGTCGATGGCGGCACTGGCACCATCACAGGAGCCATCGACTGGGCTGACGCGGGCATCCGGCCCTTTGGCCTCGCCCTGTACACACCAGAAAAATGCATTGGTGGCATGGGCCGTGACGGATGGGTCTACCTCGACAATGCCGACGTGCTGAGAGATCAGTTCTGGAGGGCATCCGCCCACTACGCTGGGCCGGTTTCCCAGTCACAGACGAAGAGTATTCAGTTCACGAGAAAGACGGGATAACTTCTCCGGTTCGGAACATTCTAATGCAGTAGGCACAAGGGAGTTAGTTGTAGGGATCGAGGACATGAGCATTGAGAAGAGACGTCTGTATCTTAAGGCAATTCTTTGAGGCCGATCCTACGCAGATCTCGGTTCCCATGCCTAGCTGCAGTAATGGCCGTTGTAAATTTAGTCCTGAATCACGGTCCTGGCTGTCAGTCGCCAGCCCGACCCACTCTGTGGGTTTCGGCTCTGGTTGATAACTTCCTCCCTGCGCAGTGCGTCGATGACGACCTCCTCATCAATGTCAACGTCAGTATCATCACTGTCGTCAACGTCCGGGAGCGTTTTTCCGTCAATGAAGACCTTATGAGGTCCCTTCACCGTCTCAGCATGCTGTTCGTTACCTTTGAGCTCGGCGGCGCCGTCCACGTCTCGCACGAGGGTCCAGCCCGTGACTCGGTAAGCCTTATCGACGTTGGTCATGTTGGCATATCATGATGGTCTGGGGTTGTCTGACAGGACGAACTCCTGCCTGTCCTTGGGGGGTGCCGTCTCAGCTAAGGAGCTGAATGCCAATGAGGGTTGCCAGGTTCTTCTGCACAAGGTAGCTCTGCGCGGCGGAGATGAAAGCAGTCTCGTTGGCGGTGATCTTCGGGGGAGGACCCTCGGGGTATTCGTAGGGCGTGAACTGGCCCTCAGCATCCAGCACGAAAACATAGCCACGCACGTCCCCGAGAACCACTTTCTTGAAGCTGGTCGGGCGAGTCCAGCAAGCATCAAGCTTGGCCATGGGTTGCCCGATCATGACTCGGGGCCAGCTGCAAGTGCTCGTAGACCAGGTGGTAGCCGAACTTCTCCTGGACATTATACTTCTCGAGGACAGCCGGGCAGGAGGACTCAAAATAGGGAGAAGGGGACGCTCCCTGCCCAAGCCCTCTCGCAGACTACCTACTATGTTTCCTCTCTCGGGATGTAGAGCCCTACAACGAAACGAAGACACGGGTAGCTCGTGCAGTCACATTGAACTTCTCAAAGTTATTGACTAGTGAACCAACATTTCCACTCGTGCAAAGACCTGCGGAAAGCCAGTCTCTCGTTTTTCGATCTCTCAAGTATGAAATCACGCTCGCAGCACCTTCATGGCCATTTTCAGGCTGCCTATCTCCCGGACGAGAACCTGGCGCTGGTTCTTCGATACTGCATCCTCCCCGGCAATCATCTCGAGCTGCTCGGGTGAGAGTCTTAATACTCGGTCGGCACATAAGATCTTAAGTGGGCTTTCATCCCCCTCGAGCAGGTGGTAAAAGACGACCTGCTGGCAAATTGTGTCGACAAAGCGCTTCCGAGATACCTTGTAATAACTCTCTAGAGTGTCGAGG
Organism: Pleurostoma richardsiae; assembly: GCA_030052745.1. NCBI lineage: Eukaryota > Fungi > Ascomycota > Sordariomycetes > Calosphaeriales > Pleurostomataceae > Pleurostoma > Pleurostoma richardsiae. The sequence goes on from JANBVO010000069.1 coordinate 58,603, forward strand.
ATGTCCTCGCACACTTGCTGGCTGTTGTCCTTATCGTTGGCATACTTTCCGATCTGGTCGAAAGGGATAAATCTTCTGCTAGACATATCATCCACCGTGATGGCGAGGTGTTTTATACTGTCAGCCATCCGTTGGTTACGCTTCTTTTGGAGGGTTGCGTTGAAGTAATGGTTGAGCGTGATAGGCCTGCTCCTGCATTCCATTCTAAGGAGTAAACGTGCGTGCTCCATAGCGCGCTTGTACTGTTCGCACAGTTCATCTCCAATAAGGCTGTCCCAGAGCTGATCTCTAACCGCCGCGTCGGAGCACAGCTCACAAAGCAGTCGGTATATATAGTCATGGACTATGGCGATGGCCTTGCTAGTGTGTGACAGCACGAGTCGTTCCCATTTCTGCGTTGTCGTATCAAAAGCAGAGGCGAGTATGGTTCCGTTGAACTATACTCATGAGCTTCAATAGTCCTTGGCAATAGTGAAGGAGAACCATCGATGGGCTGGCTTACCGTGCCGAGCTCTGGTCCGCGGCTCGTCTCATAGATTTCCTTGATGAGCTCTGTCATCGGACCCCTGATAGGTTTAGGGCACTCATAATCCTCGTCATCAATGATGTCCCTCAGCTCATCATAGTCCTTGAGAGGCAAGTCGAAGGACAGTGTATCTGCCCCGTCTCCCAACATGCCCTCTCCTTCATCATCCCACTGGGACCCGAAGTGCTGGTAATGACCCCTCTTCCAGAAGACGTTGGAGAAGACCTCGTTCAACTTGATAATCCTGGTGATCAGCTTGAAAACTGGTTTTTGCTTGAAGAGGATATCATCCGCGTAAAACCCGTTCAAAGCGCTCTTGGTGATGTCTTGCATGCGGGAGGCGATCTTCACAAGGTATTGCCGTTGGGTGCTCTCGTCGGCTCTGGCCTCGCCCATGGCATCAAGTCGAGTCATGCACTCGCGCATGCGCTTGTGAACCTCAGCTTTAACATCTGGCAGTTCGCGTTTCGAGATCTCCATCAGCAACTCCCTGAGCGTGGCCTTGAGAGGGACAATGCCACATCGGCTGCCAATGGACGACCAAGGGGGAGCCATAAAGAAGGCGTGCTCAGCAGCAAGGCGTTCAGACAGAGTGGAGCTATTATCGTCTGCACTCCGATTCTTGACCACACAATAACCGAGCTTAAGGTTGTTCCGTTTGCCCTGGATAAGGTCGATGACGGCCTCTTGGGTAGCCCGTTCGGTAGCAAGGTCGGGCTTCGTCAAGACACCCATCGTACGCACACCGTCGGGGTCGGCTTCTTCAGCAAGTTTCAGAATCTCCTGCGTCGTAATATCGACGTTACAGGGCATGACTGCAAGAATGCTGAAAAGTGTCAGCGAATAGACCCGATGGAATAGGGAAATGAGCAGATTGTCTGAACTACTCACATGGTTCGATTGTTCTTCATATACCCCTTGACCATATTTCGTACGAGGACGACGTCGCTTTCAGTCGTGAGGCCTGCCCATCACGGTTAGTCTGCGATGACCAGGTAAGGAAAGTCCTGCTTGCCAGGTGTGGGTACTCGAAAGATTCCGGGTACGTCGATCACAGTGAGGTGAATTTGCTGCCACGTACAGATTAGATCAGGGCGTTGAAGTGAGTAACAAGCACGCTTACATCGGGCCCGCTAATCTCGATTTTCAAGGTATCTTGGCTGAAAGCAGAGAGATCATGACTGTTGTCATCAGTGCTCATACGGATTCCCATGACGGTATTGGCCTCGAAAGATGTCAGCATAGAACACGGACTCAAGATTTGGCGGCGTGTCTGGGATAGCACATGCCTCCTGGAAGATCTTGGCGAGATTCTCGTTGTCCATCTCGTCCAGCTGCCGGCGGAACCCGAGGAGGCGGTCCTTGAGGGCATCTCCAGCTTCCGGGCGTGGGATGATCGAGACTGAGACCCTACTCTCAGCGTCTCGGGAGCAGGTGATCTGCGTCGCATAACGGGTACATAGGCCTGCTGCTCGTGGGAAAGAGAAGCCAGTCAGGCTCTCGAGGACGGAGCTCTTCCCAGATGATTGGTCACCGACTACAATAAGCTAAAAAGTCAGATATCCGTCATGGGATGGCAGATCCGTCCCAGCATACCTGGGGCAATGGAACGATTGCTCCAACATTTGTCTCTCGGAGACGGTCAATCTTCGTCAGTATGGCCTGGTTTGCCAGGCTACTGTTCCCAGTGGCCGTCATTGTCCGTGGAAGCCTTGCTCACGAATGAGTTGTTTGTAGATGCAGGGAAAAGAACTGAGTGATCAAGTGTGAGAATCAGGTTCATATTCGGTGGCCGCAACGATTCTTGTTCTTTATCCCTTCCAGTCATACATCCGACAACACGTCAGCTCATTCACTGTCTCACGTATTCGAGGTGTTTCACCGAGTCTCAGCCGAGACCTGTCTTACCTTTCGGCTGGCAAGTTACGGCAATCTTCCATCCTGTCTCTCGATATGGACGAAAACATACATTCCTAGTAAAATCTCTAGCGTGTAGATACGGGTATTCTCTCGTCGCCATTCTAGGATCCGCTAGTCTAACACTACGTTGGAATGGACACGTGCCGGTAATATCAGCACGAGTATACGTGTAGAACGCTATAGCATACACCTCGTGTAAGTCCAGTTACATGAACAAGGAAGGAACGTTACGACCGCCACATATCGAGATCGGTACCTGATGCCTGAACGCCTCGAAATGAAGAGATAAGATCCATTTGCGGTTAGACGTTGCGCTGGCGACGCGATGCCCTTCTGTGCTATCTACTAGACCGCTTTTGGTTAGACATTTCTGCAGAAACGCCATACTGCTCCAGGAATCCAGGATGTCCTCCGCAACGTCTTACCCCTCCAGATAATTGCGAATGATCGTTGTGAGATTTGCATCCCGTCGAGTGACTATGGCGCAGCCTCTGAAGCAATGTCGGGCCGTTCTTCACGATCTTTTGACGTTTCCTGACCCCTCCGTTGCTGTTGATACAGAAGAGCTGAAATCGATACTGAACGATATCAGGGTGCAGATCTGGTGCCTCCGGGTCCTAGACCCCATCCGACGAAACCCCGTATACAGATATCCGGTGACGAATCTAGTGCACTTCCGGGAATTCTTGGAGGACGACAAAGACCAAGGACAGGCTCTACTTCGGGAGAAGTTGAGGGACCTAGATCAAGACGGATTAGTGTGTCTGGGGCTCTGCATACCACTATCCAAGCTGGCCAAGCGAGCAGCTCGGGAGCATGACGCGTTGATATACAGCGCCAAGGCTCTCCTACGAGACCCCACGTTCAGGGCCAAGGTGAGAAGTGGATTTGGAGTTGATCCTGCCTTACATTTCCCCGACGCCAAAATCTCTGCGGATGGTATGTGTGTGTGCCAAATCCGCTTTTGCAGATTGCTGATGTGGTAGAATATCCTCCGCCTCCTGCACATACTGCTACGAAGCTGAGACACCCGAGTTCGGGAGAGCGACCCAATGCCAACGTTGATGGCAGGGAATCCGCACCCGCAGCGCCGGGTTCACCAGGCGAGCCTTCTAACAGCGGATCATCTACGAGTCCCATGGTCAGTGCACTTACTACACCCGGAGAGCCGGCCGGGCTGCCTTGTGTTGGCGCTGCAGATGGACACGCCCTGGAGAAGGGAGCGATCAGTATGGCACTGTGCCACGAAGGTGACGCCTTCGGCGGCGATCACTGTCTTGATCCCGTCACACCATTGCTTTCCAAACCTCTCATACCATCCCCGGTCGATGTGAATATAGCTGCTCAACCTCCATATCTTTCTGGTCCGGTCCGCCCAAAAGAGTTGCTGCGCGCTATCAGTGAAGCATCCGCATGGGCACAGTCCTACCCTTCAACCTTTCGCGAGGCGGCTGAGAGGAGATACAGGATTGCGGTCACGCAGCGGCTCAGGGAGGCCCGGCAATACCTTGAACAGCTCCAAGAAGCCGAGTCAAGTCTCTCGGAGCTTTACCAGGCTACCGCAAGGGTGGACGATAGCGACAGCAACGACAAGCCTTCGGCAGATCTTGCTGGGGGAACCACGAAGGAACAGTTGGAGGACGCACTGAGTCAAACACGAGAGATCATAGCGGCCTTGACGGCTTTCATCTTATTGTTAGATCGAGCCTTCCTTTGATGCAGCGAGACCGAACCACGTGGGGTGTCGCTGCCTCGTGCTTTGGCTTCACTCTACAATCCTGGGAAGCCATATCGGCCGTAACAGGGCCGACGGGGCGATCTTGATAGACCCGGATCAACCAGGGCGTGATGGTGCCTGGAGGATACGCTTGATATCGCCGGACAGCTGGCTTGCAAGGAACTCCCTTACAGATGATGACAAGCTGGCGGCCCAGGACGTCATTATAGACATATCCTCTCCATCCCTTGTGTCTTCGCGCAAATCTCCTCCCGTACGCAGCGCACTGTACAGAATCTTCCCTGGCGGCCTCTTCCCCTCCGACCCCAATCCTGTCGGCCAGGTGGGCCCGTAGTCCGTCCTGCACGCTTCGCACACGCTACCATCGGCCGGAGCAGCACCAGCCTGGACTCGAGCGCACCCGGCGCAGCCCCAGTGCTCTTGCCATTCGTGCGATGACAGGTGCAGGCGGGATTCTCTCAGGCTCGCCTCGCGAGCACCAACCTCTGGCGAAGAGAGGAAGCTGCGTCCGCTGTCTCGTCCTTGCCTCGCAAGGCCCGCGCTTTGGCTCTGCATCCCGGAGCCACAGCGACCACTGAATCCGCAGCCGAACACGCAGGAGTTCTCCACAGGGGTTCTGAAACACTCTCTCTCATGCGGAGAGGACCGCCAACACGTGGTGCACCAGATAGGCCTGCCGGGAGGAGCACTGCTCTTCTCGACGCCGGATGGAGCTGCACACATGTCACGATCAGCGGGCTCGCTGACGACGGTCCCACACCACTCGCACATGAAATGCGGCGTGGAGCACAGGTGTTGCGCCAGTTGCCGCGGGCTCTCAGCCGACAGCGCTCCGCAGGGACAGGCGTAGATCAGCACACAAGCGTCCACGCTCAAAGCTATCGGTGCAGTACCGGTGAGATCTGCACGGTCCAGTTCGCCGAAAGCGGCGAGCGAGTGTACGTCTGGTGAGGTGCCGCCGCCAGACTGAGCGTCTGTATTCAAGAAGTTGGGGTCCGGTTGGAGCTTCGCTGACTTTCGCCGTCTTCGTGCTGGAGGGCCACCGGTAGCGGAGGCCTGCATGGTGTGGAGTCTCCCGGAAGGACGCCCGTCCGCATCGTCGTCTCCGCCCTCTTCCTTTTCAAAGTCGCGCCCTTTTCGTTTTGTTCGAGGCTGGCTAGCGTTCTGGGCATTCTGTGCATGGACGGCAACCCCGGATCGTCCGTCCAGCGTCTGCTCACCATAGCGGCCCCGGAAGGATGTAGCGCGACGAGCTCTCAACGGCCGTGTAGTCGAGGAGGCCTCCGGAGAAGCAGTGAGGGCTGACCTTGCCGCTGCCCGGAGATGAGATCTCAGGATTCGCTCTGAGCTCGCAGGCTGTGGCTGGGCTCTAGCCTTGCCGAAGGCGCGCTGATCTCGCAGCCGATCCTTGTCCCCGCCCTCCAGCCCGTCACGACTGCAGGTGCTCCCGCGTCTGACGTCCGCATCGTTGTTTCCCTCTTCTTTCTCTTTTATCTTTTCGGAAGCGGCGTGACCGGGTGTCTCGTCGACACAACAGCAGCAGCGTCCTTGCTCGCCTATCCCCTGTGCGTCCTTTGTTCGCTTCTTCCACCATCGGGTCGGGAAGGCACGCTGCTGCTCGAAGAATGTCCATAGCAGCTTGACCCGACACAACTCGTCATGCCTGCTCCGTGGTGAGCTGAGGTGGGCAGCAACGTGAGCGAGGCGGCGGCCAACGACCATCTCGGGGCGCTCGTCCTCGTTGTAAGGCGGGTCCAAGCATCCGTGCGGATTCTCACACCCGCGCCGCCAGTACAGGAGAGCGAGGAGATCTACCCCTTCGAAGTCCTCGGCGGTAGGCATATGGGTAAGCTGAATCTGACATGCCGGCCATGGTCAGCTCAGACGCGCGGGAATGCCGTTCAGTTCGTCACGGCGGCCCGCCGTCTCCTGTTAGTAGCACTAGTAAGATCGAGCAATCCTGCTCAATACCGGCGACGTCCGCAGAGGCGTCCCTCGTGTTCAGCTATCGGTCTCGATTGGCCGTGATCACCTTCAGCACGCTTGCGACCCTGCGAGGCTCTCATGTGCGGGGTTGCCAGGGGAGCCACGTTGGACAGACAGAACCAGATCAACAAGGTCCGTGCGCGGTGTCGCACTAGAAAGAAGAGGAAAAGCGGTACCTTCCCAGCAGGGATCTTGCCGTTGTGCCTTACCGCGTTACCCTATCGGATGTGAGCCTATGATGTTAAGGAAACCAACCCTCCTTTATACCCTTCGGGCCAGCCGCGCCTGCAGCCTTATCTGGGAATTGAGAGCAGAAATGATTTCTCCTCAAACATCACATACGGTCGTTCTCCTCTCTTCGACGCCAAGATTAGCATCGTCGGGCACTGCCAAACGATGCGGTTCTGGGAGACAATCATGTCCACGACTAACAACGCTGCTGAGGAGCAGGAGGTAAGCACAGTGCTGTGTCATCCAGCATTGACTCCGCGTCCCTGTCCTCCACTCTCCACTAACTAATCGAACTGGCTCCGCAGGGGCCGAGGCGGGGCACAGACGCTGCAGTGGGCGTTGGAATCGATCTTGGTACCACGAATAGCTGCATTGCGGTGTACGACCGCGCGACCGACAGGACCAAGGTGATCGCGTATCAACATCGGGACACCCTCTACTCGACGGTCTCGCACGACGCTGGGTCCGATACGTTTCTGGTGGGGTGTTATCCCCCCGACGAGGCGCCGCCATCCACTCAGCTGCTCTACAACGCGAAGCGGTTCATCGGCCGCAACGGTCGGGATGGCACTCTGCTGCCGGACTTGCGGGAAGAGGGTTGCTTCGTCGGGGTGCTCTCTGGTGCGCTCTACCACACCGACGAAGACGATATCGATGACGGCGGCGACCTCGACAGCGATTCTGGTACCACTAACGGCGGGAATCTCAACCTCGAGCTCGTCGAGAAGCTGAGAGGTATCAGGGTCGAGAGGATGATCGACGTCGCTTACAGTCATCTGCAGCTAGATCAACACGGCCGGCAACCAGGGCACAAGGACGACCCGAAAGCACTCCTCCTCGGCTCAGACGACGAGGAGCGGAAGGCCATTGATGTCGGCCTCTCACATCTATTCCGCTTCATCATAAACTATTACCCGCCTATTGCCGAAGGTCCAAGTGAGAAAGGAGGGGATCCTCCGGCCCTCGCTACCCTCAGCAAGACGGTGAGAGCGATCTACGCAGACAGGCCAGAGATCCCCTCAATTGAGTCCCTGATTGCCCATTGTTTTGAAATTATGCCTGTTGCCGTTGTCGACTGCCAGATGGTGCATCCCGTGGAAGTGTCGGCGGGTGTCCTCAAGACCATGGTGATGGCCCTCAGGGAAGCGCGACCGGATATTGACGCCTCATCGGCGGCATCGCAGCCGATTGTTACGGTTCCGGCATACTTTGTCGCCACACAGCGCTCCGATACGAAAGTCGCAGCTCGCCTCGCCCACCTGGCTGCCCCTCGCCTCGTCAATGAGCCTAGTGCCGCGGCTCTGGGATACGCCTGGGATGAAGCACGCCCTGATGCCAAGCAAGCTACATACATAGTCCTCGACCTTGGTGCTGGTACCTTCGACGTCTCTGTGATCGAGGTCCTGCCGCAGCTCGAAACCGACGATAAGTCCAGTCCTCGCATGATCGCAACCGTCATCGCTACCGAGGGTGACAACAGGCTTGGTGGTTATGACTTCACCGTTGTTATGGAGAAGCTGATCGTTGAGAAGCTGAAGGAGAACGGCAAGCTGGAACAGATCGAAAAGCTCCGCCGGGATGGCGAGCTACGTGCCAAGGCCAACACCGCGAAAGAGAACATCAGGGGCAAACAGTCGTACCGGCTCAGACTGGCTGACGTCGACTTGGAGGTGGCGGACGAAGTGTTCATCAGAGCAGCGGACCCCCTCTTTGGGAAGATCAAAGCAATCGTCCGGAGTGCCTTGAGTGAGGCATTCAAAGGCAAATCCAGCATCCGAGCTCGGCATCCTGACCTGTGCCTTCTTGTGGGCGGCGCCTCCTGGACTGTGGGCTACAAGGAAGCTGTCGAAGCCATCATCGAAGCCGTCATCCCTAGCAATGTTCCGGTGATTTTGCCTTCAAATCCCAGGACACTCGTAGCCACAGGTGCTGCTATTCTGTCCGCTGGCCGGGTCAAGATCAATGATAGGTTGTCGCGGAGCCTCGGTATCGAGGTAGAGACGAGCGCCAACGGCAATCACGCGGACTCTGGGGTTCGTGATGGGAGCCACCCGTCTCCGCCTCGTCCCACGAGGCAGCGTAACCTGATGGACCGAATACTCGAGCGAAATAGTCACTATGAGACCCCTGCATCGGTAACGTATAGGAATTCCGAGGACAACCAAGAAAGGGTACGCATTTCGGTATATGAGGGAGAGCACCCCGTGGCGCAGGACAACATCTTCTTGGGCCAATTCCACATTGATGGTGTGACCCCTGCACCCAAAGGGACGATACCGATCAAGGTGACGGTGACGGCGGATACCAGCGGTGTAGTGCAGATAGCGGCCCAGGAGCTCGGAAGAGGCACTGGGTCCGAAGTCCTGGGCGCAGAACCTATCGGCAAGCAGTTACTGGTCCGAGAAAGGCGCAATTGGACCGACAAACAAATCGAGAAAATGGCGGCGTTGGTGTCTAAGAGGTTCCCCGAAAAGATTAAGGTTCCGGTGGCCCCAGCAGACCAAGAGAGGCCCAGGAAGAAGCGGAAGCGCTGAAGCAGCTCTGGCAGCGGCATAGCCAAGCAAGTTAGATGTTGCACGCCTCGTGGCCACATGCACTACAGGCAGCGGATATACATGTTCGTCGTCTTGAGATTCTAAATTCCGAGGCGTTGACATCCATTCTAAGTCCACGAAATCAGCGTACCTTCCAGAGAAACTTACCGGTGATAAGATCTGACCACAGTATCTAGCCTTCAACCTCGAGTCGCCGGCCGTGGTTCCTTACTCGCATGAGCCCCTTAAGCATCGAAAGTGGCACATGGCCCGGGCGGAGTTACCTGTCCAACAATGACGACTTTGATATCACCCGTTCTGATCCAGACCGATAATCTCTCCACGAACGTGCACGGTTGGCCGTCGATATGGCTTGCCGGCCACCTTCGTCCAGCGGAGTCTGCGTCTACCAGTGATTGAGCGAGTGTGACCTCGCTGTGCGAGACCCCCGTCCATAGCAATCACAGGCTATTCTCGAAGATGTCACGACCTCCGAGGTCGGCCTCTAGCTGCGTTTGCGAGGGTTGCGAAGAGTTTACAATATTAGTTTCAAGTTTAACATATTATTACAGATCAAAATTTTAACTTTAGCTCAATTATCAGTAGCCAGGTTTGAAATTTAGTGTTGCTATAATACCAGAAAATCTTGAGGGATACCCCCGGTATCAGTTTGCTTTGTACGTGTCACCCATGAGGTCGTAGCATAATACAAGGAAGTGTGCCCTTCCGATTGCCGCATCGATCGACATTAAACAGCCGTTCAGAGCTGAAAGGCCTTTGTTGATGAAGGAGTCCTTGACAGACTGGTGGATGAAGTGGACAACCTGCGTATCGGACGACGGCGCGATCTCGACAAGACCCCGGCTAAGCGTCCGAGGTGCCGTAGCTGGTGTAGATGTCGTTGCGGCTGGACGGTGCGTGAGTCGTAGGTTCCATCTGTATGCAAAGTCGCCCTGCATGGCCCACTTCTCGAACGCTACCATAAAGAGTCCACGCGACACCACGCGACTACATCCAGAAGCAACTCCAGGTTGTCCCAAAAGAGCAACTAACCCACAGCCATCCTATCAAGCATCCAGCACACGTGCTCCATCATCACGGATGGGTTGAAAGAGAAGGGCCGAGATGCTTCTAGAAAGCATTCCCAGCCGTCTTCTTGTTCCGTGTGACGATAGGCGTCGACAAGCTCAACCACCTAGAACACACGCTCTGCCGGGTAGTATACACTCTCCTTCGATGCTTCACAACTCCAGCAAGATTTTCTCCGTCCGAGACCACCGATCACGGTCATATGTCATGGGATGATGATCCTTCTGCCTCATCTCGGTCGCGTGCTGCAACGGCGTCATTCCACACGTGTCACTGGAATGCCTGGACAGTCCTATGTTATTGCAAAGGAAGCGTAGAACATCTTCACTGAGAGACCTGCGATGGCGCAGTGGTGCAGGACAGTACGACTTTCGCGATCCTTCATTCGAAGATCCACGCCGTAGTTCGCCATTAGGGCGAAAAGTTCCACCGTGGGTCTGCTGGTCCCAGCATACAGGTGAGCCAGGCCCAACCCGCTGTTAGTCCTGGCTGAGGGGTCTGCACCGCTTTGGAAGAGCAACTCTACTACCCGCGGCCGTTTGCCGCAAAGAGAAAATTGCTCGACGTATTTCGCCAAGGGTGACATCCCGGCATCGTCCAGCTCGTCGACACCAACTTTGCTCGTCAAGAGATATTGAACGACTTCAGGCTCAGCATGTTCGCTCTGGTTTAGCAGATGGTGCAACGCATTCTGGCCACGCCCGTCTCTCGAGGTCACCAAGGCCATGAAATCTGCACCAGTCACACGATCAAGTAGAAGTCTTATGGTTTCCTCACTTCCACTCTGAGCGGCATAATGTAGAGCATTGAGTCCTTGGATATCATTGTCCGTAACATTCGCACCATGTTCTAGAAGAATGATGACCGCATCCACATCTCCTTTCAGACAGGCTAGATGCAGTGGCGTCTTGCCTTGATGATTGCGCGCGGAGACTTTGGCGTTCCTCTGAACTAGTCTCTGGATGATTCCTTGAGATGTTCGGTTTCCATAAAGCACGCTATGTAAGGGTGCCGCACCGAAGCTGTCTTGCGCATCAACATTGATGGATTGATGGTTCAAAAGCAGACAGAGAATGTTAAATCTGTACTCCTCGACCGCTTTTTTGGTTGCACAGTATTCGTCCTCACTTTCAAAGTCAAAGCCTATGGAGTCAAGAGCGTCTTCGATTCTGTAGGCAGGGTCATTCCAGCGATCCACATGGTCAGGCCATTTTGCGCCATGCAGATTTTGTTTGAGTGCTAGATGTAGAGGCGTCTCGCCATACTCTGAGACGGCGTTCGGGTCCGCTCCGCGATTGAGGAAAAACTGCGTCAGCCGCCAACATCCCGTCAAAACCGCGTAGTGCAAAGCAGTCAGACCTCGTTGTGCGTTGATTTCTGCGTTTGCATGATGTCGGCCTCCCTCCAGTATCCGACTTATTTTATCCGGTCGGTAAGCTGACTGCCAGACCTCCCTCTTCACTCGGCTGTCGATCGGTATCTTAGCGTCCAAGAACATCTGCGCTATCTCCTCACTGCTCGTTGAGACAGTGTAGTGGAGAGCAGTCATGTTGTCGACGTCTGCGGTTATCTCTGCTCGAAGATCGAGCAAAAGCCGCACACATTTTGACCAGTTGTGAAGTACGGCATAGTGCAGCGGCGTTCTCCCTGTTGTGTCGTGCACATTCACAGGCGCACCTCGTTCCAGTAGCCAACATACACTCGCCTCTTCTCCGTCCTTTGCTGCCCAGAGCAGGCAACTACTAGGCATTTTGGACCGAGAAGACAAAAAGGTACAAACAAGCTGTGAGTCTAATGAAGCGAGGAGGCCGTGGTGAATCCAGTGCCTCGCGGCGTAGTCAGATAGTGGGTTAAGCTGCCGCCATCGTAGTCGCTCCCCGTCCGTCTCAAATCCTCCTTCAAATGTAGGAAATGAAAGATAAGTAATACAGATTGCTGCGATATCGGTCTCTGCATTTGGAAACCAGTGTGCTTGAGTCCGTTCAAGGTATTCCTGTGTCGTGTAGTGGATCAATTGGATGATATTGCTTTTTTCATCGACCGTCACTAATCCGGCACAAACAGAGATCATATCTTCGATGTCCGGAAGGTTATCCTCGTCAAGTTCAGACTCGCCGACTTCCACGGCAAGCGCTTCCTGAAGTTCCAGTGTTCGTATCGGTCTTTTGGCGCAGGTGATCCACGATAAAACCTGCTTGGCGAGCTCTTGCTGATCTATAGCCTGACCTTCAATCCGCTCCATCACATCCTTGTAGGCACGATCGTATGCCTTCGACCCAGTGGGTAGCTTTGTAAGAGCCATCCGAACAGCTTTAGGCGATATCTTTCCAATCAAGGATTCGAGATGGAGCTGGGCAAGCAAGAACCTAAGAGCGCATTAATATCTTGTCATATATATAGAAAGAGGCAACATACATTCCCTGGACTGATCGGACAATATTAGTCTTGATTTCGTCCTGTAATGTCTGACTACGGCCTACGAAACCCGGCAGTCGGAACATATGACCATCGAGATATCTCTGCATATCTCCTCTCGCAGCCTGGACCTCCACGGATGTACTCTTTTTAAAGCTCTTTGTGATCTCGGGAATGAACCGCGAGGTTGCGAAGATATTTGCTTCGCACTTTTCTTGAAGGACGAAGATCTCTTCCAGAAACCTCAGGCGGCAGCCATCAAATGTTTGACATTCGTCAAGTGCATCGGTGATAACGAAAACCCTCGAGTACATCACAGTCACAGACTGGAGAGTTCTCGATATTTCATCTAGTGACGGCCGTGTCCGCCGCTCCCTATGTTTGTCGTAAAGTGATTTTACACATTCTGGGAAAGAGGTCCGTCCTTGAGTCAGCTGCTTCAGTAGACTTGCGACGAGATCGACGGCCTTCTGCTCGTGTTTTCGCCTGAAGTTGCAATACACGTATGCGACGCCGACTGTTTCGTCGTTCCGGAAGCGATTCGTCAGCTCGTCAATCACGATCGAGGTCAGGATTGTCTTTCCGGCACCCGGAATGCCGGGGCAGAACAACGTCTCCTTCTGGGTTTGCATCCACGCCTTAAACTCCACCGAGTCCAGAAGCCATTGCCCAGTTCCGGCCTGCCTCCGACTGATGAAGTCATTCTGTTGTGCGGCATAGTCGATTGGCGTCAGCCAGTCGAGAATAGTCAGTCGCTCTTTGATGAATCCCCGATTATCCTGGCGGCGCTGAAGCCCGTCTAGACCATCGCGCAGGCAGGCTTGCGAATGCTGAATGAGTCCCAGATTATCCTTCAGCCCAGAAAAATGGCCCTCACTTCCTCTTGAGCAACTCTCAATCACTCGGATCAACTCCATAAGCTGCTTCTTATTCTCGCCCGAAGTCTTCTCGATTTCCCGGATCAGCTTCCGGGAATTATTTGTCAAAGCCAGCTGCAGCAGAGACTTTTCACGCTCAATTGTGACAAGGATCTTCTTAATCTCTTGCACGTCGAATGGCCATTTCAGATCTGCCAATATTTTCTTTGTACCGTCTTGGGGTAGGAGCTTGACCTTAACTCTACATAAGGCAACCCACAGCCGACCCAGCGGTGCCCCGGGGCTCTCGAGGGCTTTGATTGTCTCCAACCACGCTGCGCCTTCGTCTGAATCATCTGCTTCATCCTTGAGTTGTTGCAGAATGTGTTCGCACGCTCGCAGCTCGTCGCGAAGGCTCTTTCTCTCTTTCGTCGCGCCAGCGGTCGACTTTATGTATTTGACAACTTTGGAGGACAGCTCGAGGACGGCAATAACACTTGCGGTTGCGCTGAGGGGATCCATTTCGACCGTGATAAACAAAGTCTTGGACGATCGAATGGTTCACACCTGTGGAACTAATAGCATCGGACAACCACATGGGGGACAGGGTATTCACCAAGTCTTGCTTAGAATTCGCATGCGAATCGGACCCGGGCCTGGTCAGCAAGTTCGGCAGCTGTAACGCTGTCGCTCATGTGGGTTATCTCCGACTCTACGCAAAAGCGACAGTACCAGAGACAGAGCAGCATTAAAAAGATAACAGGCAGGAATTCTGATAGGCTTCTATGAATGGGACTATATAGCCTCGCGTCAACTCTCCGCATGCATAAGGACTGCTAACCAGCCACCGTATCAGCCACCGCCTGTCACAGCTGACTCAGCCACTCCAATTGACTTATCCTGACCGGCGGTTGGAACCTCTTCGTGCGTTGGCAACCAATGCACCCATCCCTCTCTTTCCCGAGACAGTTGGCGATGTGGCTACGATGACAGGTGAGTTTGTTGTACGACTGTGCAGTCTGTCTCTTCTTTTGGCGCTAATGCTCTTTTGTTGCAGCGACAGCTGTGAACAGTGTGCTTGGTGCGTTGGAGCAGTCTCTGGAAGGTACGCTGTCCGAGAGGAGAAGGCGTCTGAAGGTGGTCATAGGTGTGACTGTCCAGGTTGTGTCGTGATTACCCAATGCGGCAGTGGAACAAGCTTCACTTTTCTGTTGTTGTGCTTTAGCGTTGCTTGTCACTCTCTTCTTCTTTAGTCTTTAGAGTACCAACTAGTTTGTAAAGATGTGTCTCTCCTACCAGATGCGTTGGCCCGCTCAAGATACTTCCTGAGATTAGACACTGTAGCCCAGGGTACCAAGTTGAACCTGAATTAATTTTCCATTGTGGATACAGGCGCAGCCTGTGACACCGGAGCGCAGCGTAAGTGCTCAAAGCTGAGCCAGTCCATTTTTGAGAAGGTCGAGATTCGCTCGGTACCTGGAAACCCAAGAAGCTCGTCGCTCTCTCTGACACTGTGGGGCGAATCTTCTTATGCGAGAAGCCCCTTTTCACCGTTCGTTACATGTTGCTGGAAATGCTTGAGCAGGTCATCCTCCCGAAAATAAGGTCATTGTCGAAGGCCCAGCAAACGCAATTCTTCTCCCTCCATAATAACTATCCTGGCAAACATCCATTCGCCTAGATTGTCAAATCTCATGCCCTACCTTGTGGCTCCGGCTCAGACGCTGGTGGCATTTACCTCACGATATGCCTGATCAACCACAGCTGTCAGCCGAATGCTCATAACAGCGGGAACCACGAAGCGGAGCACGAGACGATTGGCTCATCCGCCTCTGTAGCCAAGGGTGACTCTGCTCAATTGCCACCAGTAGCGGTCTTCCAAAGCAAGGCCTTCCTCATGCCTCGCATCCTCCAACTTCTCTATGTGTTTTAAGGACCAGATCTGATGACAGTGCAGCTACTGGGAATGGAAATAATTCCATCTATTATGATGCGTAAACGAATGCCGCACTGGTGAGTGTAACAGACGAGTCGAGCTTCGAATAAATATCCCTTTGTGCTGTAGACACTGCAACTTCCTAACATAATCTCCCCCCGGGAGCACGATCAGCCAAGACGTCTGTGCAAGACATCAATGTAATCTCTCGCAAATTCACCATGTTTTATACACACGGCTTGAAAGTCGCTACTCTCCCACAATTGTTCTGAATGGCAGGCGGCATACAGAGATACCAGAGCCCTCATCTCTTTGATCCTGTACGTATGATCATAGACATACTCGACAAGACTGGCGATATCCCCTGCCCTCTTGCCGCACAAATTGAAGGCGATCAGGGTACGATGAAGCTTATACAGCGTCAAACTCTGCAGAGAGGGAATAAAAGCCCAATCAGCAACGGCATACAGGCGCGCATGCGTCAGAAACATCTCCGTGCAGTCATCTTCCTCGCTGTTCCTGCAAGGGTTGAATTCGGCAAGTCTCTCCTCGTCGTGAAGGGTTTTAAACTCGGCCCAAAGCTCGTCTCTCCTCGTCGTGAAAGGACTCTGCATCACATCCTGACGCTCTATACTTCTCTTGCCCTTCTTTATCTTTTTAGAGCTGAAAGCAATCGAAAGATCTCTGTGCGGAATAGATAAATCCTTGTTTTGAGAGAGAGACATTGCAGTCCGTTCATCATGGACAGTTGCAGGTAGCTGTGCCACGGAGTAATCTCCAGTATATGCGAACTCCGCTAAGCGGATGAAAGTCTCCTCATCCACCTCCTTTAGCTCGGCAATACCCAGCTCGGACTCAGTCATCGGATTCTCGATTAACTTCTTGAAATAGTCAGAAATACGCGCGAACAAGGCACGGTGTACGAAGAACTCGCGCCCTTGGTCGCCCACACGAAATCGGAACGGTTCTGACGAAAGAATGCTAAAGGCGATTTGATGTTAGCTAGGTTTGATCTTTTGAGGAGTGATGCATACTTCTCGAATGAGATTGCAGCCGTAGCCATAGCACTTATGGTATACGACACCCTCGGATCACGCTGACGTCGGTTTAGGTCCTTTTTTGTATAACTGAGATTAGTGCCGCAGTGAGGGGGGAAATGCAGGGTTGCTGATATGACGTAGAAAATGTGAACCACGATACGGATGGACTGTGTCGGAGAATCGTCGGCACGGCCCGAATCAGCGTCACAAGAAAGCTACAGGTAAGCGGGTAAGTTGACCTGCTATTTTAGCAGTCTAGCTTTCCGATCTGATTAGTTTGCACTGACCACCATTTGCGCGAGGCAGCGTTGTTCTTTCGTTGAGGTGCCGAGACATGAGCCGGACTGCGTGCGGGGTAGAATAGGGGAGAGGTGGGCTGCAGTACTCAAGAATATCAGCTGCCAAGGTAGCCGAAAACGACACCTTTGGCAGATAAGCCGCACAACCTCACCGCCTTCCCATGCTCCAGTTCAAAATCTCACCGCCCACCTACAGTGCTGTACCTGTTTTGTTCCAGTTCCCCAAATTCGAAACCGAGCATGGTTCTGGAGACAGTAAGGGGCAAGTGAGGCCTATGGAAGCAGGAGCTGTAGCAGTGCGTTTGTAATTTCATCTTGGCATGCTGTCTGGATAGGAATGCAACAAGATGTAGTAATGCTATCAGCAAATTGGCTCTGCTGCTTTAATCCTTGCATATCCTATCATTACAATTCATCTGCCATGCCAAATCACACCGCCCTATTCCTCAAGATTTGACCATGCAACCGCTACTGGCAATGTACCAGCCTCATTTCTAGGAATGTCCTTCTCCAGATCTGAGAGGAAAAGTGTCTTCCTTGCTTGGCACAGTATATTTTCTTCAGGTGGAAATTATGCTATCCGAAAGTCAAAAGCCATTCGCACTGTCATTGAACGACACGACCGATCAGCGCTTCGGTATTCATCGGACCTAGTTGAAGTGCTCAAGTCTTTGCTAGAGGACGGCGCCTTTTCAAGCAAGTACACTGCACAGAAATTATTCCCAGAACTTTTTGTTCGGAGACAGATTGAGAAGACAGAGGCTGCTAGCTCTCCTCCTCGTGCGTTTGGGATGGAGGGTCCGTCAAAAGAGCTCCTAGATTCGTTCAAAGAGTATGGCATCTCAATGTTGCTTACCTAGGCTGCAAGTACAACGCTGACAAGATACCTATCAGAATCTATCACAGTGGAGAATACTCCGATTTCACTATCATCTGTTGTGGAAGGCACTTCCGCGTACATAAAGCTATTGTGTGCCCCCGATCTGGCTTCTTCACTGCAGCTCTCCGTGGCAGTTTTAAGGTCAGTATAGTTGCTCAAACTCAAACTAAAGTAATATCTAAACTTTGCTTAGGAGGCAAGCGAGGGAGCAGTCGACCTTTCAGGTGACGATCCTGATATCATCGAAAGAATGGTTCAGTATTTTTATCACCTTGACTACGATGTCCTCCCGCGAGGTGATCAAGTAGACGATGGAAACGAAAAGCCAGAGATGCTCGGAGCACCTCAAATGTCTCGCCTTCTGACTCATGCCAAAGTCTACTCTCTTGGAGAGAAGTATCTCATCGATGGTCTTAAAGCTCTCGCACTCCAGAAGTTTGAGACAGCGGCTGAGAAGCACTGGCAGAAAGACGATTTTCTCAATGCGGCCAGAGAGGCCTACACATCTACTATAGAGACCGACCGAGGATTGAAGGATGCAGTGACCGCCGCAATCTATGCACACTCTGATTTATTAGGTCAGGAGGAGGTGCAAAACGTTTTCCGGGAGTTGAATACCTTGGCTTATGACCTCTTAATGTACGTCTATAAAGAAAAAGGGTTCTAGCCGTACTAGTGTCAAAGTGAGGTGAATTATCTGTTCATCAGACAGACATGCATGGCAACTAAAGCTTGAAATGGTAGTCTGGACTGTGTTCTCAGAGCGGTTATCAGGGGTTTAACCATCTAGCAATCTGTACCGTCTTTCTTTTCCGAACCCTCTTTAAGCCCAATCCATACAAGCATCATGACCGGCGTTCCTTTCTCTCCCGACGCCGCGACAGCCCCGTAGAACTTCATACCAAAAAGCAAGTCATATGATCAATCCTCGTCAGTCGTTTCCATGACGCGCTCATCCTTCTCTCTCCCGGTTCCCGCCCTCTCCTTACCCTTACCCCTGCCCCGGTAAGAGCTACCGCCCGCCCTACCAGGCGGCCTGGTCTTCGCTTCGAGCTTCGCCCTGGCGCTGACCTTAGCCCTGTCGCGGGCCATCTCGAACTCCCCCAGATCCGCACCTTCGTCGAGCACCGGCGGGATGGACGCCGCGGTCGCCTTATTTAGCAGCTCCGTGGCGGTCGGTTCCTACGCGTTGATGGCCAGCCCGTCATACAGAACCTCGATGGCGTCCTCAGACCGCCTAAGCTCGAGGCATATGGGGCTCTTGGCGCAGAAGATGGCCGCGTCCCTGCCGCCATCCCGCAGCGCCAGGTCGAACTCGCCGAGCGCCTGCGCAGCCGGCGGTATGCGTGGCCGAGGTTGATGCGCGGACCCAGCGACACCTCGGCGTCGGCCTCGGTATCCTCGACGACCTCGAGCGCTCTGCGGAACATGGTGATGGCGTCCTTGGGCCGGTCATGGTGGTAGTAGACGATCCCCATCTCATTTAGTAGCAACGGATCGTTCTTGAACATGCCGTAGGCCGTCTCGAGGGAACTCCTCCGCCACGGACATATTGTTCATAGTGTGGTGCTGCGTGCCCAAGAAAACTGCGGCATGTGCGAGCCCATGAACAGCCGCGCCACCGTCGAGTAGGCCGAAATAGCCTGGTCGTGCTCGCCTTCAGCGGCGAACGTGTGGGCAAAACGAATCCAGGCAGCCGCAAAATGAGGATCCATCATGTTGGCCTTGCTGAAGTATCGCCGCGCCTCGGCGATCTTGTCGATTAGGAAGTAGTAGGTGGCCACGGCAAGCCACGTGCGTGGCTCCTCCGGATGGCTCTCGGCGAGCTCGTGCGAGATGAGGAAGAGCTGATTCTTCTCCTTGAGCTCGTAAAGGCATGCCACGTGTATAGAGTAGATGTTGAAGTTGTACTTATCCTGGGCGAGAACGGCGTTTGTGACCTCGAGGGCTTGCCGGAAGCGGCACTGGGTGAAGAACATGTCTGCTCGAGCGAGGAGGATGTCGGGGTTGTCCTTCAGCCTGTAGTGAGTCGCGAGGGTGTCGCACGCGGGTTGCGATGGCGTCACGGTTCTGGTACTTGGAGAGCCGACTGCTGTAGAGACACTGGACGTAGTCTGCCACTTCCTGATCCGCCTCGTCCTCTGTCTCGCTATCGTCGTCAAAGGCTTTTGCTTTCGAGGGCCCAGGCTCCCGCTAGCCACCTGTTATTGGCTGTATCTTGCGCTTGTTTGCGTCTTTGGACTTGATGAGGTAGGTCGGGTTGCGCTCGCCGAGTACGGCTAGAGCTTCGTCGTATCGGGACTGCTTCACCAGGCAATGGCCGGCCAGATATCTGCAGGAGGGCTTGCGGTGGATGAGATCGCGGCGCCTGAGGTAGGACTGGGCTCTCTTATAGTCGCCCATGGCGAAGTAGACCTGTGCGAGCTATAAGACATCGTTGTCGTCGTCTGCAGGTGGTCAAGCGACGAGTTAGCACAGCTGCAACTGCAGCAACGGAGAGGGCAGGAATCGAGATGTCGGAGACACGTACGCGCCGATGCCAGGAGCTTGTCTCCCACGGAGGTGGCACGCTCGTACTGGGCTTTGTTCAGGGCGTCCGGCCGCCACTCGCGGAGAAACTGGACGAGCTTGGGACGGAAGGCGGCTCCATGTCGACGCTACCATCTCCGTTGCTGCTGTTGTAGGCTGACATGGCGGGCAGTCATTGAGGGTTCTCGTCGGGAACATAAAAAAAGCAAAATTGTCCGACTGCGCCCGTTAAGGTGTTGCTTAGTGGCCCAGCCGGCCTCTTAAACGTGATGCAGCGATTCTTCTTTCGTCGGAGACGCGACGCGCTGGCACCGGCAGAGCGAAGATAAGTATTGTACCCCACGGCCAGCCAGTCTATTTACAGTGGTCCTTATCGTTATCAGCCAGTCTCCGTATGCCAACACTTTATACCCTAGGTAGGTACCTACCTGTAACGATCCAGGTATTCCCTAAGGTAGGTAACCAGGCTAGGGGATTTATGTTATCAGAGGGCAGAGGGCGTGCACTGAGACGAATGCTTGGATCGCAGCTATTGAAGCTTGGTACAGGGATTGATTGCTGGAGAGCTAATCTCTCCAGGAGGTTCTAAGCTATGGAATGAATGTGGTCTTATATAGATAGTTGATTTCCTCAGATCACCTTTGTGATCCCGTCGCTCCTGGTGATCCTGGATCACCAGTGATAGTCTGTGCCTGACAGTGATCCTACTTATCTTATCTACTCGTGACCCGTAATTCTGCCTCGCTAGACCGCTAGGCCTGGTGCCTGAGGGGCGGTCAGTATTATAGCCATGACACGTTTATTATTAAAAAAAAATAATATAATTTATTAGAGTTCATAATTTTTAAATAAGTTAAAAAAAGAAAAATAATAAGAATTTAAAGCCGTAATTAAAGTATAAATTAATAGTATTTAAAATGTAAAAAAATTAAATTATAATTTTATTTAATAATATTAAAAAATAAGTTAATTAAAATTTTTAGTAAAAATTTTATATTAATTTTTAATAATTTTAAAAGTTTATAAAAAATTCTTATATATTTTTAATATTATTATAGCTTTTTTATTTAACTACTAAATTTTACTATTTATCTTTTTTTATTTTATATTTAATATTTATTTAATTTTATATTTATATTCTAAGTTAATATTAAGATTCTTATATTATAATTTTTTTTAAAGTAAGTGCTAGGGGCGCAATAGGGATATCAGCACTTGGTCCTTGAAAAGAGTTAGTTTTTACTGATCGATAGAATTATTGTGTGTCTAGGAAAAGGCTGGAGCCAGGCCCGGCTGTAGGCTGAAGGCCAAGGGCCCCGGGAGTGGGGCCCTGGCGTTCTGCCGGGCGGTGAGCTAATTCTCACCCTGCTCTCAAGTCCTATCTAATTCACACGTGACCTTTGGGGCCTAAGGCCTAAAGACTCTGCTGGCCACGGCCAGCCAATGGGAGCCCCCCACGGCTCCCGCAGCAGTAAGTTTAAGTAAAAAAATATAAAAGATTAAATGTATTTTCGTTCAGAGTACTGTAGTAGTTTTAGTTCGTAATAGCGGACGCGGTGCTGCCCCCGCCGGGTTTGGCGGCCCCTCCATTTGGGCCTAGCGCCCACGCAGGCGCCACCCGCCGCTTTGTCCATTGGCCCGCCCGCCACGTCGCGTCCCCCCTTGAGCATAAATAGACTCCAGCTCCCCTTCAGTCCCAGGCTTGTATTCTCGACCTGACAACTTCCTCAACTTCCGCTTCATGCTCACCGACCGCCCAGCACTACTGCGCCGTCGTGTTCGTCTCGCCGACACCTGCCCCTTGTCCCAACTTCCCCTACCGCCCCGCTCCCCTCCCTCCCGCCGGCCTTCATCTCTCAGTCGCCCCATCATGTCCCGCGCACGATCCGACGTCCGCGACTCGCTCCCATCGCTCGCCTCCCTCTAGACTTCGCGCAACTCAACCCTTTCCTCTCCATTCCGACGTCAGTCGCGATTCCGACTGGCCGATGCTCGACAACGGGCTCTGCGCTGCACGATCGCGATGCCTCTCACAGCGTACAACGACTCTACGACAGCTCATACTCGTTCGGCCTCACGGTTACCGAGATGGCCTTCTCATCGCCCGTGACGCCTAACCCTCTGTCTGCCTTGCCGATCCTGGACCTAACCCGCAATGCCTGTCTGTCCCCAGTCACAAAAATGCCGCAGACCCCGAGGCGTCAATGCCGAGGCAGCAGGAGGCCTCTTCTGCCTCGTATGGCTTTGTCTGGGACGTCTGACGTGGCAGGCTGAACGGCTTGTGGGTTGTGGTCGGACCGATGCCCAGTGTCAGCTGCGGCCAGGTCTGCAGGGGCGTGTCACGCGGGAAGATGTCCTGCCGACCTCATTCGACTATTGGTAAGCCGTGATTCAGACTGCAGCTCGCAGAGACGGCGAGGAGGAGCCGGAGCCAGGGTAGTGGGGAGGGGCTTCAATTGGATCGAGTCCCAGAGATTAAAGGGAGGGGATCCGGCGCGGCGAGGGCAGAAGGCGGAGCAAGGGGACGAGGCCGGCCCAAGGATGATGGCCTCTCCGGTTCTGCAGGCGACTCGCATCGTACGATCTTGTGCGCGCATGAAAGACGATCCTCGCCTTCATTTCGGTGGTGGCGAGGGCAGACATGAGTCTGAGGAGGAGGAGGAGCGACGAGGAGCAAGGAGGCGGGGTCGACGGCGTGCAAGAGCAGGTCAGTAAGACGGTGCCCTCTTAGTGGCGTTGGGAATCGGCATGACAAAAGGGGGTGGGCCACCTCATGCAGAAGGTGCAGGAAGGGCGCAGCAGGAGGAGGCGATGCACCTGTATCACGTCGGCTGAGCTGCTCTGGGCAATCTTCGGAGACGCCGTGGATCATGTGTCTCCTAGTCAGGGATGTGATTCGCAGCGATGACGATGCCTGGCGAAGGCGGCCTCCAGATACCCCCTTTCTGGCTCGGCAGATACGTGATTGGTAGAGCTGCGATGAAGCGGTGCGTCGCCGTTACCATGGGAAGCTGCGCATGGCCGAGTATGTTGTCAGTTGACGAGATAGACGGCAGTGGGAAAGGGGGGATATACTCTGCACTGACGCCGTAGCCAAACCCGCCATCCCGCTCTACGCATATAAATCTCGCTCTCCGCCCGCGCTGACCGCATTGACGGCCTTCTCTTTCATGCCAAATCATCCTCAAACCTGTCCCGTAGAACTTTCATCCCCTGCACTTCTGCTGCGCGCGCGCGCTCACAGCACGATGGCCAACGTCTCTCTTGACAGCGAGACCTTTTTCGACCCTCAATCAGCAGGCGGAAAGTCCGCAAACTATTCTCGGAATGACGGCCGCACTGCTGCCTCGCCTAGAGGTCAGAAACGGCCAGAGCATGACGCACAGGACCATCGACGTGCTGCTACAGGGTCCTCTCCGGCTGATGGGATCCCGATCTCTAGCGACAGCGAGTCCGACTACAGCGATCATGATTCCGACGATGATCACTCGTCACCTGTGCCTCTACAGACTGACCCAGCTCTAACGAATGGCGCGGAGAATTCGCCACGAACGAGGCTCGCCCCTCAGAACGACATTACATGCGGTACCAGGGCCCCAGATGCGCCAGGCTCTTCTCCCAACGAAGACATAATCGACCATGTCATGGATCCGAGCCACGGCGTACGCCCCAGTTCAGCCAGGAGCATACACGCGGGCCGGTGCGTTCTGCAGCGCCCCCTGTCACAACGCTGCCGCAGCGATTGTCTGGGTCGTCGAGGGCTCTGCAGCAGGATGAGCCGGCCATCCAAGGCAGTGCTTCGGTTGAGACAAGGCAGACACCCCCTCCAGGGTACGCTACATGCGGCAAGAACGCTCCGAATATGTCCCGCGGCATATCACCGCGAGTGGACCCCGTACACCTGTGCGGTCCAAACCTTCCTGCCATACCGTCTCCGCGACTGGAGAATGACACCCATCGAGAGAGCATGCTACGCCGTGTCTCTGTGTGCTACGGCGATCGCGATGACGAAGCCATGCCGCCTCGCATCCAGCCAAAGACAAGCCGTGGAAGGGCTGCGGTTCGCCGTCACTAGCGTCGTCGTTCTGTTGAGGCTGCCAACGACAACCTTGACGAGACGCAAGAAACGCGATCTGACAACAACAAAGGGATTCCCCTGCCACCTCGTAAATACCGCAAGGTGAGCTCTCGACGCAATATTAGTCCTCGCTAAGCTGCTAGCGACGACGAGGTTTCCACTTCATCTCAGGATGACGACAGCGAGTGGGATACTCGGCCACAGCGCAAGCGCCGTAAATCAAGCCTCCCGAAGCGTGCTCGCACAAAAGCTACTGGACAGGAGATGAGTTCGGATTCCGGAAGCACCGGATCACGACGAGTCCGGCTTGCCAGCCCCTCGCCTGCGCAAGTTTCCGGCGAACAACAGGAGTCTGCCAAAGCTCTCTCCGCAAAGTTCACGGAATGGCTACTCGAGGCTGCAGTCGTCAGGAGCGCAGTGGTGGATGGTGTAACAACGTTTCAGCTACAGTTCAAGGCAGACCGCTACTGTTCAAAGCATAGGCACCACGTGTTCAGCAGCTCACAAGTTGACGGCGGTTCCAACTCGCGGGCCAAGTGGCGTAACTCGAAGCCAGAGCCCATCACGAGTGTCGCCTCGACGCACGGCAAGAATTCTTTGGTCTCCCAGTCCGATGACGACGTGCAATCGACGTCGCCGATTGCAGAAGCCGAATACAAGGTTGAGAAGATTCTCAAGATCAGGAAACGAGGGAGAGGTCACCAAGCACGTGTTAAATGGGTAGGCTTCAAGAAATCGACCTGGGAGCCGCTGAAGAACTTCTTGGGGACGGTCGCGCTGGATGACTACGAGGCACAACACGGGAAATCGCCCTAGGTCTTGGTCCGCAAAAGGGGCACGACCGGAGATCATGGTGTGCACCGAGCCATTGTAGGGCCGCCAGCAACCCACTGCTATGGGCTGGACTCGGGAACAACTCAAACCCCCGGTTTGGGAAGCGCAAGCAAGCTAAGCCATGAGTGGAGCGAGATTCTATAGTAATTCATGCACAAATTAGCTCTGTCAAAGAATCACACCTTCCTCCATTCTCTGTATCTAATAGACGGCCGTCCCGCCGTTCACCCCGACGCACTAAATGCAGCCCCCTACGAGGAGTCCCGGCTTGCCTCGACGCCTTCAGCCACAGTGACCAAGACCTGTGGAGGATAATATACGCCCTTCCCGTCGTCAGCAGCGAAGGCGGTAGTTAGGAGAGGTTCGTACGATATCATCTGCTAATTGCGGGGAAATGCCCTTTCTGGAACGACAGACATAGTCTTGTCGCTTCCTGCTCATCGAGAGATGGAATTCAGCTTCGTAATAGTAGTGAAAGCTCTTTTAACGTTTTGACTAATGTACGCCATCGTTTCTTGAAATTCTCGCCGCTTCTGTCTCGATTGCGTTTGGCTTTGAACGTCTTGTTAACATCCTCGCTAAGCCGAGGCCTAGACCGGTCGTTATTTCTGTACATATGAAAAATCAGGTGTGAACGAAGAATGTATACTTAGATCCAGGGATGGAAAGCCCTGGGTGACGGCTGGGAAAAAGTGGATGAAGCGGCTCTATTATTCCCCCTACCTGGTTCGCGATGTCATGTGCAGCCGGTCCACACTAGCTTGGAGGCGGCTGCGTGCAGTGCAAACTCCGCTTCATCGTCTAGGTGCCGTGAAAACGGAGAGTCACCTCCAGGCCACACCGTCAGGTACAGGAGATCAGTCACTAACGGGCCCTCCAACGCCTTTTCGGAACGAGCCCGAGACCTGGAAACGAGGGCGTGGGAAGCACAGGGCGCTTGCCTTGAATGCCTAGACGGAGAATCGACAAAGAATGACAGCAATTGAGAATAATACCTACCTTGCACAAGCACTCACCACTGACCAGGCAGTGAGCAGGTTTCCTTCAGGTATGTTAGAAGGAAATATTTAGAAGGGAAAGACAAATGAATAGAATCTGGGAGCCTGCACCCTCTTTATACGTGGTCGGAGGGCGCTAGCAGGTGACTACCGAGACAAGTGGTGTCACCGTCTCTTCTTTTGTATGGTGGTGAGACATCACGCTCAGGCAATGTCTCACAGCACCGACCCTGCGGTCGACAGTAGGACAGCACTCCAGGCCATTATTCGGTTCTTCACCATCAGTTTTATTGGACCTTTTCAGCGATAAAATAAAAAAAATTAAAAAATTAAAAAAATTAAAAAAAAGGGGACAAGGGCTGCATCACTAGCAAAATATCTTCAACCGAAAGAGAGACACTACCCTGTGCTGTACTGTATGGTTGGGGTCTATTCAGTTGTTTCTTTCAATCAAGTGGTGAAACGAAGCCCCACCCGAAGTGTCTCCGCTGGCTACTTTAAAATTTGTGCCAGCTTTGCCCGCCTGCCCGCCGTCCTGCTGGAGACGGAGCGGTAACCCTAGAATCTAGCCCCAAGCAGCCTAGAACTGAGCGGCTCTTGCTGTTGCTGTTGAAGTCGATATTGATCACCAAGACAAACATACTGGGACTAATACCAGAGAATGGACATTCTTCACAAGCCCACCAGTCAACGGTCACGGCCTTTGCGTGTCGAAAAGCCTCGCCGCGCCCACAGAGATAACCACAGTCTTCCAACATGGTATTACCGAATACAGTCTACTATCTTCAAAGAAGACAGAGATGTGACGTTCGCCGACTTTGACGAGGATCTCTCAGAGCTGGAAGAGGACAAAACAGCAGAGAGTTCGGAAGACGACGATGAAGATTGCTCTGAGCGATCGCATGATGGGTCCGATGCTAGTTGGTACTACGAGCTAAAAGACATGCGGGAGGAACTGAAGAGGGAGAGACTTCGAGAGCGGAAAAAGAAGATTCAGCAGAGGGAATATGAGAGGGTCAAGGAGGAGGAGGTCGGTGCTGCGTCCATGGCTCTTGAGAAGGCCGAGGGGGAGCACAGGATAATCACTGTCGGGCCACTTGCCAATCAGAGTTTCGAGCTGTTCTGTGGGGACCATGTCGAGTATTTCTTCTCCGATCTCTTTCCGACCAAACGGATTGACTTTTACTATCTCGATGACATGAACGGCTCTGGTCAGGAGAAGCTTGGTAGCGAGGCTGACGTGTTATATGGCGACGTATATCTCAACGCCGAGGCCAACTGCAACTTTGGTCCGTTCCGCCCCCCAACACGAGCGAGCCAGAACGTTGTCAAAGTAAAGAGTTGCGACGGGAAATACGACCTGCATTTGAAGTTCATCGGCAAAGGTTACCTGAAGTTGAGAGTCTCGCGGGAAATGGTGTTCATGAACCCGTATAGGGCAAGTCCCACCGATCCTCCATCAGCTGCTCCGGAAGTGTTCGAGTTCGTCGGTGTCTTGCGCGATTTGGAGAAGGAAAGAGCGGATCGGCAGAAAAGACTAGCCAAAGCACGTCGCTCCCCGTCTCCACGCGAGAGTTGGTTCGAACTGAATCATCCCATGGGATGGTGGAATCAGTCAAGACAATCTTGAACAGTTCAAGATATTGTGAAAGGTGCATTAAGCCGTCTTCATCTTTGGCGAAGGGATCAACCGAATGAATCCGTATAATGATCCTATCTATTCAGACATCAAACCCTACATGACTACAGTATAGCAACGGAAAGTGATATGCTCCAAAGAGTGAAGAGCAGCTATTACTGCAGCTGCCCCCAAAGGGGACAACTTATTCTTCTTTCCAAGGAATGAGACAAGAGCTCTTTGCATTTGCCAAATCACAAGGTTATGGTATTCGTATCCGTCGATCGGTCCAAAAAGTGGAGAAAGGAACAAATAATACAGTTGCGAAGAAGTGGCTCTTTTGGGAATATAACCGTGCAGGAGGGAAGGCCGAGGCAGGGAAAACAGGTTGTCGTTTTGCATTTAATGCCATGGAGACTGAAATGGGAAGCGACCGATGGGAAATAAGGTATACTAGAAACGCGAGTCGATATGTCCACAACCATATACCAAACGATGGACTGAGGTCTCATTTGGTAGAGATGAAATCAGGCCAAGCCAACCCAATGGCGGAAGAGCAGCAGCTCCCTTACGTCAGATGAGAAAGCCTCAAGGAAGATGTTCATATATGAGGAATACGAGGACTGGGGACGATCATATGGAGTCCGCTAGGCGCACTGCAGAAAATGCTCAATAAATATAAACTCGTAAATAGTTTGCGTCGCTCTTTAGGCGCTAAGATGATGATGAACGATCAAACCACAGCAACTGGATGAGGATTTCCAGGGCGCGGGAGCGATTGAGAATACCTCCTCATACTTCTGATATTTCCGTATCCCAGTTGTTGTACCTTGGAAATAATTCTTAGATTCAGCGCCAGGGGTCCAGATTGCGCCTCCGTCTGTACTCTTTTTTGATATGTATCTACCTTAGGATGCCCAGGACAAAGAGCGCGATGAGGGCTACGGAGGGTGGGTAGATTAGGTTGTCACAGTGCATTAGGCCACTGTCCGCCCTTTATCTTCGTATCTGAGCCATGAAATACCAAATTGATTATGCTTCAAACCCCCCTGAATTCTGGGTAGACAGTCCCTATTTCTGTTGTTGGCAGGATTCCTGAGCTGCCTTAAGCTAGGCTGAACTCAGTGAGCCTCGATGTGTGCATCTCGTCTAGAGTTGCCCAGATCAAAAATGGCCTAGTTTTAGGAACCTTGTACACTTCTACATCAACCACTGAAGCCACCATTCTACGATAGGGGTTTCCGACCATTCACTTTAAATGTACGTGTGAAAACATTCTTGAGTTCTCTGGCCTTGATGTTTCAACTTGAATGATCCTGACTGATTATATTTATTTTCTTCCACAGGGTGCCAGTATATATAAATCCAGGCTGGAACTATATTGTGATTGAGGGATAATGTTTAAAAAATGGCCTCAAAAGAGCTTCAAATTCTGCCCTACAGGCTCTTAAGGGACTCGTTCGCAAAGAGCAGCTGCCTTGACGGTGCCTTGGTAGGGCATGCAATCCATGATAACGCGGTTGTACTCTAAGAAATGGCCCAGGTCGATGGGGCAGCCGTGAGCTTCTCCGCGAGGCGGGACGACACGGTAGCGCATGCCCAGAGCCTCGTACGCATCGTTGGCTGGCATCGGCGGGTTGTCTTGGGGCCAGGTCCGGATAATCGCATAACCGGTGTAGTTTACCTGACCAAGCAGGAGAAGCGACTGGGTCCTGACATTTGAGGGTCAAATGTTAGCTGACTATCAAGAAGATGGCAGAGTAGACAACAAAGAGATAGAAAGAGTAGGATGAGTTGAGCTGTGGGTACGTACATCCAGTCGCGGCAACCATAGTATCTATCGTTTATGTTGACGAAGCTAAACTCATGGAGTCTGTTGTTCATGAGGTGGAAGGTCACATAACCCAGTTGAATGCCTGCGGCGCAGGGGATCTCGATCGTACGAGCCGAGCTGGTTGACCTCTCCGTATACCTGACCGGCTTGACCATCATGCCACCAGGCTTGAAGGACGCTCCACTCTCAGAGGGCGAGCTAGCGACATCAAAGTTGACGTCCATCGACAAGCGGGCACCGCGATAGTCGCCGTATGGGGTCGTGAAGTCGAACTTCCAGATGGCGTGATTCTTGACCCTCGACGCCTCGTCCAATGTCATGCCTTCCGTGCTCACGCTCAAAAACTCAATGTAGGCCCTGTGGATGACCTTTTCGAAGAACTGCTGTGGGATCTGATCCCCTTCCGTCAGGTTATAGCCGTCCGGCCCGAAGATGAGCGGCGGCGGCGTCGGTGTGGCAGCTTTTCCGGACTTAGAGTGATGGCCCCCGTAGTATTTACTGTGTTTGGACGACATGGTGGAGAAAATGGGGGTGGTGGCTTTCCTATCAAGACGCAGAAGGGTTAGCTTTGGGGGTTCTAGCTGGTGGTAATGGTGAAGGTGTGCTGCCCTGGAGCATACCTCCAACAAGCCTTTTTGGCTGTGGAGATCTTGTGGCATTTATACACCAAGATACGGCCACTCCTGCTTCAAGAGAACGCTTCATACGACATCGCCGAGTACTACCCGGGTGCACCATAGGTGCACCATAGGTACATTACAGTGAACCAACATGAAAAAAGGTGGACAGATTTTGTCGAACCAACTCCAAATTGTGACCATAAATAGGAGACTACACGCAGCCTTGGGTCCACGGGCCCGGCCTCAAGTGGCCGGGCCCATGGGCTTGAAACATGTTCGCTGGAATGATGTCCTCTCGCAAACCGCGCGCGTAACTTGGGAAATGCCGGCTTCCTATCTACGCTTACGCGGGTCCGAGATTTCAGGCCTCAAATCAAGCACGCAGCGATCAGCGAGTTGTTGGTTTCATTAACTCGTAGCCGCCAGGTCTGGGCTGCACTCCTGGCGCTGCACACTTTGAGAAGATGGCGTTGGCATTTCAGGCCGAATTACGAGCTTTCACAGCCCAAAAATCTATCGACACTATAACGCCAACGATTATGCAATGATCTTACGAGTTGAATTTCGGTACCTCGAAGTCTAATTTCGCTGAGGTTCAGGCGTCGTATCAACTAAAAAGGGTTATCAGAGCGTGCAAAAGCGGTGATGTGTTGACGCTTTTTTCATGGTGAAAAGCGTGATCGATTGATGGATGGTGGAGGTGGCTAGTCCACCCCACCGAACAGACTATCTGCGCTAAGGCTGACTGACTATCTACGCACCTGGCAGCGCCAACTGGCACCAGGTGGGCAACAGAATTAAGAGCCTCGGGCCCGAACTGCACTCCGTGATGCGGCTCATCTCTCTAACTCGCATCTTAACGTACAGTACGCCCACAACTACACCTAGATGTCGCACCAAACACCTTACTGGTTCTACAACGAGAATGCGCCACCGGGCTTACCAGATTGCGACGATGTTGTCTCGAAAATAGACTTTAACTCCCCACGAGGCTGGTTCGCCTACCCGTCAGAGGTCTCGCCCGTGTGCTGGGTCAAGTATGGGTGCACTGTCTACTGGAACGAGGTGCTCTCCCAGAACATGGCGAACGTCGGGCTCGCAGCGATCAGGTCCGATGTACGGGCCCCCGCCGTCTACTTCGCCTTCCAGTGCGAGTCTACAACCATCATCGTCATGGAGTACATCGAGGGACGGACAGTGGAGGACGCCTGGGCGGGTGCGGACGACACCGAGCGCGCCAAGATCGTGGACGGAGTGGCTCGCGCTCTCAGAGCCCTCATACAAATCCCCATCGGCGCGTCACGCGTACCATCAGCCATCGACGGAAGCCGCATTAGGCACAGGATGTTCTCCGACCAGATCGCCCCCAGACACTACGAGAACGTCGAGCAGC
The DNA here is from genome assembly GCA_030052745.1 of Pleurostoma richardsiae. Classification (NCBI taxonomy): domain Eukaryota; kingdom Fungi; phylum Ascomycota; class Sordariomycetes; order Calosphaeriales; family Pleurostomataceae; genus Pleurostoma; species Pleurostoma richardsiae. The sequence continues at coordinate 89,958 of JANBVO010000069.1, forward strand.
TGCAGGAGCATATCAACTTGGTGAGCACGTGCGCGCAGCCTCATCTGTTGCAATTTCGAGAGCTGATCAATCCGTAGTTTCTTCAGCGGTCGACACCGCGGAAATCGTCAGCGCTCCAGTGCAGCAACCTCTCCGACGAGCCCATGCTTTACTGCTTCTCCGACGTGCACCCCGCCAATTTCATGATCGACATCAACGGTGGAATCATCGTTATCGATTTCGCCGAAACCAGCTTCCTCCCGGCCAGCTTCGTCCTATGTAGAATCCATGGAAACAGGCTTGACTTTGACGTCACCCAACTAGTCACCATCCCCGGCGCAAGTGCTAATAATGTGCGCGCTTTGGGCACTGCCGGCCGGCGGATTACGTTGGGACCTAGCAGTTTCGCTTCGATGGGCCGGAGAGTCAAGGGGGGAGATGACGCGACTCAGCAGAGACTCGAGTCTTGTATTCAAACGGGTGGTAGGAAATAAGACCTCATAGGATGGCCGACGTCGGGGGGATCGGAGAGGGCTGGGACATGAAGTGCGTCAAGGATTTCTGGAGTTTGACGCCTAAGGCCATGAGGAGCTGTTGAGACTGGAAGGACGGATGGTGTATTAGATACCTAGCGAGTTGCTTTCACCCCTCTGGCTGTCTTCCTAGTGTCGAACAGGATCTTGTTGACCATAGTTTCTGTGTAAGTCTTGAAAGTGTTCTCCAACCTCGGGGCCTTAGCGACGTATATGCTATGCCTATCTATATTTAGACCTATCCTTTAAAATATAACTTAGTATAAACTAGAGATATATTAGCTACTCTAAGTTTACAACTGTAGTTACTTAAGAAAACTTAGGAGAGAAAGGGCTAGAAGGAGCCTAAGATAGCATGTCTAAGTCTACAGGAACCAGAGGTGACCAGAAAATGAAGACGATGCGTCTATAGACAAGACAATGCTATGTGTCTCTTATTCAGTCCAGACAGGGACTCATTCTGGGTCGCCTTAGAAGCGCCCAGTTTTGGGTGCCATCGGCTAGAGTTGAAGCAATTCTGGTTAGCTGCCCTACGTACCTTGCCCAAAATGGTGCTGACGGTGAGCAAGCCTGAGTAGCTCCTGAGCAAGCCTGAGAAAGCCTGAGCAAAAGCGGCGAGTCGTCGCGTGGGTGATGCCAGGGTGCAGGCGTCTAGGTTCGTCTCATATAACAATCGTGAAGCCCTCCGGTGACGACAGTATTCTCAAGACTGGCGACGGAGGATGAACGAAACAGGAAAACAACATCATATAAGGAGTGTGTCAGCGATGGCAACGATGACAGAATTTCGCTCTCGCGTTTTTCGTAGTTTTTCGGCTGCAGATTGTCCTTTATATGGTCAATCAAGGTAAAACTGTCACGTCAAAGACCCATCGCCAGAGGTGGTAAACCACCGATGGTGGGGTGCTGCACTCTTCTGGGCTCTTCTGCCCCACGCTCCCGCCCGCGCCATTGTGCCAGTGCTTCGAGAACATGGTTTCGGGCGCAAATCATCCGCCTGAAGATATTCCATTGCTAGACCGGAGCGACGGCTAAAGAAAGATGCTGAGCATATTATAAGCATGCGGGATAGCGCGACAGTTTTTGTAGCTCTGAAGAGGGGGCCTAGGAGACGATGGCCAGACGATTGAAACAACAGTAGCCCAATATCTTAGATAACGGGCCCCTCTATCCACTTCATTGGTTAAATCGAGCCACAGAGGTGGCAAGGACCTTGGGCCTGGGCGGTGACTTGGCACTAGGACGCCGAGGCAGCTCCCTTCAGTTGAAGTTAGCTGCGCTTAGCGGTGCCCCGTGTGCACTTGGCCGCGTGCTGCAGGACCTCGGTCATCGAAGGCTACAGTTGGACCTGAGGTCAACCGTCGATGCCAAAGTATTGTTGCAACCAACCGCTTGCAATTGGTTGCTTCTTTTACATACATATGTGGCGTGGTCGTTGATGTGTTCTGGGCCCGTGTTGATCTGTGGCCACTTAGGCGCCATCATCGCGAGTCGACGCGTTGTCGACGCGTTATTCGCGACAAATGCCTAAGAGCAGGCAGGTCTAGTACTATTTTCTTACAATTTCGACATCTTTTCGAAAATGTGTTCTAGACGGGTGGTGATGGGCCCCCCCCGTTCTAGCCTTCCAAAGCTAGGAGATTCATTATACTTCTAGATTACGTCGCTCTTATTTGCGCTCGGTGCTCGTATCTGTCCTTTTAATCCTGCCTTGCACAGAAGAGATCAATTCGAGCGAATAGCTGGACCAACACCGAAGCCCGGTCAACTAGCGATGACGTGATCTCTCGCGGTACTGCTCAAAAACAATTACACCAGGAGGATCAATTCATATACGACGGCACGATGCCTCCAGCCGGGCAGACGGGATAGCACAACGGCGCCAAGGGCCGGAAAGAACATCGCGCAGGCATCATCCTACCCAGCCAGCCCGACTAAACCCCCGAACGAATAACGTGCACATTACAAACACATCAGATCGCCTGACGCCTCGTCACTCGAGAAAGGCAAGAAGGGCAATAACCGCCAGCCGCCGATCCAGATATGGGCAGAGAGTTTCCTGCTGGCATAGTGGGTAGACCGGTTAAAGTGGGCTGGCGACGAAGTTCTGCAGGGCAAAAGTCACGGCCAGCTGTATATGGGATGCTTTGATACGGCCGGCCGGCTCTGCTACCGTGTCGACATTGGAGAGCAAGAGTGTCGCGGACGCCGCCAGAGCTCGGGTGAGATTAAGCCAATTGCGTTTAAGGAGGTTGAATTCACCACACGGCTTCTTTGGATGACGCAACAGCAAGTCCGACACCATGTGCATCATGTACTAAAGGAAAGTCGTGACAGGGCGGACACTGGGGAAGTCTGAAACTAGACAGAACACGGGGCGACTTGAAAGGTGGAGGGGGATCCAGTCCTGGAGCGCAGTCCAGGGCTGGAGGGGGGGTCCAGAGCTGGGAGAGGAATCCAGACCTGGAGGGGGATCCAGACCTGGAGAGGGGTCCAGTCCGGGAGAGGAGTCCAGTCCGGGAGAGGAGTCCAGATCGACCCTTCAGCGCTGAGGGCCCCTCACCTCGCGACTGTCCCCGGTCGAACACGAAAGACAAAGCGGTACGTATTTTTTTCGCCACCGTTATGGCACAGACGACACCCACACCTCACAGCGATCGTATGGCTCACAGTCCAGACTTTAGCTGGTATCTATATAAAGAGGAGGAGGGCCCTAAAGATAGTTTTGTTCTTTTTCTTTTATTCTTTTCCCCGAGAACCCCCCTCAAGTAGAGAGCCAATCAAGTTCAAAGGATGAAGCCAAATCTTTAGGCGAAGGGAAGCCTTTCATTGGTCGACGAAGAAACTGGCCTTCTTGGTGGCGGAAAGCAACAATGACAGTCCTCGTTACTATGGTGGTATGGGTAAGTTTTGATGTGGCGCATGTACTGTACATTATTTTATGCGGAGAGCTCAGATCAGCCAGGGTGTATGGAAGTTGCCGTGTACATGCCCCACCGTTAAAACTTTTGCTCCCTACCGCAGTAGTCAGTCTCTTCTAGGTTAAATGTGCTATACATACTACAGTGCAGCCGACTGGTGTTGACTACTACTATCGTCTCTTGGGTTACATAGAACTGATAGCGTCTCGCCGTGAATCTCTTCTGGTGAACGTGACCGTGGAGGTGCGACAGCTCTTTCGGCGTCTGTGGTTGGAGTGTGCGCTATCCCGAGACCCTTTGGGCATGTCAGGAGATCACTGAGGGGCTGACATCTCTCATTGACAAGGTGATCTCATTCGGGAGTAGCTTGCAATACTGGTACTTCGCTAGTTGGTTCCTGTCTCACATATCCTTTACGGTGTATGCATAAGTACGGAGGTTCCTACCAGATGTCCTCGTTCACCCCTTTCTTGGCACTTGCCCAATTGGGTCAAGCTTATACAGTGCGATTTTGCAATTCATACATGATTATCACTAAAGTCTCTGACTCAGTTACTTAGACCTCCATCGTATCGGTGGCTCTGTTTCCCAGCCCTGATTATTTATTGCACTGTGCTGGACTGTATATTGCCTGATTTATCTTAGTGCGCTGAGCGAGTACATCTGGTAGAAACTTCCGTATGGTCATACAACATGTCGCGGCCAAATTCTGATCACCCCGTAATGGTTTGTAGGTGTACCAATTGTAGATAACGTAGGAGGATCTGATGTTCTATTTTCTGTAGGGATTTCGTGAGAGCTTCCGCAAGGCTCTGTTAAAAGTTAGAACGCTCCCAGCGTCTTGCTGAGGGGTCCGGAGCTGCTGCTGTTACAATATGGGCAGTCGGTGGGCTCTGGGCGTCTAGACTGGTCGGCACTGTGTTCCTCATTTTGTTACGACGTGGTGCGGATTAAAGAGGGCTACCTCCCTAACGGAGATGCGTTGGGCCCACGATTCGGTTGTCGAGGGGCCATAAGACACGCTCGACTCAGGCGAGTCTTGACCCGCGGACGGTTTCTTGATGACGGTCACACGTCCCAGAGAGACATCTCTTCTGGATGCTTCGCCTTCTCGGGCGTTGATGCGACCCCGCTCGTGTGCAGCGTTTCCTCTATTCAGCGCAACGTTCAATCCGCCTCGGTAGCCTAGCCACAGGACATGTGGAAAGAGTGGGTTTACTCTTAAAACCCCCCCAACCCCATTCGCGTACCCCCCTGGGCGCACAAACTTACCCCCCTCGATGCAGAACGCCTCCCAAAGCCCTGCCGCACGGCAAAGTAGGTAAGGTGGCCGACTTCCCGTGGCATATAGAGCTGTCGAAGTGCTGGATCACTGGTCTTCGACAGTGATTCTCCTCTGAGCACACTTTGACTCACAGTGAGCTTAGTGATCCAGCTCTTAGATCACCTCTAAAAGGAAGTGATCCTTATCTTATCAGTACGTGACTGTGGCTGTGGCTGTTTCCTATGTGAGGTGTTGGCCGGAGCTTTGGTCGTAATACTTCGATGATATCCATAGCCTAAATCTTTACAGTTTAGCGCAGTCACTATGAAGTATATAGATACAGGTGCAGCAGTTCAATTGACACGATACTGAAGAGATCTAACGGCGGCGGAATGGGGTAAAGGGGGGGGGAGGGGATAGAGTAAACCCACTCGCCAAAAGCCGCACTCCTCATCTCCGAGACGGCCGGATCGAGCTTTCATTTCGATTTGGCTGGCTTGAACGGAACATCGATAAACAAGAAATTGATGAGTATCAAGGTAAAAGCTTACTTCTGATTAAAGAGAGAATAGATAAATGTTGGTAGCGAATCAATGTTTGAAATGCTGGAGGAAGTGTATAGCCGCTGTCTCGCGGTTTGGGCTGCCCCCTTTGTTTTGGCATCCGCTCAGTTTGAAACAGTAAGTTGCGTCAGCCGTGGGAGCTGCTCTGGGTGAATACCATTAGGCTGCCTCACGGCGTCAGGCTTCAAGACACATCGAAATGTTCTCAACCTTGGACTATTCAGTAAGATCCAAGCTCTCCCTCCAGCATGACATACCAATATGCTCCTATTGCGCCCGATAGTCTTCGGCTCTTGCGACCAAATCGATTAGCGAATAAATCACCCAGCTTCGAGGTCCAGCATGCCCTGCGCCGAGAAGCAGGCTCTTTCACAGCTATATCGTATGCTTGGGGAGACGAGCAAGCCACAGAACATATCTCTCTTGACGACCTCAACTTCTGGGTCACACCCCACTTAAAGAGCTGTCTGTGTGCAGTCAGTGAAGCTGCCCCGGGGAGCATGTGGGACCGTATTTGGGTGGACGCCATCTGCATTGATCAGAGCAATGACCAGGAGCGAAGTTCTCAAGTGCGTCAGATGTATCGAACGTATGAGAGAGCCGAATGTGTGTCTGTATGGCTGGGCACGGTTCCGAGTTCACAACAAAGCGATTTTGATGTGGCGAGATGTTATCAAGACGCTGGCAAAGGCGGATTATTGGTCCCGTCGGTGGATCGTCCAAGAATTCCTACTCGCGAGAAAGGTAGACATCTACTATGGAAAGCACAGCGTTCCGTGGTATCGTTTCGTCGAGACTTTAAGCATTGCCCTGGATATGGATCTTAAACACTTTACTGCGCTTGACGACTCTTGGGAAGAACCATGGATGCTGGTGTTGACCGGATTGGATGCCATGAGGAATGGCCTAGCCGAATTGTTAGGATTTGCACAGGACTTGGACAGAGTTGCCCGGGGAAAAGAGCAGGAGACGTTGGTCAGCACGTATGGTGTACTGTCTCTCATATCGGCATACAACTCTAAGATGCTTGGAAGGGGGCTTTGTCTACACAAGTTGCTTCTGCGATTCCACCAGACCAACTGCAAAGACCCACGAGATAGAGTCTTCGCCTTCCTTGGTATACTCTCAAGCGTGAAAAGGGAGCACCTTAAACACTTTCCAGATTACACTCTCACCTTCGAAGGCGTTGCCATTATAACCCTAGCCCATGTCCAAGCCCACTTCGGACAACGGTACTTCAGCAGGATCGTGAATACTCCATCCTACAACGGTCGCAAAGGGGTGCTACAAGGCCCACAGGATATCACGAACCACAGATTTCTCAAAGCTTTGGGCGTGGAGTCCAGGGATCGGGCCCGTTTTCTGGAGCTTGCGGAAGCCTTTCGTTACTTTCGGCTATTCCCATCGATTGCAAATGAACCAGGGTTTGCGCGGAGGATCTCTGCAATTGTTGTTCTGACTTTGTTGATGATATTATCGACCCTGCTTCTTACATTTTTGCTTTTCCTCTGTGTCTTGGACGGTAGAATTCATCGATGATCTTGACATTATCTTGGCTTCTGACGCTTTCAAGACTCTACGTACAAACGCGACCACTCACAGAGTTTCCAAGATGTAAGATAAGGCCAATGTATCTTAGAGCTCCTTTATTTATTTGAATACATTACGAAATTTGCTAGATTGCATATCATGATTAATAAATTTTATGATTAGGTATCCAGCGACTGCTGTCGGACGTTGTGGGCGTATTGGATGGCGAGCTGCGATTTTCTTTTACTGTGAGCAGGCTTCTACAACGTGTCGGGAAGCATTATGAACCTGCCCGACGCCGTTCAGGTTGATGACCGCGGCGCGGGCAGCCGGCCTTGCACAGTTCTCACGGAGGGCTCATTCACGACCGTTTTGTTGAGTCATCTTGTCGAACCTCGCAGGGATACTCGGGCTCATCACCAGCCGCTTCCTCTCCCATTTCTTCTTCAGCAACTCTGCCTTGTCTTGGCCTTCTCCGTCGAGCGGCCGCCACTCGGGGATCTCGGAGAGCACCATCATCAAGGACCAGACTTGATAGAACCAGAGAGACTTATCCACCTGGTATTCGGGGTGTTGGTACATGTCCGGCGACGGTGGACGCGCCCAGTCGAGAAGGTAGGGTTTGGTGAGGTCTGGCTTCTCAGCATCACCCGGGAAGACGAAACTCTGAAAGTGCACATGGAGGGATCGGACTTGCGTCACAATAATTCTGCTTAGAGCGCGCCTGTCGTCGCCGGAGGGCTTTAGGGCCTTCTCAGAGCTTCTGTACACCATGCCTCTAATAGTGGATGATGAACATTGTCTCGCATCATGAGGCAGGTAGTCGGGGTGCGTGTGACCGTCAAAGATAGAGGCGATGTCGTGTGATGAAGGCTGCCGCGCCACGTCGGCGGGCAGAAGCCGGCGCCCGGCCCTCGTCGTGGGAGGAGGCAGCTAATGCGTCTAAACATATCAGCAATCACCAAGACAGGTCGAAATAATCGATACGCCGGCAGAAATCACATACCAAGGATGGATCCATGGTTCTCGGGGACGGGCCAGACATATAAGACTTCGAGCAAAGGCAGGTAGTTGAGGATTCGACGGGGCGCGAAGAAGCTTCAGTCCGGATTGAAGTGCATGTCGGTGACTGTACTATACAGGTAGACAGATGGAATGAAGTACAGTGACAAAGAGGTTGAGGTGCGCATTTGCCTCGAGGCCTAGATATTAGGAGCTGGGAAAGACCGATAGGCATATAACAGGTATCACGCTGAGAGCCTTGTGGTCAACCGTCACCATTGTGTTGAAAATAGCGTGCCGATTTATCGTGACTGATTCACTTCCACGGCGAGGCTACTAGACTAAGATCCGCTGCATGAGCGCTAATACAACGCCAATGAGAGCCTTCTCCATTCAGACCTATATGACCGAGGTCCGAGTTGTCTGGATGATTGGATATGGAGAGCATAGCTGGAGTCGCTGTTGGTTTTGCATGCAAGTAGGAGTTGATAAAGTCTGCTTGTGGAGAGAGAAAACTGGCACAGCACGTCACTGCGTGTCGACGGTGACCCCGCCGTAAGGACCTCACGTTGACCACAGGACTAACCGGGCGACTACGACCAATCCGGCAGAAGCCCTTAAATGTGTCGTTTCACGACTCACTGTCCGCTGGTCGAAACTGATACTGTCAGGTCATGCAGACACTGGAGACTGTTACACCTGCTTCAGCGAAGTGCATCTCCATCATCATGGGTGGTTGACAAAGCTTACTTGCTTGACGGCCGCATTTTCGCCAGTTCGACTAGAAATTGGACACGAACAGTCAGACATTGCCGGTTGCTATTTCGAGCCTTTTTCTGTACACATAGCCAGACGGCGGCAGATATCGATTCGGCATTGAGCTCGAGACTCAGCTGTTTAGCTCGCGCAAGCCTCGCACCACGGCCGTGACGCTGTTGGTGCGCACATCGATCGTTTGACAGAAAAAGTATGACGGCTGTAGTATGATCTTGCCCTTGCCCGGGTCGCCCCTGATCCATGGCAGTCGGCTCTGCCCGCCGCGCCGCCATTGAAGGAATTCGTCATTGCGTAACTTGCGTAACACCCAGCGATATACGACGTCCGATAGACTGCCCTTGTCACCCTCGATCCGGTTCTTGTCGTGTCTTGGGTCGATGATCCACAAGGCTGCCTGCAGTGGCTGTCCGAATAGTAGATGTCGTGTCCGACGTGGACACCGGCGTGTCTCGCGGCGCTGAGGCTGTCGACTGCAGCAGACATGGTGGTCATGCTTGTACCTGCAGGTGCTCGTACTATCGACTGTTTAGGTTCTGCGCATCGCGGCGCTTTGCCCTGGTGCTGACGAAGGCTGGCGGAAGACGTTCGAGCGGTCCTAGCTTGTAGTAATCTTGAACGCCAGAGAGCCGATGACAATCCCGCCGGACGTTTCGGAGAGCCAGGATACGCGTGTCGAGAATCTGATGGCAGAACGGGCGGACTGGCAAACGGTGGACGTCAGGCTGAAGAGTGTTGGGTGCGACTGCGTTTGAGCGCGGGGCATCGCCCGCCAATGATCGACGCCACTACGCTGCGGCTGTCTGTGGTCGTGAGGTTCAGGTATCTAGATACGGTGGTTCTTGCGTTACGGGCGGAGCGTGGTGGATTGAATCACGGGAAGCGTGAAGGTAGGAATCAAAATGATGTATGTTGGACGAGATGTGCGTGCTTAGCGGTCTAATCATGCCCTGAGGCGTTCCATTGGGGCCGAGTGCCGTCGGCGACACCACCCGATGCGTCTAGAAATGTGTCCGTTCCAGGCAACGCCATGATTTGTGGCTGGCTTTCTTTATCAGCAGAAGAGGCTTACTTACAGGCCGAACAGGCCAGGCAGTCTCAATCACTCTAAGCCTGCTCGACAAGGAGCTAAGGTGATAGGCCGGCGGTTCTGCGCGGGAGATAGACACACCCAAGGTCAGCGTCCAATTCAAGACACAAACGAGAGATGGCCAATGACAGGTTTCGGACACAATAGTGGTAGATCTATCTGACCCCATCAGAAGTACGGCGCGTAGCTGTCAAGTTCTTGGGAAAGAGATTGTTTAGACAATGACGAGGCACGGAACAAACACGATCTTTGCTAGTTCCCGAGTACAATTCTGAACCAGCTGCAGACTGAAAATAGATGATGGATGCCTGAGCTTGCCGTTGGAGAACATGTGGGCGGCTATGCCTACGCGCTTTCCGGCACGGGAGGGCGCGTAGGCAGCTCTACTCATACGCATCCGGCCGCCCAAGCAGGGTAGTGCGCAGCCAGGTCTGTATACACGAACCGTGGCCCAGGCTCCCTGCCAGGTGGATTCATTGACCCAGCTACCCTTGCCCGCAGAGCTTCCGGGGGCTGACGCCCCCGGACCCCCAACCTAACATCCCTCTTCTCACCATTTAACTTCCCACTCCCCCGCCGCGTCCCACACCAACTCTTCTCATCTTCCATCATCACTTCTATCAACCCCTTTCTTCCTCTGCACACCCCCTTCAATCTTGTCTTTCATTTATTTATTCACTGTAATTGGGAATGGCTGTTGTCGCCCCCGCACCCCCCAATTCCTATCTCACTAGGGACGAATATACCACCCTGCGTCACTCCCAAGACGACCACCTTGCACGCGAGTTTGCCGGTCTTCACCAATCAATCGATGACATCAAGCGCGAACTCAAGGAGTTCAAGGACGACGTGAAGCTCCAATTCACTGCTGTCGATCAACGGCTCGACATTATCCAGCTGCAGCTCAACGAAAATACCGCCCAGATCCGTCAATCCGCTGCCTACTCTCGAAACTCAAACATAAAGACTCCCTTCCAGCGTATCACACCACTCGTCACCTACAGACCACAACACGGCCTCGTTGAACCCGACCCCATGTACTGGCCCCAAAATCCCGATGAATTCTACAAACTTAGGTCTCCCACCACACCTGCTCAACGAAAATGCTGTATTACCTTATTAAATTCTACGACCTCGTCAATGACCCATCCATCCTACCTGTTGATCGAAGCTTTGATGACGGCGACATCGATCCATCACTATTTCCTTACGACCCGGTTAGAGCCGTCGAGTCGCTTGAGAACGTCTTGGGCCTTGACGAGGAGAAGATCAATGTCTTCAAACAACGAGCACAGCAATATGCCGCCCAACCCCCTCAGTTACCTTCTAAGCGACCCAATATTCCTTCGAATAATGAATTAGAGCACCTAGCTCGGCGTCCGAAATTCGCCTCCACCGAGCCCACCTCTCGTCAGGCTAATTTCCCAGCGCACCAGACGAGTCCAACCACAACCACTTCCGACGGTCTGGATAGAACTCGTCTCGGATGGGGAGACCGCTCAACCCCGTCTTCCCAGAGGCCAAGGATCCATGGCTTGAGACGCCGAAAGACCGAATCTCCTGCGGAGACCTCGGAAGATGATCGAACCTCACAAGGCTCGAGCGACCGCGACGATTCCCATCATTTATCTCCGGTGCATCATCCAGCGTCTCCCGTCATCTCTCAGCGGAATTCCGCTAGAAACGAAGCAGTCAAGGACAGTCTACTCGGGGAGGACGCCGTGATAAGCCAATCTCACAATTCCAAACAATCCGCTCCTCGTAACAGCGACAGTCCAACGATGGCGTTTACAACAACGCCTAAGAGGTGACCTCAATACTAGCGGACAGTGTCGAAAGGGCCGGGTCTTTCGCATACAGCGGGTATTCTTCACAGGGACACCTGTTTCAACAACCGAATGAGGGACAAAGACAAACGACCTACTCCACGTGCCTAGCAGGGAAGTCATATCTACGGTCTTTCAAAATCGGTCCACGCGAAGCCATAGTTCGAGGAAGGCGCATGTTTAAGCTTGTTTGATCTTCCAAGGAGAGTGTGTACTTGCGCATACCACTCATATTTGGCAGCAGCCATGTGTGGTAAATCTGACTGATCGACCACGCATGCCTGGACTGTGTAGTAAGCACCGGGAACCTGCACGATGGAGAGGATTTCGGTGCCTTTTTCGTCAACGGCATTCTTGGCGGCTGACAACATGGTTCAACTTCCTCTGTGCAAAGAGCCGGTAACGATTGCGATATTCTTGTTGTTCATGTCCGCTCGTTGGTCGTTTGACAGAATCGTGACTGCTTGCTATGGACAGACCCGAACCTCGGGTACCAAGAAACCAGAGAATGCTGGTGGCGGGGGACCGGGTATCTACTGTGTTTGATAGATCAGCATACACTAAATCCCATTCATTTGGCCTGCTCACCGGTAGTTTGAAGGCTGTAGTATCTTGCGACTGAAGGTGAGGGTTGTGTTATGGAGATGTCCTGTCTGTAGTGAATAGTATGGAGGACCGCGGTTATTTTTGATCGGAAGATTCGACTAGCTTCCACCGTGAATGTTAATGACAAAGCGCCTTGGGATAGAAGAGGCAGCATGGTTATCAGCTGTCGATAACCACACCATCGATATCTCCGCAAACAGTGTAGTTAATGTAGTAACTTTAACTAACTACAATAGAATTATTTATTAACTGACTAACTATAGTAAAAATATTTATTAACTTTAACTGACTTTAACTAACTATAAACTAACTACATTAACTATATTAATTATATTAACTATAAATAAATTAAATAATAATTTATAATTTTATTAAACTTTATAAAGATTTATAAAAGTTTATAAAATTCTATAAAATTCTATGAAATTCTACAAGATTCTATAAAATTTTATAAGATTCTATGAAATTATAAATTAATATTTCTTTGTTATAAATACATCAATAATAATTCTTTAATATATTATAAATATATATTTTTAATTTATAATGATTAATAATATAAATACTTTAGAATATCTCAGAATTTTAAATTTAAATATATATACTTCTTTTTATTTTAACTTTTTTAATAAAAAACCTTAAATAAATATAATAATAATTTTAATAATAAATATAATAATAATTTTAATAATAAATATAATAATAATTTTAATAATAAATATAACAATAATTTTAATAATAAATATAACAATAATTTTAATAATAAATATAACAATAATTTTAATAATAAATATAACAATAA